>SNQJ01S0001302.1:197857-241827 GCA_010110895.2 Picea sitchensis | reverse complement strand
TCATCAGGAAAACAAATTTCCTGGTTTGGGAAATGAGCTTACTGCATTGTTTTGTAGTAACCAAAGAGATGGTGGTAGGCGGTGCTATCTCCGGTATCCTGTAGAGCTTATTGCCCAAAGTGATAATAACAACACGAGGCCTAGACTCATACACAGCATGTCGCTTCCACAAGTACGGTTGGCCTAATCATACATCAGAAACATCAAGAGGAGCAATGTCACATAATACCTCATCCATGAAGGGCTTGATGTTGTAGGGAAGGCGACATTGTTGACTGACGTGGAGATCCCATCCTTGGTGCAACCACCTGATGGTGTATGGTTGTGGGTGTGCTGTGGTCGGCAAGCCCAACCGCTTCATGACCTCTATCGAAATGAGGTTCTTCTGGCTCCCGCTATCGACAATGAACTGCAACGGGGAACCCTTTACCCACATCTTGGAATGGAAGAGATGCTCTACCTCCTCTTGATCTTCTAGTTCCTCCTTCTGGATCTTCGTGGTGGGAACAGTGGCGTTGGGCTCCGCATCGATAATCTGCTTCCCCTTGTCATTCCCCTTGTCAGGTTCTGATTCAGAGTCAGAGAATGCATCCGATTCAGAAGCCTTCAACTCGACTACCAGTGACTGCTTGGCCCGACACTCACTTGTGTTGTGGGTGGAGTTCTTATGGAACTCACACCACTTCCCCATGTCGTTTTTTGGCTTCGTGGTGTTGTTCTTTGCTTGTGGCTTTGGTGGGTTGTCCATCATTGCATCCTTTGTTTCTCGAGGGCCTCCTCAAGCAACATTTTGATAGGATCTCCTGCTCCCTCATCTTTCTTTTCTTCCACCATGGGAGGTCGTCGGGGTTTGCGAGGCTGATCTTGCAAAGGTTCAACCAGATCGAGCCCCAACTCCTTATACCCCGATCTCGTTAGGGACATGCAAAGAAGGATCGAGAATGAGAAGACCGCTCTGATACCACTAATCCAGATTTATGTAGGAACACAATGAAATACAAAAATACACATAAACGTAGAGATGCAGCGGAAATAAGACTTCATTTCATTAATAACAAATGACTGAAATATGCTTAGAGACATAATGGAAATAAACTAGCTAGGGCGTTGGTAGCTTATCTCTGAGAAGAGATGTGGCTGCTACTCGCATCCGTGAGAAGATTATTACAATGAGGCTCTAGAGGCCTTTTTACAATAGACGAGAATGCCAAAATTCATAGACATCCAAAAGCCTAACCCTAGGAGATGAAGCGCCAAAAGTCATGTGGGCCCCGTTTGGGTAAGTTAGTACATCAACTTCCCGGGGTTGTAACTTTTGCATACGATCTTTGTTTTAGGCGTGTGATAGCTCGTTGGAAAGGTATCATTGAGTAGATTCATTTTGGGGGCTCAATCATGCCTTTGGCTATCATTGAGAACCTCGATCTCAAAAAACCTTCATTTAGGCCCTCAAAATGGCCCCGGAAGTTAAAACCTACTAAAAATAGTAAATTGCCAAAATTTCCAGAAAACTTTTTTGAGCCAGTCAGAAAAGGTGGGTGGCCACTGATATCCACCTGGATCAATGAGTGTCCTTGTAATATTCCTTGTATATCTTTTTATCCCCTTTGATTGTCTCTGCATAGCTTTTTGGATTTGTTTCTTTCTCTATTGTTTTGGATATTGATTCCTTTTCTACCTGATTGTATCCAAGTCCGAACTTGTCAAGATGAGATTTTTGACTGTTGATAATGTCATCTAGAACTTTTGAGCTATTCTGCATGTTTTTCTTTTGAATATCCTTTCTTAGTGTGACAATCTCTGCTTCTAGGTTTCTAATGATCCTATCCTTTCCTTCTAACTGTTCTTTGAGTGCTTCTTCAATTCTTTTATCTTCTTCTATTTGAACCTTCAATTTTGTGGTAATTTGTTCTAGTTATTGAGAGTCTTTTTTCTTATCTAGATTTGTTTGTATTTTCTTGTTTTTCTTCTTTTCTCTTCTGATAACTTCTATGGAACTCATTAATTCTTCTCGGAAGTCAAATTTTGCCTCTTCAATTTCTTCTTCATATGCTTCTTCATATTCTTCTTCGGAGTCTTGTTTATCAGAGTCTTCTATTGGCATGAATAGAACTCTCCCTGTTTCACTGTCACTGACTTCATCTTCATCTGATGATGAGATGTCTTCTTTGGTGCAAAATATTTTCATGAAAACTTTCTTTGTAATTCTTTTACCTTTATATGTTTGTCTGCCTTTTGAGTAACCTTCATCATTTCTCTTTTTCTTATGAGGACATTTGTTAGCAAAATGACCAATACCATCAAAATTTTAAAGGAAGCTTACCTCTATACCTACCATTGGTTCCCTTGTTCAGTCTTTTGACGAAGTTAGCCACTTCTTCATCATCTTCTGAGACTTCACTGTTGCTGCTATATTCTTCTTGTTTATTTTTATTTTTCTTTGATCTTTTGGATTCTTTGACGGTTGTTTCTTTTACATTTGAATTTTCTTGTTCACTTCTCATGTAATATGTTGTGAAGATTCTGTGCAGTTCATCCATACTTATTGAGTTTAGATCTGATCTTTCTTCTAGTGCTGATATCTTAGGGTTGAATCTCATAGGAAGAGATCTTAGTACCTTTTGAACAGTTATAGATTCTTCGATTTCTTCTCCCAATCCTATGATTTCATTCACTATTTAATCGACTCGTAAGAAGTAGGCTATGATATCTTCATCTTCCTTCATTTTTGGTTGTTTGAATTGACCTCTGTAAGTTTGAAGCTTTGCTTCTTTGACTTTTGAATCCCCTTCATAAATACTTTGAAGCTTGTCCCAAATATCTTTAGCATATTTACAATGTGCAACTTTGGTGAATACCATATCACTGAGACCATTCAAAAGTGCATTTTTGGATTTGGAATTATTCTGACCGAGTTTCACTTCTTTGTCATTTGTTGGTGGAACTGCTGGTGATGTGTATCCATCTACAATTGATTTCCAAACTTCAAATCCCTGTGCCTGTATATATGTCTTCATCCTTATGCTCCAAAAAGCATACTTCTTTCCATCAAACTATGGTATTCCATTTTTATACGAGTGGGTACTCTCCATGATCTACCTTTCAGTGGTTAAATTGATTTCTGAAGGAACCTGCTATAATACCAATTGTTGGATTATTGAGAGGAGGGGTGAATCAGTAATAGCATAATTATAATCGTTTTTCTTCAAATGTTATATCAATGTAGAATTATTATCCAATAATGAGCAATAAGAAATAAACAATCACATACATACAGAGTACACCACTGTTTTACATGGAAACCCAAATTGAAAGAAAACCACATAATGATTTTTCGTATATGTCTTGAAGAATTACATTCATTGGAAGCACCAACTTCCTTTATTTTCCAGTTGCAACTAGAAGGAGGCTCCAACCCCCTAGTTTCTTAGGCTACAACCTGAGGGAAGATCCAACTCCCCAATTCTCTGGCTACAACCAGAAGGAGGATACAACCCCCTATGTTCTCAGGATACAACTAGAAGGTGGATATAACCACCTGTCCTTGCCCCGTCCTGCCACCCTGAAGTAGAAGTAGAATGATGGAACCACTCTCACACTATCACTATGAGATATACTGTTGTAAACCTATACCAATAAATCTGAACCATGCATCAACCATGCATCAACCTGTACCTCAACCTGTAATCAACTTGTACCATACACAAGTGTATCAACCATACACCAACCTGCACCAAACAACCTTTAATCAGTCTGTACCATAAACAATTGCATCCATCCATGTACCAAGTATGTAGAAATCATGTGTCAACTACTGATCAATATGTATGAACATCATCAAATATACACCTCATGTATGTGCCAACTGATCAACTACTTGTCTCAACAATGTACTCAACATGTACCTCAACCAAAATCCCTCATCAATTTCATCATCCAAATCTGATTTGCATCTCTGTAATATACTTGGTGTATATGATCAAATCCCTGCAAACCTTCCTTAACTTTAACAATAAGAGACTAGCATTTTCATCAAACTTTTTTTTAGTCTCACATGCCTAGTTTTGGATTAGTCAACAACCTTAACTTGAAGTAATCATAACTTTGAACTTGTAATGTATAAAGATATGAAACTGATACACATTTTTATTCAGTGGGTTTTATACAATTCCTCTAGGTGTCACTACCTGGAACCTCTTATAAGAGCAGTTATAGCAAAAATGGCATACCTTTCTGAATTCTGGCTTATTCTAGAGAGAGACCTTGTGGAGCGTGCCCCACATGAAATATTCATTGAATTGATATGAAAATATTACACAAGATACTAAATATTGTACCCTAACCAACACATTTGGTATCACTAAATTGGGATATTTTATGATTAAGTTATGATTCTTTTACCTGAAACACCTTTTTTTGACTAGTTTCAGGACTAGCCACAAACCCTATTTTCCATGGAGTATAAATCCCAAAATACAATGAACCAAAAGATGAATTTTTTACCACATATACTTGGGTATGTTTTCTCATTGTCATAATAATTTCACATTCTTAATCGTTATATAAAAAAATTTATAGCGAAAATGGTGAGATGACCTGTAAATAACATACCTTAGAAAGCACCATCAAAAGAATTTATCCTTCCTTGCATTTTGGCCTTCTTTTCTTCACCTTACCTCAGAAATTAGGCTTAGATATCCTTTCTTACTTCGGAAACCTATAGATATTCAATATTCTCAAATCTGATTAAAATGAGAGAGCGTTTCCTCTTATTTATACTCTCCAAGTAGCTTCTTTAAAAACATCTTCTAGGCCAGTTGGCCCACTTTCCTTATTTTACGGTTAACCCACTTGTAATTTATCCATTAAATTTATTATTGAAATAATTTATTTTTTATTCACTTTGAATTATAATACGCTCATCACTTCGCTTTATTATTTACCTTTTAAAATCTCTTAAACCACTTTGAGTACTTTGATCTTTTGGGGCTTCTCGATGACATATGAGGGTCCTCCAACTTCGTAAGGCCATAAATATCAAACCGTGAGGATTTATGTGACATTCCACATACCACCAGAAATTTAATGACATGTACTATCCATATAGAATAGTATTACCTTAAAATATAGAAAAAACCATACTGTTATCCATCAAACAAACTTGGGTCCATTACCCAAACCTGGGCTCTCCAACTTCACGTGGTCATAACTCTCTAACCGTGATGATTTATGTGACATTATACATACCACTAGAAATGGAATGACAAGAAATATCCATATAGGATAGTTTCCCTGACAAATTCACTATCCTTCATCTCATTATTCCACAATCAATCATGGGTTACCTTACTCTGTAAAGCATCTTCCCATGAGGGATTTCACCATAAGGGGATCTCTTTGGAGTTCATCCATATTTACTTCTTATCAACCATGACAAAAAAAGATGAGTCATATTTACATCAAACAATATTGGGTCCATTACCCAAACCTTTGTGCTACAAGGATTTCTTCAAGGGTTGACATCAATGACAACCAACCTTAATCAACACATTGTGTTCCCTACCTAAACCTACATGAGCACTTATCTTCCAAGAAAATCCCAGCTACTTATTTTCCATAGATAATTAAATTCCATAGGTTTGATCCATGGTTTTAATAGAGATGAGAATGTTGGGGGTTGGAATTAAAGAATCCACATAACCTTGCAATGCACCATCTTCATTATATTGAAGTAGTGGTAATACTGAAGGATATCCAAATGGTGTGAAGGGTTACTAGTTGTTTGATCCCTCTACTAACGGGCTCATCATTGAGTGAAATGTTTAATTTGAGGAAACTCATTTTCATGCACCATTGAAGCCACATTCATATATTGTTGTGCCATTTCCTACACTAGACATCAGTGATGATGATTACACTCACTTAGATCATGTTTTAGATCTGAGCTCCAAACATGCTTCGGAAGATGATGAGCATGCAAATGTTGATCCACCATAGATTCCCAAGTGGGCACCAACCACTTGCAGGAGACCTTATGGGAGACCCAGTAGATTGGAGGAGGATGAGATCTTAGTTTTAGGATCCTCCTGATTCACTTACAACTATTGAACCAGTGATGCCCATGAATTGCTATATGGTTCTATATTCATACCCACAGATCTATGTAGATCTATAATTAATCCTTTCTGGAAAGTTGTTATGCAAGAGGAGTAGAAATCTCTCCTTCAGAACAAAACTTGGGATCTAGTTCTGCTTCGTACATGAATCTTGTTAGATGCATATGGGTCTATAGGACCAAGAAGTCAATAGAGAGACATGTGAGAATGTATAAGGAAAGACTGATTGCCAAGGTTTTTAGAAAATCCATGGGATAGACTATGATGAGACATTTTCTCCAATATCAAAGATGGACTCCATTCAATTGCACCTTACCATTGTAGCAACCAGGGGGTGGGAATTTCACCGGATGGACGTGAATAATTCATTTTTTAACAAGGATATTTTAGAGGATATTTACATGGAGCAACCACATGGGTTCATACAAAACTAATCCTTAGTATGAAGACTGAAAAAATTCTCTCTATGACCTCAAGCATGGTATGTGAAGATGGATGCCTACTTTCTTTCTCATCATTTTGTTAGATGAAAATCAGATCTGAACATCTACATGCTGAGAACCTAAAATTCCTTGTTGATCTTATTTCTCTATGTTGATGATCTCCTAATAACAAGAATTTTGGCCTCAACAATTGTTTTGATTAAATACATTTTGCACAATAGGTTTTCTATGATGGACATGGTTCCATTGCACTATTTCCTTGGTCTCAAGATTAGTCAGGATTCTTCAAGAATCAAGTTATCTTAGACTAATTATACTAGGGATTTCTTGGTTAGATTCCAGATGACCGACTTCAAGTCGACAACCACACCCTTTATGTATGGGGTACATCTTTAGTATAGTGTGGATACACCAGTGGTGGAAAGCACCTTATATCAAAAACTTGTGGGGAGTCTTCTATGTCTCACCCAAACCCAACCAGATCTCTCATATGCAGTATGGGAATTTTTTAGGTACATGCAGAAGTCACATGAGCTACACTAGAAGGCTGCCAAGTGAATCCACATAAATGTTCAAGGAACCACATGTTATGGGATCCACTATGAAATAATTTGTGCATTGGATATCACAGGCTTCATCGATTCTGATTGGGATGGTGATAATGTAGATCACAATTCCACTTTTGGGTATGTGCTTAGTTTGGGTACGGTCCCATCTATTGGTCAAGAAAAAATCAGTCAGTTGTTTTTCTATCGTCAATAAAGGTTGAGCACAAATGAGTTGTTAACATCATTATTTTGGAAATTTTTCTTTAAAAATTCCTTACTAAGCTTGACATCTGGTTTCACCATCCGAATATCATTTGGTGTAACAATAAAAGTACTCTCAACTTTTGTAAATACCTAGTGCAATGAAAATATACCAAACACATCAAAATCCATATGCATTACATCAGAGAGATGGTACATGATATTATCATCGATTTCTAGTACTGTACATCTGTCAAATAGACTTCATACAACTTCACCAAGACATTTACTAAGAAAAAGTTCCATCTTTTACATGGTCATGTTGGAGTGAAGGACACATTTTCTTAGCAACTGCTTTTGTTCCTTCTTCATTTTTAATGTGTTGTGCTTTGAGGGGGTGTTTTCCTATTATGTTTTCCCTCTTTCCTATATTTTTTCAGTGTTTCATTCTTATATGCATTATACAATGGATACCTAACATGGCCTTGTTCGTTGGGACCCATTTATCATGTACACCATAGTAGTATTCAGGGGGGATGTTGTAGATATTACACACTCACCTAGGTAATTATTATCCTAAGGTTGATATTCCAATGTTGAGTGTTCTTCCATAAATGAGAATATTCTCTCTTGAGAATATTCCCCTACAAATTAGGGAACCTCCTAGAAAATAGGGAACCTTCCCTCACTAGTTTAGATTCAGTTACACCTAAGTTAGACTAGTGGAGGTCACTTGTGCATGACACCCTTGGTTGTATCACCAAAAGTTGCATGTTCACCTCGGTTTCCTCACCACGAGTGTGCATATCTCATGCATGTGGCCAATAAGGAACATATATTGTGATTTCATGTGTTTCTCTCACTTTCACATGTGTGACTTAGCTAACTGATGATTGCATGGGCTAATTAACTAGGATTGAGTGGGAAATTACTTTTGTTTATATCAATGAGTATCTATATATATCTAGATCTCTACTATGGAGAATTATCTTATCCATGTAGAGTATATCCTATGTATTTTACCATTTATTATACATTTAATACAATGCATTCTTTTTCTCTCCTCTCTTCTCTCTCTCTCGCAAGTTTGTGTGACTTTTGTATTGGATAGGTTCACTCTGAAAAATTCACAAACCAAGTATAAGGAATTGAGGAACATACCTAATGATAAAAACATCCAAATGGTTCCAAAATCCCCACCTGGGGGCCAAGGATATCCTCAAAAGCACCTACATGTTGGTTCAATGTGACTCTATATTGATATGAAAATCAAGTTGTTACTTAGAAATTCCATGGGATAAATTATTTCTTACTATGTATATATTTTTAGTTAACTCTACCATTAATCCCTTATGTTTACCCTCATTAATTCTCAAATAAATAAATATATATGTATATATTATGTTCCCTTATGCTATGCTAACATGACGTTGTTGTAATACCCATTTTGCTGCTATTGTTTGAAGGTCCCAAACAAAATGAGATTTAGATTTAAATTTTTTTGGCAACCTCTCTTTAGATCCCTATATTATGCACACTAATGTATTTACTCATTCCTTAGCAATCATGATTATCAATTCTACTTGTGGTTCAACCCAACCTATGTTTTCCAGAATTAATCTGTGCATTGAGTGAAAGACAAAAATTAATGGTTTTTTATTATGCAATGGATGTAGTTTGTGAAAAATAACATTCATGTGGTTAGATACTAGATTTCATGTTTGACTTATATTTTATGTAGAGGGTAGATACTAAATTTATCCAAAATTTCACCTTGTTCCTAGTGTCCCATTCTAACCAATAAACAAGGTGAATTCAATGCCTAGTTGATGAATACATCATCGGGTTCTCAACATGGATGACACTATTTATGGTAAATATTATTAGTGTTCTATTTCCATTTCTCTCTTGCACATCCTCACTTAAATTATTAGGTGGTGAATATAGAGGTTGGTTTGGAACTAGACTAGTCTTTCCGTTTTTTGAATTGAGTATTTAAGTATCACTTCCATTAGAAAGGACTAGCTCATCTATCCCTCGTTCTTTATAAACTTTAGTATCCTAATGACAGGGAATCCCTGATATAAACTTAGGTTTTGTTTTCATGTGGAACATTCAAGGCTATGACATTCATGAACTAAATCATCGTATAGTGTTTGGTGCAAATGTGGTTATTCCCATCAATTCCTCACTTCTTCATAGTCTAGGTAAATGTTATGCTAACTCTCAATCCTCAACCATAATGGCATTTTCTTAGATCCCAAGAAACATAAGTGGTTGGTATGCATGTATTCGATACATTAGTCCCCTAAGGGAAGGGTTCTTATGCATCCCTAATGTAGGGAGTAGAATTTTCCATCTTTAGTGAGATAAGCCTTCAATTTGAGGCCCATATTTTGTTTTAGGATGGAATCCAGTTTTTTATTGCCTAGGATGGGTTAATTATCCTATCTCAAGATTTACTCTTTCCTCTTTCATATAGGTACAATGTTTTCCTTTCTATGCTCAATCTCACATTCTCTTGCTCTAGGTTTACTGCTCTTGAAATGGGAATTTTTAAAATATGGTATCTAGCCTTTAAAATTCATTTTCATATATGATTATGCCCCTTTATTTCACTCAATATGAGGATACCATTTATCATTCTCTTCAAAATATAATCATTTATAATTAGTTATTTTTATTTATGAATTTCAATGTGTTTAGCAATCAATTGGATAGTCATGTAAAGTGAAGCCTTATGCTTGATGCCAAAGTTTTCAATCCCATTTCATTTTTGTTCCCTTACTAATGGAGAGAGGGCCTCAATCAATTGAGAGCATGATGAGGATTTAACCCTTTTCTTTTGCCTGCTATCTTTATTTATGAAGGGGTGATTCAGTGTAGCATGCCCTTTTCATATTGCACATTACAATAAGAAAATTGTCAATTTCTATGGGTGCGTATTGGCCTAATGTGTTTTAGATTAATACAATTCTGCCACTAGGGAGGGATCTTGATTATGTACCTCAAACTATTTGTGGGATTTAACATGAATAACAGTGGACATGTGTTATGCATAACTAGAACATTCACACATTGTGTATCACTAAAATTTGCACGTGTTATGTATCTCTAAAATAGGCATGGGTTTTTGTGATATCAAATTCAAATTTCAAGAAGGACCTACATGTGGTAAATTTGAATTTCAAAATAAAGCACTCACATTTAATAACATATATCCTACCCACCTATCACATGTTATGTTTCATATCTCATAATATGTGTCTACTTCAGAGCTATGTTTAGAGTAACCAATCCAATGATATGGAATCCATAAACCATAGAACATTCAATCTTTTTTTTTCCATTCTCAATATGTCTTTGTTCGATGAATTGTTGCAATATTTTAAACATATTCATAGATTATGAAATTGCAACCATATAGAGACTTGTTTCTACATATTAAAAATATACAATTCTTTTTAAATGAATGCTATTTGTTTTTTGAATTTTTATTGTGATATAAATCATTAATGCAAAAAATAGACTACTAAAATTTCCTTCCTCAAAGATTTCGATTTTTTTTTAATATGCGATAGAGTTCTACACATTTAAAAACAAAAACATTTTTTTTTATGTTAAGACCTTCAAACACTACAACAACACTTGACATACTAATTTTAGTGCTCGCTGACTTTGTTGATTAAAAAAATAAATAATAAAGAATCTTGTTTTCTTTAGAAAAATAACCCCCCATTATTAATCCTTGATCTCTAAATGTGTGAGTGTTCCATCATTTATGTACTAAAATTTTTCACCAACATAGGCATATACCTTATACATAGGTATATACCTTATGTCCAAAAAGATAAAATGTCAATGTTAGAAAAAATCAAAATTGATATAGTTATGGAATTTCCAATAAATAAAAATTATATATTAAAAGATGTTATTCAATTTTCTACTTTCATATTCTTACCCAGAATATAGATGTAGGGATGGAATTTAATGGGAGAATTGCCCATCACAGGGCGATTTTCCAGTTAAATATAGAAAAAAAATCAACATTGTTTCTTAAATTTGTCAAAATCGTCATCTGAATCGTGGAAACCGTCAAATTTAACAGGTTGTTGAGACTTGAAGTTCCAACCCTATATAGATCCATTATTTAGGTATCACAAAATATCTATGCAAGTCAAGATATGTCTATTTTTATAATAAAAAAAAAATATGTTGCATCATGTAAAAAAAAAAACCATCATTATTTTTCACTCACCCTTAGAGATTCTATAGTAAATTGAAAATTAAATAAGAAAGTAACTATTATTTATGAGTAATTAATACTTTGTGTTATAACTGTATATAATTAGATATATTGCAAGCCCAATGTGAATACTAATGAAAACAAGTGTTGCATGGAAGTGCAGTCCCTGCCGGGTTGGGGCATGGGTGTGTTGGAAAATGGTGTTGGTAAATGCTAGAAACCATGTGATGATTTTGTATCTCTATCCAGAAAAATGAGGTCTTATTTGAGTCAAACTCCAATGTAGAGTGTGCAGTGAGGTGGAAATACCACTGAGTGAGATGAAGAAGAGGGCGGAAATGGATTGCAGAGATCAGAGATCCCTCCAGAGGATTCAGGATATGTCTTAGGACTTATGATATAATAGAAGTCACTACACTAAATATGATATGATCCTCTTTGGTTTGGATTTGGACTTCAGTTTGCACTAAATTTTTGTGCATGTGTATCTCACGAACCAATCTCCTCTAAGATACATGTTTTAATTCATTGTCGCTTGAGAGGCTTGTGTCATCTGGGTCACTGCATATCAGTCTTATATTCCTTATAAGAGGGCCATTCTTCTCCTTTTTTGAAGCTCTGATTGTATTATTGTTCTTATTCTTGGGACCAGGCATAATTCGAGTTATCTAGTTATGCTCAATCAAAATGTGATCACGATGCTTGTGTTATTTCCCATTCTTGCATAGCTGATACATGAACAAAAACATGACACGTAAAGAAATAAGATGAGTATATAAATATCTGAAGCTAAAGACTAAACTCCCAGAGAAAAATCTCAAGTTAGTTCGAATACTAAATAATTCTATCTAGATTGAATATCCCAATTATTCTTAATATAACTAATTGATACTTGAGCTGGAAAAATATTTCAAATTCAAAATAGAATGAACAAAAAAATGAATTTAAGGACTGCCAATCTGCCAGTACTGTTAACCTGATATGTCTACCCAATAAAGGCATTTTGTTTACTCCTTCAAATGTCCATATAGGAAGATACTAAAAGATACTATACCGATAAAGACAATCAGAGGTATTAATGCAACACGATGTAGTAGACCCATAAAAAGTGAGGAAATTGACTGCATTGCAATGCTTCTCGTACTGAATCTCTAAGATCCACAGTTGAGTATGGCATTCCTTTCACTCCATCAAATGTCCATAAAGAAAGATACTAGAAGATACTATACCGATAAAGAAGATCAGAGCTATTAATGCAACACAGGGTTGGAGACCCATAAAAAGTGTGAGGAAATCGAATATTTACAGCATTGCGATGCTTCTTGTACTGAATCCCTAAGCTCCACACCTGACTCCAGCATGGGTTGATCATAGGTAAATCATTGTTTTTCTCATACATAATACATGAATTTAATTCAGTAGGAAGAAAATCAATTAAGTTAATAAAGATCAGGAATCCCAAAGAAGTTGCAAGTTAAAAAGCAGTGCCAGTGTATAGAATTATAGAACTTGCACTGGAACTGCTACTTCTGCTTGACACTTTCAGCTTTGACTCTCAGAAAAGCTATGTGAGATTGGAAGTATGGTCAATAGTCCGCTCACTAGATATTTGTGAGGCTTAGGTGAGAATCAGTTAGTCAGTAGCTGGTATGAGAAGAGGGACTCTAGATGGATGAACAACCACACTTCAAGGAGATGGATGATGGAGCCAAGGGCCCCTAGCGTTAATATTTTCTCGTCTATTCCCTCTCTAGGCGGGTAGGCTCTGGGTATTTCACGTGCATTGTTGGTGAGGCGATAGCTTATAGATAGATACTTGATTTCAACTTGTCATTGAATCATTTTGGTGTTTCCACAGGGTTGTTAACTCATGGCTCTGCCGAAAAGATTACTACCTCACTACTATATCCTGAGCTTTGGGGAAATCCCTCAAAAATATTATATATAAAGAGGAACAAGTGGTCATTGTTTATATCTTTTATTTTAAAATATTTTAAAAAAAATTAAAACAAAACTATTAATATAATTTGTCTTTTCCTCCTACTTGCAATCATAAATTCTTGATTATGGTATAATCTATTTCTAAGAATCAAATTTAACTTTTGAGCCAATAAATTATCTATGGGAGCAACCCATGATGGATGTTGATCTTCTAGTGGCTTGGTCACTAATAATTATATAGGTTGTTGGCTTGGTCACTAATAATTATATGATGTGTGGCTTTTACTAAAGGTTTGTTGTAAATAAGGGTGTTAAAGTTCTTCTCAAGTGTACAGAGATTCAAAGTTGATGGAGGATTAGGAAAATAAAAAATGTATTCTAAACAACTTGTTGCTTGAACCTCTTATGAATCAATTCTTATAAAAAAGTCTTTTAAAGCCATATTATTCGTTTGTATCGGTAGAAAATACAATGTTCTAGTAAGCCATCTATCTAAGGATGATTTGGTATTGGAGATATTCTTTGTCTATATCTATAGACAATACAATGTATGCTTGATTAAGCCATTTATCTAAGGATGCTTTGGTATTGGAGATAATCTATGTATATATCTATAGACAATAGAATGTTCTAGTAGGCCACCTATCTAAGGATGCTTTGGTATCGGAGATATTATTTGTCTATATCTATAGACAATATACAATGTATGTTCTAGTAAGCCAACTATCTAAGGATGCTTTGGTATTGGATATATTCATTGTCTGTATCTATAAACAATACAATGTATGTTCTAGTAAGACATTTATCTAAGGATGCTTTGGTATTGAAAATATTCTTTGTCTATATCTATAGACAATAGAATGTTCTAGCAATGCAGCTATCAAAGGATGCTTTGGTATTAGAGATATTCTTTGTCTATATCTATAGAAAATAGAATGTTCTAGCAGGCCATCTATCAGCTGCTTTCGTATGGGAGTAACAGTGCCTTAATGAACAAGAGGTCAATGTTCTAAGGCATATTAACTCTCTTCAATTAGTCAAAGCTTACACAAGGTAGTTTTGACCTAGAAACCAAATATGCATCAATAAGACATTTATTTATAGGTTAGCAATAAGCATTGGTTCAAAGAATGAATAAAAGGAAACATGGAGGCAATTAAAAGCATCACCTGTGTAAACTAGCAGTGTTCGATATGAGTTATCTAGTTCTATTGGTCATACTAATCTATGTTACTTATGAATCTTATTACCATTATAAGATGGGATAACACTCTTACTAATACATAAGCCCATCCTTGGCGAGCAACCGGAAAATTGAGAATGATAGGAAATACAAGGATCAAAACCAAGTGGAGTATAGAAATTCAGAGTGGATCAATCAGGGCGAGACAAGAGGAGCAACCATGTGGTTACTAAACCCATGTGCTTTCTCTTCCTTCTAAGCTGCCCCATTCATGAGGGTAATTTATAGAGGGTAATTCACTATTGAAGTAGATATCGAACCAACGAAGAATGAGTTGCACATCAACGGATCCCGAATAGTAGGGAACCTTTCTTCTGTTAGTGAAACCAGAGTTTAAGAAAATAGTTAAAACCCCAAACCCTAGAATTAGAGATTCTCAAGAAATCGTAGATATAAACTAAGATCGTGAATCTTAGAGGTAGTGCTTCAAAAAAGTTTGGTAAAGAAATCAATACCCTAAACACTAACCTAAACCCTAGATGCCAACAACCATAGATCACCAAAAATCTAGAAAACATTCATAATTTCGACAACAAAAACCTGGAAAAAATAAAAAACCTAAGCCCTGGAACTATTAATTCACCAAAAAAAAACGTGAAATTTTCATAATCTATATCATATTAAAAAGTTACCATTGAACATGACCAATTTAAGTTGGCCCATTTTTCCATTGCGTAAAGTTACCAATTCAACATGACCAATTTAAATTGTCCCACTTGGTACATTGTGTATATATACGATGCAGAATGTAGCATCGTCCATTTGATGCAGGAGCATCTCTCTAAGTCAGCCAGCCAGCCAGCTAGCCACGCCAAGTGCACGCATTCAAAGCTGAAGAGAGGCGCAACCCTCATTTTCAATTTTGAATTTGAATGTAATTAATGATGTAGGCTGTTGAGCCATAGAACCGTGCCTTTGTACAGGCATAGAGTGGAAGGCCTTTAATGTTTGTAAGGTTGAGATCTAGATCCAGATAGTGTACTAGACAACCCATTCAATGTAATTGAATAGGGTAGGTAGATTGGAGGGAAGAGCTCGAAGAGCCCCCTCAGGTAAAAGGAGATTTAGGATCTCATTTTGAGAGGATAGGAGAGGATAGGAAGGGAGGAGAATAGAATAGGAGAGAATATGCAAGTAGAGAGTAGAAGAGAGGAGTTGAGACCTCGTTAGAGGCTGTTCTTAGGAACACCTTGTATAAACAGGCATTTTCCATTTAATATAAACAACAATTTTTCCTGCATGTATTTCTATGATGAATGAATGCCTTGGTGTGATTTTATTTTATGTTGTATTTTATGCTATAGATGTATGCTAGGCATTTGCAGGAGTTCTTGATTTCAGGCTTGAGGAGTCTTTGAGGCTTCATACCAGGAGGGTGTGACAGAACGTTGTGGGTTTTGATAGCCGTGCACAAAGGATGCATTTCTGAACTCTGCGAGGTCAGACAGAGACGTGCCAGGTGGGCATAGAAGCTAAAATCATCAACTTAGGAGAAATACCCATGAGGTTGCTGAACACCTCAGGAGGCAAGGTTGTGTAGGGAGAACATAGTCGTAGACAGAATCTCTGAGGAGTTCTGTAGAGCTCTTCCAAGTGGGCATTGAGCATATGCATAGGGATGCATTTAGAAGAACTCTGCTCTGAGTTAAAGGAGAACCAAAATCACTGGGGATTCTGAGAGCTCTACCAAGAGGGCATTGAGCAGGTGCATAGGTGTATAGAAGAGTACATAACTGTTGAATGTTCTGTGAGAAGGTACTCTGCTAGGAGGGCATTGAGACAGTGTGTAGGTTGTCACAAAAAAGAAGAGGACTCTGTCGAGTTTTGTGAATTTGAAGAAGAGTCCACTGAGGGATTTTCGCAAGGTTACTGAACACCCTGAAGGCTCAACAAGAAGTTGCTTAAGGTAGAGGATAACCAGGAGGGCATCCAAATATTCTCCATCTGTAGGAGGAAGGAAGAAGGATTTATTTCCTTAGAAATCTGAGTGTTTGAGAAGCTCAGGAGAGATAGCACTTTGTGTGTGTGAAGACTCTGCAGAGGCGCAAAAGTCAAAGGATCCCTTGGGGATTCAAGGATAAGCTCAAAAGGAGTAGTGCTTTTTAGCGCATAGAGCTATAGTTGAAAGGAGCATAGAGGTTGAAGAACTCTTTGGAGGAGTTCAGAGTCTATAAAGCTCAAGAGAGACAATGTTTTCATATGTGGAGGCGATGACTCAAGTTCGTGGAGCTCGCAGAGAAAAAGGAGACAAAGGTCGAGGCCTTTGAGAACTTGAAACTCTTCCAAGAGCAGGAAGAAAGTGTCAAAATCTCAGGAGGAGCGACGCCGACTTTTGAATCTGCCGAAGAGATCTAGACCATTGAAGATTTCACGTCTAGGGAGCATCAGAGAGAGTGCACAAAAGAGGAGATCGTCAGTCGTCAGATCTCACTCAGATACCTGTCAATCGTTGGATCATTTGAAGACGAGTGGAGTTTAGTCTCCAGAATGTACGTAGAAGAACAGATCTAGACCATTGGATCTTGGTCCAATTACTCGTTAGTCATCAGATCTAATAGGGGTTGCATGAGGTTTAACTTCGTGAACAGGAGGGTGAAATTCCCGACGAGAGGCATGGCCATCGGGATATCAACGTTTGGGAAATCGACAATCCCGTGTACAAGATATCGGGTAAATCCATCATGAAAATCCCGAACAATCCAGAGCCTTCGATATATTGGGATAGGTGGCAGGAATTGAGAACCATCGGTATATCGGGAGTTTAGAAGCCAAGATTCCGAGGCCTTTTGAGTTGCGAAACAATGAGGGGATCACAACTGTGGATCTCAGGAAGGACATGTGCTGTGTGATCATTCAAATCGGGAAATTGGTCATCGAGACTCACATAAGTGGTTTTTTGGGCTTTACAGTTGGCAAAGAGCCGAGGTCTAATCTCAACCATCCATCCATTTGGGATGGGTGTCAGAAAATATGAAGAAGTCAGAGTTCGGAGTTTCGCGGATCCTGAAGACAAGAAAGCTCCATTGTGGGCCCCAGCTGATGTCACCTCGTCGTAACAAGAGATCGAGAATTTCCATAGTAAAAACCCTGAAGCCCGAAGTCACATTTCCTATGGGAAAATTGTTCATGGTCGTGTTGGGACCGTGAGGGAAAAAGAAGGACATGTGGATCAGGAATTTGAGATTCCAGTGGGAGTTGAAAGAGCTGCTTCGGTTCAAGGGAATTTAGATAGAACGATCCTTTTGACCAGGAATTCGGGCGCAGAAACCCTGCGGGGTATGTGAAGTTGTGCCAGGAATGGTATCAGAGCCCGATTCTTGCCAGTATATTTCAGGAAAGGGAGGCAAAGGAAGAAGACAGAGTACTGAAATTCTGTAAGGATTTGTTTGCAGGCAGGCAACAATCCATAAGATAGTCAGCAAGACTATAGGATGAAGCTGGAAATACTTGGGGTACAGAGTGATAGTAGTAGGTTTTCTAGGAGAGAAAACAGAGACAACAACATGGCTACTGAAGGCCATAACTATGCTAGGAGGAAAATCCCAGAGCAGATGAGCATGACTGAAAGGGGGAAAGAACTTGCCGACATCAGGGAAAGAATAGAAAAACTTGCATTGCGGATGTAGTAGAACACCAAGCCGAGGTGGGCATATGAATGGCCCATGAGGAAGGCAAAAAAAAATGGCCAGTCAAGGAGTTGATGTCTAGAAGACAACGTAGACTGTTGAGAGGATGGTTGAAGCATGCTGAAAACCTCAATGGACATGAGGAAATGGTTCAGATATGTGAACCAAAAACTGGGAAAATTCTCAGTGAAGAGAATGAAATAGGATCAGTTGGAGATCTCATGAACCGCCAGGAGGTTAGAGAGGAAATTCCAGTTTTCTAGGTGGGCAATGAGTTGAGATCGCTGCGGGATATCACGGGCTATCAGGAGGATCACCAAGGAATTTCACATTGCCAGCTGGGCAATGAAATGAGGTCACTGCGGGATCTCGAATACTTCCAGGAGGGTAGTGGAAGCATCTCAAATTGCCAGGTGGGCAGAGATGAGCATTCGAGACTATCTGAAAGTCTCATGGACTCGGAGGTGAGTTCAATTCAACAAGGGGTGTTGATGAAGATGGGATCAGTTGATCTCATAATCTGCCAGGAGGGCAGTGAACAGATCCCA
The DNA here is from genome assembly GCA_010110895.2 of Picea sitchensis. Classification (NCBI taxonomy): domain Eukaryota; kingdom Viridiplantae; phylum Streptophyta; class Pinopsida; order Pinales; family Pinaceae; genus Picea; species Picea sitchensis. The sequence continues at coordinate 222,915 of SNQJ01S0001302.1, read as the reverse complement.
TATTTCCAGGTGGGAAGGGATGAGCAAATGAGTTGGAATCAGCCAGAAGAGCTGACAGAACAGATGAGACTATCTGAGGGTCTCATAAACTCAGAGGTGAGATTGGATCAACAGATGCAACTGACAAAGGAGGAATATTGGAGGAATCTTCTAATGATTGGGGGAATTGAAATACCCCTACCACTTAGCAAAGAGGAGGCAGAAGTCTGTATTGCAGATGCAACAACAACAGAAGAACAGTCAGCTGTGACTGTCAGGAAAGAAGAATTGGAGCAGACTTTGGAAGCTGCCCAAGCAAATGAAGAAGATGAGCATTCTGAGGAGTGTCTCAATGCTTTCAAATAGGAAGTTGTAGCACTGAAGCTGATAGCAAAAGAAGAAGAAGAGGACGATGAGCACTCTGAGGAATGACTCAATATTTTCAGCAAGGAAGCTGAAGGGACTGCAACATGGGAGTTTGTAGAAGTTGAAAAAGAGGAAGAGGCAGACAACATTTGCTTTGCTGATCTGTGGGAACAATTTGAAGCCTAGGAGAGAAGGGTGAAAGTGCAGGGCGTGCACATACAACAGATGAAGTTGGAAGCTGATGAAGAAGGCATGGGAGATCACAATGATCTTCTCATGTGCCGAAAATATTTCCAGCCAAGGAGACTGCATGAATAGGGCCAACCATTGGAGCAGCTAGATGAAGTGATCGACATGATCAGAAAGTTTATGATCCATTCAGTAGAAACTGTCAGCAAGGAGAGGCTGAGTAGAAGGAAGGAAGCAACAACAACAGCGCAGAAGTAGCAGAAACAATAGCAGAATGGAGAAAATGAACAGCTCCAGAGGATGATTTGGGATCTAGGAGGATTTCAACAGTTGAGATGGGAAGCTCATGAGCAAGAGCTCATGAATTTTGTAGCTGAGGAGTATGATGCAGGATCATCTCTCCAAGTCAGCCAGCCAGCCATCCAGCCACGTCAAGCACACACATTCAATGCTGAAGAGAGGCGAAACCCTCATTTTCAATTTTGAATCTGAATGTAATTAATGATGTAGGTTGTTGAGCCATAGAGTCGTGCCTTTGTATAGGCATAGAGTGGAATCCCTTTAATGTTTGTAAGGTTGAGATCTAGATCCATATAGTGGACTAGACAGCCCATTCAATGTAATTGAATAGGGTAGGTCGATTGGAGGGAAGAGCTCGAAGAGCCCCCTCAGGTAAAATGAGATTTAGGATCTCAATTTGAGACGATAGGAGAGGATAGGAAGGGAGGAGAATAGAAAAGAAGAGAATCTGTGAGTAGAGAGTAGAAGAGAAGAGCCGAGACCTTGTTACAGGCCGTGCTCAGGAACACCTTGTATAAACAGGCATTTTCCATTTGATATAAACAACAATTTTTCCTGCATGTATTTCTGTGCTGAATGAATGCCTTGGTGTGATTTTATTTTATGTTGTATTTTATGTTGTAGATGTATGCTAGGCATTTGCAGGAGTTCTTGATTTCAGGCTTGAGAAGTCTTTGAGGCTTCATACTAGGAGGGTGTTATAGAATGTTGTGGGTTCTGATAGCTGTGCACAGAGGATGCATTTCTGAACTCTGCGGGGTCAGACAGAGACGTGCCAGGGGGCACAGAAGCTGAAATCATCAACTCAGAAGAAAGACCCGTGAGGTTGTTGAACACCTTAGGAGGCAAGGCTGTGTAGGGAGAACATAGTTGTAGACAGAATCTTTGAGGAGTTCTGTAGAGCTCTGCCAAGTGGAAATTGAGCATATCCATAGGGATGCATTTAGAAGAACTCTGCTGTGAGTTAAAGGAGAACCAGAATCATTGGGGATTCTGATAGCTCTACCAAGAGGGTATTGAGCAGGTGCATAGGTGTACAGAAGAATACAGAACTGTTGAATGTTCTGTGAGAAGGTACTCTGCGAGGAGGGAATTGAGATAGTGTGTAGGTTGTCACAGAAAAGAAGAGGACTCTGTCGAGTTCTGTGAATTTGAAGAAGAGTCCACTGAGGGATTTTCGCAGGGTTACTAAACACCCTGAAGGCTCAGGAAGAAGTTACTTGAAGCAGAGGATAGCCAGGAGGGCATCCAAATATTCTCCATCTGCAGGACGAAGGAAGAAGGATTTATTTCCTTAGAAATCTGAGTGTTTGAGAAGCTCAGGAGAGATAGCACTTTGTGTGTGTGAAGACTCTGCAGAGACGCAGAAGTCAAAGAATCCCTTGGGGATTCAAGGATAAGCTTAAAAGGAGTAGTGATTTTCAGTGCCCGGAGCTATAGTTGAAAGGAGCATAGAGGTTGAAGAACTCTTTGGAGGAGTTCAAAGTCTATAAAGATTAGGAGAGACAACATTTTCATACGCAGAGGCGAGGACTCAAGTTCTGGAGCTCGCAGAGAAAAAGGAGACAAAGGTTCAGGCCTTTGAGAACTTGAAACTCTTCCAAGAGCAGGAAGAAAGTGTCAAAAGATCAGGAGGAGCGATGATGGCCGTTGGATCTGCCGAAGAGATCTGGACCATTGAAGATTTCATTTCCAGGGAGCATCAGAGCGAGTGCACAGAAGAGGAGATCGTCAGTCGTCAGATCTCACTCAAATACCTGTCAGTCGTTGGATCAGTTGAAGATGCGTGGAGTTTAGTCTCTAGAATGTGCGTAGAAGAACAGATCTAGACCATTGGATCTTGGTCAAATTACCCATTAGACGTCGGATCTGACAGGAGCTGCACGAGGTTTAACTTTGTGAACAGGAGGGTGAAAGTCCTGACAAGAGGCGTGGCCATCGGGATATCGGTGTTCGGGAAATCGGGAATCCTGTGAACAAGAGATCGGGTAAATCCATCGTGAAAATCCTGAACAATCCATTTCCATCCATCTGTTGGGACAGGTGGCAGGAATCGAGAACCATCGGTATATCGAGAGTTTAGAAGCCAAGAGTCCGAGTCCCTTTGAGTCACGAAACAGTGACAGGATAACAGTTGTGGATCTCAGGAAGGACACGTGCCATGTGATCATTCAAATTAGGAAATCGGTCATTGGGACTCACATAAGTGGTTGTTTGGGCTTTACAGTTGGCGAAGAGCCGAGGTCTGATCTAAACCGTCCATCCATTTGGGACGCGTGTCAAAAAATTTGAAGAAGTCGGAGTTCGACGTTTTGCGGATCCTGAAGACAAAAAATATCCGTTGTGGGGCCTAGCTGATGTCACCTCGTTATAACAAGAGATCGGGAATTTCCACAGTAAAAACCCCGAAGCCCGAAATCACATTTCCTATGGGAAAATTGTTCATGGTCGTGTTGGGACCGTGAGGGAAAAAGAAGGACCTGTGGATCGGGAATTTGAGATTCCAGTGGGAGTCAAAAGAGTCACTTCGGTTCAAGGGAGTTTACACAAAATGATCCTTTTGACCGGGAGGTCAGGCGTAGAAACCCTTCGGGGTACGCGGAGCTGCACCACCATTGCACAAAATCCAGTGTTTAACAAATGTGATGCCTGTGGGGATCCTAATAAAACTAACGATTATTTTGATGTTTTAGTGATTTGGAAATTGGTTTTTAGTGGCAATCAATCACTAAAGGCTATGTGTAAGAGAAATTGCACTGCAAAAGTGGAAATGGTGTAGAGATCGGGTGGAGATAAATAGACATATCACTAGAAATCCATGGCATAAACCAAGAGCTCGAGCCATTGAATCAAGGGAAGGCTTCAGGTTAGGGAGTGCACATTTAAGTTCCAATGATGAACCTGGCTTGTTTATCCTCATGTTCTTGCAACCTTGCAGCTTTTTCGACACCTCTTTCTATCAAATTCAAATTTGTTAGTTTTGGGTGTGTGTGTGATTTGAAGATTTGTTGGGATTTAAAAAATCAACAGACCAGGTCTTTGAAAATATTTTGTCTGGCAAGGAGTTCTGCTAATGGAGCCAGCCATATCCTTGGCGTAGATTCCAGGTGCAATTTTTATGATTACTTGTTTTAGTATCAATCATTGAATTTGTAGAAATGACAATCGAAACCGCGATTTTATATAACAACCTCACAATTTTCGGACTTGTAGATGGAACATGTCGTCAAGTTACCCTGTATATTCTTTTTGTTTAGAGTACTACTTTACTTTTGTCGCCTAAACCATGACCTCCAAGAGTGTTAGGGTATGTAGTTGTGAGAATATTAAGATAAGACCATGACTAGAATGAATAGTTAAGTTCCATTGAATTTTATTGATGGCTAGGTGGGAGCAAGAGGCATAGGAGAAAGCACCAAAGACAAAGGTAAATCCAATAGGGACAGAGGTATAGAGGTAAGGAACTCCTATTGCATTTGAACTAGAACTAGAATTAATCCATGACCTGCAATCTAGATTAATAACAAAAGATTAATTATTTGTCATGCTATGTTTACAAAGTACGTGTAATAGAAATTCAATGATTGCATGAAATGAAAAACAAAAGAATAAAATGACAGAGGCTCTTCTTTTTTGATATCTCCTTGCAAATCTAGTTGGAGATCCATAGACAATTGAATTTTGTTGGAAAGGAAAGTGAGATATGGTAACTCCTCTTCTCCTTTGTCAGTTGCACCATTTATGCTAGGATACTAAGAGAAGACCAACACTACCTACAACCATGAAGACCTCAGTATGACAAATGCACAAGAAGCAATGGGCTAGCAAGGCAAGACCAACACCATCCAGAACCACGAGAAAACTAATAATAGATGGACACCATAAAGGATAGAGACAAGACTTACTATAACCAATTCTTTACCGACACCACAATCATCAACACATCTTCATTAGAAACCTAAAACACTAGATGGACCTCACAATCTCAAAGAAATAAGCAAGGGATTTGCAAGGTAGACTACACTCACTCTTGCCTGCAACCAAGTTGAACAATTTCATTCACTCTACCACTTGATCTTGATATGTGGCAGGTATTGTCACCATCACTTAAATCACTGGAATGATAAATACACCATTCGTTTGCATTGTTTGCTTCACACATCACTATATTGATATTGATTGTTGTATGGGTTGAATCCTTCACCCATAAGAGGTCAATTTCCTTCATCTAAAATAGGATGATGAAGTGTATTGGAAAGAGGATAATTCGATCATGTATTTGGAATTTAGGGGGGCAATACCATTCGTTGGGTCTTGAGTCATTTGGAACATGGGCAAAGAAAACTAGCTAGTTCAAAATGAGAGCATGGCACAATCACACCCATTCAATTAAATATGGTCATAGCATGAATAAAAGTAAACCCCGACTCTACACAACCACTTGTTATAACCTGTAACTATAAATATATATCTGTAAACTACATGGATGTTATTTATGTATCACGAGATCTCTACTCAGTCCCAAACTTTAGAACAGAGCGCCCGTGATTAGTGCGGTGACCTACTTCTACAGAGTGTATATACTGTATAGTCCAGATGATTTATATCTAAAAACATGCTATGATGATTAATGTATTTCCACCAATCTAACATTAATGTTTTTGTTTCTATCAAAGTATGAATACTTCATTTCGACCTATCTTAACCACATCACTTGGAGCATGTGAAAAAAAAACTAGTTTCTTTCAAAATGAGAACATGGCACGATCACACCCATTGAATTAAAAGTGTCCCAACATGAATACAAGTAAACCATAACTGTTCCCAGCCACTTTGTTCCTAAGAAAACCTGCACCTACAAACAGTTGAATAGACGTAATACAATAAGTTGAACAAAAAACAGTTAAAACCCTATAAACTAGAAAGAATAATTTGCCTTGGGTTATCAAAAATCGCTGTAGTGGCCACCTTCCTCCCAGCCACTATCCCTGGTGGGATCTAGTCCTATGGGACTTCCTCTCTCACCAGTCTCTAAGTTAACATATTCTCTGGCCTCCTCATCCTCCTTCTCTTCCTCGCTATGATTTCTGAGTGGTTCTTCTTCATGTTCATTTTCATTTTTTAGCTCATTAGAATTAATAGGATCCTCGACTGGCTAGTAGAAAAACCTTGGCATAGGTTTGGGATTTGACCCATTGACCTATAAGAAAAGATTTAATATGAACTCGCATGATCCAGACCTTCAGACTGTAGATTCTGCTGAATTTGAAATTGAATTTGATAAGGATACAGGCTTGCAAGAAATTGTCACACTTCTCCACATGGTGAATGCCATATGAATCAACAAATGCACACCCGGACATTCATTTTTTCGTGAGAAATCTACCTAGCTTCTTTTATAAAATATAAGTGGATTTTTTTAGGCTGGGTCCCATTGTCAACCAACACCTGGAAGTGGTAAATGAAATGTGGTGTGAAGTTACCTAATAACAACACTCTAGCAACAACTAGACAACAACTTGAAATTTGTAACTGCAATGTGGTGTGGGCTAGTCAAACAAATGTTTGTTAGCAGAAGTATGAGGTTGACAAATGCTGCTTATAGCCCCTAGTGGTCAGAAACAGGAATTTGTTAAGGCTCCTGAAGGTTCGAACTTGCAATATTCGGTAGTATGAAGACCAAGTCCACACAGAGACAGTTTATGTTGAATTGTCTTCCCCTTTCTTCACTAACATCTTTGATCAACAACCTTGTACATGCTCAACAAATCTCTACAATGGTGCAACATCTAAAGTGGAATTCATTGTTCCTGAAGGTTACTAGGCTGGGCGGAATCCTATTACTCCTCAAATTGCAGTGCTCATCAACGTACCCAAGTTGGTTAGCCTCGATGAAAGCCATTGAAAGTTGTGGCAGAAACATTCCTCATCACACTCAATGTACAGGAATATATATTTTACACTACAACTCATTAATTTATAATCATTGTATTGTTTTTATTTATTTCAATCCTTAAATGTTGCAACTATTCATGTGTTATTCAATTCAATCATTTTGCAAGCATTTCTATCCCATGGAGATGGAGTGCTTTGGATTTCAATGGAGTCCAATCATTACATAGTAATTTATGTTTAATTTATGTTTATGAAGGTGTTACAGTACAGATTGCTTTATATTACATTTGTTGGAAACCATGAGAGTTCATGGGATCTAGCAATGGCGACTTGTAAACAAAGAAATAAAGATGGACCCATTTCAAACAATTCCACATGAAATGGAGTCTTTCAGATTTCTCCTCCCATTTTCATATCTTAAATATTTGAGTAAGATCCTTTGATCCAGTATTATGAGTTGTTTGCTTGGTGCTTTCAATAGAGTTTTTGTATATTGTATTATATGTATTAGAGGTCCAATAGGAATGAGCCCACATTAGAATAATAATCATCTAGAGGGGCCATGTCCATAAAATAAGGCTACACATACATTATGTTGAATCTGACTCTGCATCTAATGCTTAACCTCCTACTAGACGTTAATAGGTTGTCGTTACGTCGAATTGGTGCATAGTGGATCAGTCAAATTAAACCACAGTTCCACTAGATATACTACCGTTACTTAGAAGCTCAATTTCTCGTCCATCAAAAGCTGGGATCGTGGCTATAGGCTATGTCTTCCCTACTAGCTATGGTAGCATTGGAGATTCGATATGTCGGGTCTATGAAATATATAAGATATGCCTTGTCTACCAAGGGTTGTTCAAGCAGTGCAATCAAATAAATCTGGCCAGTTATATATAAACATAACGAGTGAATGCTTTCTTATGGAGGAATAACCTTCTTGGGGCATCCGGTTGTGGGGCTTTCATCCAGTGGAGCTTCCAGCTGGTGTTTCCCATTTATCCGTAAGCTCATGTTCATTTCATTCTTTAGGTGGGAAAACACCCTCCCATTTCTTGGGCATAACACCCTGGACTATCTAGCTTCTTAAGCCTTTTTAGCCTCGGTATTGATATAAATCTAGATAAGAACACTTACCAAAGTAGCAATAGCATTGTAGAGGCTGAATAGATAGAGTGAAAGTTTCCACCATATGAGATAAGTCCATGTTCAATCGTTGACTGATGACTCCATGGACATGATATTATTTAGAAGGATTTATCTATCTCAGAGACAACTGGTGGGACAAAAGGCACTCCCTCAGATAGGGGCCATCAAATCACAACTTGGTGTCTTAACAAACCTTTCTATATTGGCTCCATTACCTCAACGATCCATATGCCAACATTTCCTCGAATTCCTATATACCGCTAAATGAGATGTTGCAAAAGAGATAGATGCTTAGAAAGAGGAAAGGGTGTCCTTTATGTATGTGTGTGTGTTTGATCCCATTCGGTGGTTATTGGATCACTCAGGCTTTTTGATCCTGCCTGATGACTAATTACCATCCATACACACACGTCTTGATCCTCCAATGTCCCCATTCAATGGGTGAAAGTCTCCCGGTTGAGTCCATCTTGTACGATGGTTCTGGGTCTTGATCTGAACCTAGAATTGCTGGCTCTATCCCTCCCTTGTTTATCCCTTCTCGCTAGGTGGGTCCAGCAACGATGGTTTCTTTCCCGTAGCCATAATATGCACATAAAAGAATTTGAATTCAGTAGTGAAAGAAGGAACATATCATTCCACTTATACTTTATGGTGGTAACAACTCCTTTATGTTTCAGCTTGCTAATCATAGGTCATAGAAAGATGAGTCTAGAAACTCATTTTTTCTCGACTGAGTGGTGAACTAGCACTTTGAATTGCTGCCATAAACAATCAGTTGCTTAATAAAGAGTTAGGGCCATTCAACAATTAATTCATTCTATTATAGGGCACCGAACCTTGAGGATTAGATGTTACAGGACTATTCTTTTGAAACTACCTTAATGTAATAGAATTGAAGACACTTCTGACTGAAATAATAGAATTAATTTTCACCGGGATCAAACGTACTTCATCTTTCGGCTAACTGTCTTCAGAAATTGACAACGCGATTGTATAGGTTAATGCACTTATTCAATCCAAGAGGGATTCTCGGTGGGTTGGGGTATCGAACTAACATTCTCTTTAGTTGACTGGCTAAAATCACAGATCCAATTACAGTTCAACTAGATGCATTTCCTTAGCAAGTTTACCTCAAACCATCACCCTCGCAAGCTTCTAAAATCCAAGTACTATTCTCGTTTAATATGTTCCTCTATTTAACCAAGTACTATTTGTACTCCTTCAAATCCAACAATCTCACTCCTGACACATAGACTTCAAAGAAATCACAAGCCAATGAACCTAATAACTCAGGTAAGATCATATTGGTTTGGTCCTACGCCTTCTTTAAGTCGCTCGACTGAAAGGAGAGGTAAGATAAGTGACTCGACTGATAAGGAGAGGAACAAAGTCGCTAGACTAAAAGGAGAGACGGCTTTAAGGGTGGTTTCCTTGCAAAGAGAGGAGTAAAAAGGGGTATGAAATGTGGTGTGAAGGTGCCTAGTATTGGTGCAGGTGGAGATGGATGAAAGGATTGAGGAAGGAACTTAAATGCATTCAATAAGTGATTTTCCTATTGAAAAATTATAGTTCGAGCACCAAAGACAAATAGGCCTCAAACCAGGCCTACAGTACCTTTACCTTAGGACTCATTGAAACAAGCATTTTTACTGGTCAACCTGGTTATTGTTTGATATATATATATATATATATATATATAGTAATATTCTGAGGAAACAAAAAATAGTGAGAGAAATCATTACATACCCAACAATGGAAGAAAGTTCTTGCATCTAACTCTCTCTAAATATTCTTTCTGCATGTCTTTTTTATCTCATCTCAGTAGTGAAAGCCTAGTGATGGTGTTTGTGTGCATGATGTGATTCCCTGCCCACCCAGATTTCCATATCTGAATTATAATAATCAAAGTTAGTGTGCTTTCGCTCAAAGGAAGGAAACATAAACTCATTGTAACTGAAAAGGAGAGCTTGAGTCGATCTTCCTTGATTTGAGTAAAAGAGTTGGATAGATTTTGTTGATTCAAGTAAAAGAGCTGGATAGATTCTCTTTAAGAGATAAGGAAATGAAGTGGAGGTAGTGGATGCAAGTTGTGAAGGAAGTGGAGGCACAGGCTATGGAGATGGAGAAGTGGAGGCAGAGGCAGAGGCGGTGGATGCAAGTTCTGAAGAAGCAACCTGATAACAATTTAAAGCAATTTAAAGCCTCAACATATATGCATCTCCGCAAAAACTTAGACTTAGATATCTAGGAAAACTTAGACTTAGGTTGCATAACACTGAAAATATGCATCTAGGAAAACTTAGACTTAGGTTGCATAACAGTGAAAATATGCATCTCCGCTATGCATCTAGGAAAACTTAGACTTAGGTTGCATAACAGGGAAAATATGCATCTAGGCAATAAGAAATCAAGTTTGTTGGCCAATAGCCTTTTCAATAAAATGAAATTAATTATTTAAAAAAATAACTATTTCATTTACTTTATGTAGTCTTTTGGAAAGAAGAGAAATATTAATGGTCAAAACCAAAGTAATTAGCAATCAACCATAAATCGATCCCTAAGTCCTAGCCTTCGACAGGGACTAATAAGATAATGAACACATAATAAAAAGTAAGAATCAAAGTTTGAGCCAAAGTTGTAATTAAGATAGGAGGGAAGTTACACTTAGGTAACTTGTCCAAAATCATAGCTTCAAGTGAATTCGTAGATGGACATAAAAGGAGAAGAATGATATGGTGCTATATGACAAATACTATAAATTCAAATTCGTAATTAATGTAGGATGGAAGAGTTTTTCTTAGATATTTTATATGAAACCATCACTCGAAGTGAGTTTTAGGACGGACATATAAGCAAAGAATGAACTCGTGTTATATGACAAAGATTACAAAGTTTGAGTTAGGATGGAGTTGTTGCACTTAGAGATCTTTTGAAAAAACATCACTTAAAGTGAATTAAAGAGTACATATAAGACAAGTAAGATTTCACTTGTGATATATGAAAAATACTACAAATTCAAATTTGTAATTAAAATGATGTGGAAAAGTTACATTTCATTTTTATTCAAAATTGTCAAACCATTATAACTTTGGCATTGGAATAAAAATAAATCATTTTTCACTAATCTCCCAATGTCAATGATCCTCTATGTTTGTGAGGGGTGGAATTTTTTTTAATAGAAACTTAAAAAATTGAACAAATTCAAAAGTAATTCATTACTTACAATATAAAATATTCTATATCACATTCTTTCCATAAGCATTGATATGTATCCCACCAAATGTCAAGCTCTAAAAGGTTATATTCTATAGAAACGTTTTTTCCATCATTTCTCTACAATCATGCATAACCCAATTTTGATTAAAATTTAGTCAAATATTTGAGGCATCTAATATGATATAACTCTCTAACATGATGAAAGAATAAAATTAAATTTTGAATGTTAGTGCCCAAAATACCATGAAGAGATGAAAATATCAAAAACGAAAGATAACTATGTTATTATAAAATTTTCATCAATTCTAAGTTTAATCATCCTTCCTACATTAATACGGTTTCAATCTTAAAAGAAATACAATTGGTAAAATGAGAAATAATTAACATAATAAAAATAACCTAATGATTAATAATAATTAAATAATAATAATAATAATAAAATTAATCAACATAGTAAAATAATTAATAACATAATTTTGATTTTAAAAACATGTAATTGTAATATTAAAATGATCTCATCATGATGTCAATATGTCACAAAATTATTTTAATATGACACAAAAACATTGATGAATAGATAATCACATCGCAAAAACAATGTTAAACACAAAAATAAAATAAAGCAATATGACGCTCATAAGACACAAACATGATGCAAAAGTTTCATGTTTTGTCACTAATATGATGCCAATAATTTAAACTATGTCACAAAAACAACACCTCTAATACTCATAACAATGCTAGTACAACAGTTAAAGACTAGAAAGATGTAAGAACCATGTTTTGATGCAAAATAACACCTCCAAGACTCATAACAATGCTAGTACAACAGTCAGTCTAGAAATATGTAAGAACCATGTTTTGATGCAAAATAAATGTTGAGAACTTGTTTTCTAATAATCTTTTATGTAGTAGTGATGCAAATTTGACATATACAAGTAGCATGCATAAAAAAAAAGATGTAACAACGATTCTTCAAGGATCACACAAAAATAAAAGTGATGCAAATTCGACATATAAAAGTAGCATGCCTAAAAAACAAAGATGCAATAATGATTCTTCAAGGATCACACAAGTGATGCAAAACTGACTTAAATGTGATGGAAATGGTGACACACCCCTTGCATCATGTTTTGCATCGTAAAAACTTGATTTATTTTTTTGGAGGATGAAACTACAATGCACCACTAAATGTGACACAACAACCTTATATTGTAGTAGTGAATGTGGCATAGCATTGAAGTGAGTCATGTATTATAAGTCTCAAACATGAGCTCTTAAATTATTATTATTGAAAGTTTACAATGTAACATAACATTAAAGCGAACCATATTTTTATTTTGAAATATAATTTAATGTTACATAACACTAACACAACATTGAAGTAAACCATATTTCTCTTAATCTCAAGCATAGCCTCTTAAATTATTAGTCTTGAAATCTCACAATGTGACATAACATTCAAGTCAACCTCTTAAATTATTTCTCTTGAAATATTGTAATGTAACATGACAATGAAGTAAAATCTTAAAATACTACTCTTGAAATGTTGCAATGTGACATGACATGAAATTCAACAATATTACTAACCTCAGATATAATCTTTTAAATTATTAATCTTGAAATGTTTAATGTGGCAAAACATTGAAGTCAAGCATATTATTAAGATCAAAACGTCTCTTAAATTATTACTTTTGAAATTTCTCAATGTGACATGACATTGAAGTCAACCATATTGTCAACCAAAGTTAACCATTGTGAACCATAATCAATCACTGTGGACCTTATTAACCACATTCTCTTAAAATTCACCAACAATCAACTGAATTCAACTATAGGAACCATAGTTAACCGGCCATGCTTAAAATAAAATAAATCATAGTCAAACAAATTCAAATATAAAGTTTTAGAGTCCACCATAGACAATCATCATAAATTAATGTAAACGAGAGTCCACAAAATTCAACCATAATTAACGAAAGTCAATCATCAGAACCCAAAGATAAGAAAACAAAACCATAGTTAAATTGTTCAAACACGTTCAACCATTATCAACCAAAGTGAACTATTGTTAACCATTTTTAACTAAAGTCAATTATGATCAACCATGGTTAACCAAAGTTAACTATAATTAACCAAATTCAATCATAACTTCAACTAAAATCAACTAAATTCAAACAGTGTCAATGAACTCAACCATATTTAATGATAGTTAACTATAGTGAACTCAAGTAAACCACCGTGAACCAAATTCAACCATAGTGAACGACATTTAACCATAATTAACCATGATCGACCAAATTCAATCATAGTTAAACACAATCAACCATGGTTAAGTAAATTCAACCATAGTCAATTTAGGTCAACCAACATCAAGTAACATTAACCATGGTTAACCAAACTCAACCATAAGAAACTAAAGTCAACCATAGTCAACCACAATCAACAATAGTTAACCATATTTAATCATCGTCAACCATAGTTTTCAATAGTTAACCAACCATACTCAACCATATTCAACCATCATAAGTGCTCATTGATTAAAGTCAACCATAGTCATGTTAAGAAATAGAAAACAAAATAAGAACCTGGAAAAAAAGGCTTTAAGCCATATTCAACAATATATTCAACCCATGATATCAATTTATAGTACATGGATGTAATCATGTCATATATTTAATAGTGCCAAGAGACTCACACCTCATTAAGTATAAGGATGACAAATAATAAAGGAGTGATAATACTAATGTAGCATCCCCCCCTCAATCACAATTATGAATAATTATACCAATGAAGCAACATGAACTAGTGCATAAACTAGTATTTTCTTCAATCCTCAATTTGAACCTTATCATATCCAGGTCATGTTTTGTGTTGGTTGTCATGATTTTTTTTCAAGATCTAATCATAGTCTTGGAATGATTGCTCTAAATATGTTTCTTGAAAATATGCAGAAGTCGATTTATTGCATGTTGTTGCACCATTACTGGGTTTTTGCCCATGAACTCTTGAAATTCAAGTTCATGTATAGCTTTAGCTTCATTGAAATCTTGATATGTATTTGCATTTTTGTGTTGATTCTATGTTGGCTACTTTTTGGAATCTAGAAATTGAAATTGATGAATATCAAATTCAAATAAGGGAACACAATCTAGTTTAGAATGCTAAAGAAGTTGTTCATAACTGAGCTGTAATTCATCATGCTAGAATTGGGACTTAGCCAAGTTCAACTTTGGCTTGCAAAACTTACAAAAAAGTTAGAATATATTGAAGAGTTTCTTTGTGGATTGTGATTTTTTTCTTTAGTAGTGAACATTAAAGTGTTTAGTAAGTCTAATAATTATTGAATTTTAGACATTTGAAATAGTAAATAAAGCCTCATTGGGCATGTAGGTCTTGCTATAGTATTCTTAGTTTAAAAAAGGTGATTAAATATCAAAAAACATGGCTTTTTGCAAATCCACCCTTACAATAAGACCCAACAATTCAATTTAGACTCACAATTGGAGGGTGTCGAGTTTAATCAAGAATGCATCCAACTATTACAATAAAATTCAACTAAATTTTTATTTGTCACTTGTAAAAAAGAACTATTGCAAATATCAAATGCTGAATTAATGTTGAACATTGAAATCAATGTTGATGTAGATGTATCATTGAATACCATTGTGATTAACAACTTGAATGCTTGAATATGCTTTGTATGTGCTTGAATTTCATTATGTTGCTTTCAATTGTGAGGGCTTAGCTTATCCCTATATGCTTGTACTTGTAATATGAATCAATGGCTAGGAAAAAAGAACACCACTAGCCTTATAACACTCAAACGTATAAAATGGCCGAATTCCCTATTCCAAATTCTGGGTGACATCAAGGTATTAATATGCAAAAAAATGATTTAAAGCAATATCTTATAATACGACCTCTTAAAAATGCACCTAGATCCAGTATCACAAAATAAATATGCAAATATTTGGACTAGGTAAATAGCTTCATCAAAAAGGCTTTCAATTGTCTTAATTGGAAACAATATCAAATAACAAAAACAAATGGGAATGAATAGGCCTCTACTTTAGTTTTGTTACATCCTTCTCCACTTGACTATAGAGAATATAAAAGAATGTGCACCGTAATATGATTTGTATGAAACCATTCAACTTTTCAATAATTTACCGAAACTTTTCATTATTATAAATGAATACATAATAATTTGCTCATTTTTTTTCTTCTATATTTGGCATAACTAGTTGCTGTGAACTCACACAAGATAATGAACATGAAATTGGGTAACTCTAATAATACCTTGAATTAGAGATCTGTGGTATGTGTGATCTACACTTCCATTGTGACTTCAACAACGCTCTATTTTCTACTATCAAAGAGGGAATCTCAGTTAAGTAAGCGAGTCAATCTGGACATCAATGGTGCGGTGGGTCCTGGATCGAGGTACACATTGATTACTGTGGTAGATCAATGATCTAACTAGGGTTTCAACCACCATGGAGGTTGATCCTTGCTGTTACAAAAGATCGTTGTTGCTACAAAAGATCCCTTGAACAGACTTTCTACTTCCAAAGGCGAACATTAATCCATGTACTCCATTCTTTTGTTCGAGGAAGAAATCAAGGTTGGACCAAATCTATGCCACTTATAAACTAGATATGTTATGATTACAATAAAATTTTCACACTCTCTTCATCAATCTCATGGATTAATATCATGGACACACATTTAATTTAACATTATTCACATTGAACTTTTGATGGACCACTACCATGGATTAGTATTATGAACACACATATTTAATTTAACATTATTCACAATGAACTTTTGATGGACCACTACCATGGAAGAATTAACATAGATTCAAGGAGTTTTGATATTAACATCAACAACCATGACTTTGATATCAAGGACCACTCCCATGGATTAGTATCATAAATATATATATTTAATTTAACATTATTTACATTGAACTTTTGATGGACCACTAACATGGTAAAATTAACATATATTCAAGGAGCTTTGATATTAACGTCAATCACCATAGCTTTCATATCATGTTAAGAAAATAGAAAAAAATAAATAAATTACAGGAAATAGAAAAAAAAAAAAACATAAAATAAAAAGAAAAAGTTTGAAAAAAAGTTTTAAGTAGTATTCAACAATATATTCATCCTATCATATCAATCTATATTACATGGATGTAATCTCTTAGTAAACTGAAAAGTGACAGCACATAACACCTCTTGATGACAACTCATTAAAAAGTGATAAATGCCAAACTTTATGATTGTCATCTAACTGTTCAAGATAAATTTGATGATCAATTTGTTCAATCTATATTACATATTACATGGATGTAATCTCTTAGTAAACTGAAACGTGACAACACATAACACCTTTTGATGACAATACATAAAAAGTGATGGATGCCAAACTTTATGATTGTCATCTAACTTTTCAAGATAAATTTGATGATCAATTTGTTCAATCTATATTACATATTACATGGGTGTAATCTCTTAGTAAACTGAAAAGTAACAACACATAACACCTCTTGATGACAACACATAAAAAGTGATGGATGCCAAACTTTATGATTGCCATCTAACTGTTCAAGATAAATTTGATGATCAATTTGTTATAAATGCTTTGCACTCTGAGATAAATATTATGCAACTTGTTGACTTTCACTCAGGGTAGTTGTTGATCTTCTTAGATACATTTTAAAAAGTCACCAGAATTTTAATGCATGTGTTAGTAATGGATAAGATATTTTGCAAGATAATTTGTTATAAATAGAAAAGCTGTACTCAATCTTTGTATGGAGAAATCTTTGTATGGAGAAGATAGATAAACAAAATTACTGAACAGAGGAAGAATAAAAAATACAATTGAACAACATTGATTGTAAAAGATTTCATTTGACAATACAAATCTATGTTTTCTTGCATTTACAACAATCTGTTATACTCTGGTTTTTCTCTTTCTATACTTGGTCAACAAGCACTCCACACCACATCTTAATTTTTTAATTCAAATCTAAAAGGAATTTTAATAAAATACAATTTAATTTCCTTTAAAACGCTCTATCCTCAAGATTTAAACCTATAAAAATAAAAAATTGTTCGATTTAACCTCATACACTGCTGCTCTCTTGACTTCGGGTGGAAGCTTATTCTAACATCATTTCAACGTCCTTCCAACGGGCGAGGGGCTACTTCGGGTGGAAGCTTCTTATAACATCATTTCAACGTCCTTCCAACGGGCGAGGGGCGACTTGGGGTGGAAGCTTTTGTCACGTCATATCAAATTTGTTTCTGGCAAGTTCCAACGGGCACATAGTCAAGGGAGACTATGTGCGTCGCCTTGGTAGTAAAGCCGGTTGATAGATGTCTATTTACATCATTTTCCATCTTTTCAATTAATATCAACGTTAGGGTTAGGGTGAGTGCGAGATGACATGTCAGAGAAAAAATAATATTATATATTTTTAATATATTTCTTATTTCATTCTAATTAAAATATTATTATATTTTTTCTAATATTACCTTATTTTCACTTAAAAAAACAAAATACTGATTATTTATTTGGAAAGACATACCATGTAATTTACTCAATTCAGTGTGAGATAGATAATATTAGAATTGAAATAGCGTGACATAAATAATTTTGTATAAATAAAATGTTTCATCCCTCCTTAAACTTTAAGTAATGTAATAGAGGGCAGATTGTGATAGAGTATCCGACTTTTTAAGACTTTGTTTTTTTAGTGTAGTTTTTTTTAATGGAAACAAAGTTGGTAGTCCTTCATTTGAAACTTTCATTGTGCTATGTCATTCTACGTTTTAAGTTAGTATATACTTTAATATTAATTGCTCAATGTAAATATATTGAGAGCTTAATAAAAATATATTAATTGCTTATATTTGAACCCTACATGCTCGCCCTTTCGCTCATCATATATTTATATTAATTTCTTAACTTAAATATTAGGTAAATATATATTTATATTAGGATGAATTATATACATGTAGGGCTCTTTCATGCTTTAATAAGTTAGGGTACTTATAGCTAGGAGACGGTATATTAGATGAATTATATATTATTATGTTTTCTTTAATATTATATATATGTAGAGCCTTTTTATATCTAGAAGAAGGTACCTTGTGGCTAAATTAAGACGGATTTCATAGTAGATAATCCATTAGGAACAATGAAAAAGAAGGATTTCACATAAGATAATCCATTGGGGACAATGGAAATTAAGGCGTGACAAGGAGTAAAAGTTTGGCAATTAGGGCCACGAAAGAAGAAAAGTAAAGTAAAAAATTATTAGAAAATTAAAGTAAAAAATTATTTAGAAAAGGGAAAAACAAAGTAAAAAATTATTTTAAGGATTAATATTTAGCACATATTTTTTAATTGGTTTAATATCAATTAAAACATTTTTAATCAAAATAATATATAATATAAATTTAATATTAAATATTAAGTATTATATATTAATTTAATACTTGATTGATTCTCTATATTAATTTTTTATTAACATATTTAAATGTATTAAAGGAAGAAATTAATATATTTAAATGTATTAAAGGAAATAAATGTATTTAAGTATTTAAATAAAGAAAATAAATACTTAATACATAATGTATTGGTTTATATCAATAGGGAAATTAAGTATTAAATGTTAATTAATATATTAGAGTATTAATACATAAATGTTAAGTATATTTAATTAACATTTATTAAAGAAAATCAATATTTATTTATGTAAATAGGTAAATGTATTAATTATTTTATACATAATAAATATTTATTATGTAAAAGTGTATATTAGGAAATCAACGTTAAACTTAATATTTATTTAAATTAATTGTTAATTAAATATTAATTAATGTTTAAATTTTGATTTTCTCTAATATTTATAAAAAAATCTTTTATTTAATTAATTTATACATTTACATTTATCTAAATGTAAATTTTTATGAAAAGTAAATGTAAATATATACAATTTTCATAATGAGCTTGAACTCTAGCTCTGTGTGCTAGGGTTAGGGTTTCTGTTCGGCCCTCTCATACACTCATGGGAAAACCATGCTCCCGAGCAAGGGAGGGTTGTGAGGTGCCTCCTACAGTCAAGCAACGATGTAGGGAAACTCATGTGGTAGATCTAGATAGTCATCCTTTGAACCACTCCTGGATTTGCAATCCCAACTTTTCTTCGAAGGTAGAACCAAAGGCTAAGAAATGGAAATCGATTCACGAAATACTCAGACGAAGGAAGCACACCCTTGGGAACCCGAGAAATGCATCCCTCAGGCACCGCCAACACCGAAATATGTAATTAGTACACCTAGAATTGACGAGCAAAAAAAATACATGTGATATTACGCCTTGGTCGACAAATTCTTACGCCTATGGCCTTCTGAACGCGAGCTTGTCAAATGGATACATCAGCGGTGGAAACCCAAAGGTCATTCTGACCTGTAGTTAGGGTCCAAGGGTTTCTTCACCATAATATTACACAACCTAGAGGATCGAAACTGCCAATGGGTGTGTATTGGCCTAATGTGTTTTAGAGTAATACAATTTTGCCACTAGGGAGAGATCTTGATTATGTACCTCAAACTATTTGTGGGATTTAACATGAATAACAATGCACATGTGTTATGCATAACTAGAACATTCACACATTGTGTATCACTAAAATTTGCATGTGTTATGTATCTCTAAAATAGGCATGGGTTTTTGTGATGTCAAATTCAAATTTCAAGGACCTACATGTGGTGAATTTGAATTTCAAAATAAAGCACTCACATTTAATAACAAATATCCTGCCCACCTATCACATGTTATGTTTCATATCTCATAATATGTGTCTGCTTCAGAGCTATGTTTAGAGTAATCAATCCAATGATATGGAATGCATAAACCATAGAAAATTCAATTTTTTTTTTCCATTCTCAATATGTCTTTGTTCAATGAATTGTTGTAATATTTTAAACATATTCATAGATTATGAAATTGCAACCATATAGAAACTTGTTTCTACATATTAAAAGTATACAATTCTTTTTAAATGAATGTTATTTTTTTTTATATTTTTATTATGATATAAATCATTAATGCAAAAAATACACTACTAAAATTTCCTTCCTCAAAGATTTCAATTTTTTTTAATATGCGATAGACCTTTACACATTTAAAAACAAAAACATTTTTTTTATGTTAAGACATTCAAACACTACAACAACACTTGACATACTAATTTTAGGGCTCGCTGACTTTGTTGATTAAAAAACATAATAATAAAGAATCTTATTTTCTTTAGAAAAATAACCCCCCATTATTAATCCTTGATCTCTAAATGTGTGAGTGTTCCATCATTTATGTACTAAAAGTTTGCACCAACATAGGCATATAGGCATATACCTTATGTCCAAAAAGATAAAATGTCAATGTTAAAAAAAATCAAAATTGATATAGTTATGGAATTTCCAATAAATAAAAATTATATATTAAAAGATGTTATTTAATTTTCTATTTTCATATTCTTACCTAGAATATAGATGTAGGGATGGAATTTAATGGGAGAATTGTTCATCACAAGGAATTTTTTTCGTTAAATATAGAAAAAAAATCAACATTGTTTCTTAAATTTGTCAAAACTGTCATCTGAATAGTGGAAACCGTCAAATTTAACAGATTGTTGAGATTTGAAATTCCAACCCTATATAGATCCATTATTTAGGTATCACAAAATATCTATGCAAGTCAAGAGATGTCTATTTTTATATAATTTTTTTTTATGTTGCATCATGTAAAAAAAAAACCATCATTATTTTTCACTCACCCTTAGAGATTCTATAGTAAATTGAAAATTAAATAAGAAAGTAACTATTATTTATGAGTAATTAATACTTCATGTCATAACTGTAGATAATCAGATATATTGCAAGCCCAATGCGAATACTAATGAGAACAAATGTTGCATGGCAGCGCAGTCCTTGCCGGGTTGGGGCATGGGTGTGTTGGAAAATGGTGCTAGTAAATGATGGAAACCATGTGATAATTTTTTATCTCTATCAAGGAAAATGCGGTCTTATTTGAATCAGCCTCCAATGTAGAGTGTGCAGTGAGGTGGAAATATCGCTGAGTGAGATGAAGAAGAGGGGGGAAATGGATTGCAGAGATCAAAGATCCCTCCAGAGGATTCGAGATATGTCTTAGGAATTATGATACAATAGAATCCACTGCACTAAATATGATATGATCCTCTTCGGTTTGCACTAAATTTTTGTGCATGTGTATCTCACGAACCAATCTCCTCTGAGATACATGTTTTAATTCTTTGTCACTTGAGAGGTTTGTGGCATCTGGGTCACTGCATATCAGTCTTATCTTCCTTATAAGAGGGCCATTCTTCTCCTTTTTTGAAGCTCTGATTGTATTATTGTTCTTATTCTTGGGACCAGGCATAATTTGAGTTCTCTAGTTATGCTCAATCAAAATGCGATCACGATGCTTGTGCTATTTCCCATTCTTGCATAGCTAATACATGAACACAAACAGGACGTGTAAAGAAATAAGATGAGTATATAAATCTCTAAAGCTAAAGACTAAACTCCCAGAGAAAAATCTCAAGTTAGTTCGAATACTAAATAATTGTATCTAGATTGAATATCCCAATTATTCTTAATATAACTAACTGATACTTGAGCTAGAAAAATATTTCAAATTCAAAATAGAATGAACAAAAAAACGAATTTAAGGATTGCCAATTTGCCAATACTGTTAACCTGATATGTCTACCCAATAAAGGCATTTTGTTTACTCCTTCAAATGTCCATAAAGGAAGATACTAAAAGATATGATACCGATAAAGACAATTAGAGGTATTAATGCAACACGACATAGTATACCCATAAAAAGGGAGGAAATTGAGTACTTATTGCATTGCAATGCTTCTCGTACTGAATCTCTAAGCTCCACAGTTGAGTCCAACATTCCTTTCACTCCATCAAATGTCCATAAATCAAGATAGTAGAAGATACTATACCGATAAAGAAGATCAGAGCTATTAATGCAACACAGGGTTGGAGATCCATAAAAAGTGTGAGGAAATCGAATATTTACAGCATTGTGATGCTTCTTGTACCGAATCCCTAAGCTCCACACCCGAATCCAACATGGGTTGATCATAGGTAAATCATTGTTTTTCTCGTATGGAATACATGAACTTAATTCAGTAGGAAACAAATCAATTAAGTTGATAAAGATCAGGAATCCTACAGAAGCTACAAGTTGAAAAGCATTTCCAGTGTATAGAATTATAGCACTTGCACTGGCACTGCTACTTCTTCTTGACACTTTTAGCTTTGACTCTCAGAAAATCTATGTGAGATTGGAAGTATGGTCAATAGTCCACTCACTAGATATTTGTGAGTCTTAGGCGACAATCAGTTAGTCAGTAGCTGGTATGAGAGGATGGACTCTATATGGATGAACAACCACACTTCAAGGAGATGGATGATGGAGCCAAGGACCCCTAGCATTAATCTTTTCTTGTCTATTCCCTCCCTAGGTGGTTAGGCTCCTGGTATTTCACGAACATTGTTGGTGAGGTGATACATTATAGATAGATACTTGATTTCGACTTGTCATTGAGCCATTTTGGTGTTTCCACAGGGTTGTTAACTCATGGCTCTGCCCATAAGATTTCTACCTCAATACTATATCCTGAGATTTGGGGAAAGCCCTCAAAAAGCTTATATTTAAAGAGGAACAAGTGGTCATTGTTTATATCTTTTATTTTAAAATATTAAAAAAAAAATAAAACAAAAGTATTAATATAATTTGTCTTTTCCTCATGCTTGCAATCATAAATTCTTGATTATGGTATAATATATTTCTAAGAATCACATTTAACTTTTGAGCCAATAAATTATCTATGGGAGCAACCCATGATGGATGTTGATCTTCTAGTGGCTTGGTCACTAATAATTATATAGGTTGTTGGCTTGGTCGCTAATAATTATATGATGTGTGGCTTTTACTCAAGATTTGTTGTAAATAAGGGTGTTAAAGTTCTTCTCAAGTGTACAGAAATTCAAAGTTGATGGAGGATTAGGCAAATAAAAAATGTATGCTAAACAACTTTTTTTCTAAACAACTTGTTGCTTGAACCTCTTATGAATCAATTCTTATAAAA
The DNA here is from genome assembly GCA_010110895.2 of Picea sitchensis. Classification (NCBI taxonomy): domain Eukaryota; kingdom Viridiplantae; phylum Streptophyta; class Pinopsida; order Pinales; family Pinaceae; genus Picea; species Picea sitchensis. Next base: position 199,598 of record SNQJ01S0001302.1, on the reverse strand, counting down.
AAAGTCTTTTAAAGCCATATTATTTGTTTGTATCGGTAGAAAATACAATTTTCTAGTAAGCCATCTATCTAAGGATGCTTTGGTATTGGAGATATTCTTTGTTTGTATCTATAGACAATACAATTTATGTTCGATTAAGCCATTTATCTAAGGATGCTTTTGTATTGGAGATAATCTATGTATATATCTATAGACAATAGAATGTTCTAGTAGGACACCTATCTAAGGATGCTTTGGTATTGGAGATATTCTTTGTCTGTATCTATAGACAATACACAATGTATGTTCTAGTAAGCCAGCTATCTAAGGATGCTTTGGTATTGGATATATTATTTGTCTGTATCTATACACAATACAATGTATGTTCTAGTAAGACATTTATCTAAGGATGCTTTGGTATTGAAAATATTCTTTGTCTATATCTATAGACAATAGAATTTTCTAGCAATCCAGTTATCTAAGGATGCTTTGGTATTAGAGATATTCTTTATCTATATCTATAGACAATAGAATGTTCTAGCAGGCCATCTATCAGATGCTTTCATATGGGAGTAATAGTGCCTTAATGAACAAGAGGTCAATGTTCTAAGGCATATTAACTCTCTTCAATTAGTCAAAGCTTATGCAAGGTAGTTTTGACCTAGAAACCAAATATGCATCAGTAAGACATTTATTTATAGGTTAGCAGTAAGCATTGGTTCAAAGAAGGCATAAAAGGAAACATGGAGGCAATTAAAAGCATCGCCTGTGTAAACTAGCAGTGTTCGATACGAGTTATCCAGTTCTATTGGTCATACTAATCTTTGTTAATTATGAATCTTATTACCATTATAAGATGGGATAACACTCTTACTAATACATAATCCCATCCTTGGTGAACAACTGGAAAACTGAGAATGATAGGCAAGACGAGGATCAAAACCAAGTGGAGTATAGAAATTCAGAGTGGAGCAATCAGGGCGAGACAAGAGGAGCAACCATGCAGTTACTAAACTCATGCACTTTCTCTTCCTTCTAAGCTGCCCCATTCATGAGGGTAATTTATAGAGGGTAAGGCACTATTGAAGTAGATATTGAACCAACGAAGAATGAGTTTCATGTCAACGGATCCCGGCTAGTAGGGCACCTCGCTTCTATCAGTGAAACTAGAGTTTAAGAAAATAGTTAAAACCCAAAACCCTAGAATTAGAGATTGTCAAGAAATCGTAGATATAAACTAAGATCGTGAATCTTAGAGGTAGTGCTTCACAAAAGTCTGGTAAAGAAATCAATACCCTAAAAGCTAACCTAAACCCTAGACACCAGCAACCATAGATCACCAAAAATCTAGAAAACATTCATAATTCAGACAGCACAAACCTGGAAAAAATAAAAATCCTAAGCCCTCGAACTATTGATTCACCCAAAAAAAAACGTGAAATTTTCATAATCTATATCATATTAAAAAGTTACCATTGAACCAGGGATGATTTTAGGGGCTAAATTTTGCTGTTGGGTTAATTTTCCATGGTTTTTCAAAAAATGAGATTCGCTATTTTAAAAATGATTCGCCAAAATTTTATTGGATAAAATTATTTTACCTTAAAAATCACCAAAAATTTATAAAAACTATATAAAATCCTTAGAAATTTGAATATTTTTACAAAAATATCGCCAATCATTTATAGTTGACATATGAAGGATTAGTAAGATTCGCCAAGGTTTCTACATTTTAAAATAAATTTCCATCCTTAAAATCATC
>SNQJ01S0001302.1:155564-197807 GCA_010110895.2 Picea sitchensis | reverse complement strand
TTATAAAAACTATATAAAATCCTTAGAAATTTGAATATTTTTACAAAAATATCGCCAATCATTTATAGTTGACATATGAAGGATTAGTAAGATTCGCCAAGGTTTCTACATTTTAAAATAAATTTCCATCCTTAAAATCATCCTTGCATTGAACATGACCAATTTAAGCTGGCCCATTTTTACATTGCCTAAAGTTACCAATTCAACATGACCAATTTAAATTTTCCCACTTGGTACATTGTGTATATATGCGGTGTAGAATGTAGCGTTGTCCATTGCACAAAATCCAGTGGTTAACAAATGTGATGCTTGTGGGGATTGTAATAAAACTAACAATTATTTTGATGTTTTAGTGATTTGGAAATTGGTTTTTAGTGCCAATCAATCACTAAAGGCTATGTGTAAGAGAAATTGCACTGCAAAAATGGAAATGGTGTAGAGATCAGGTGGAGATAAATAGACATATCACTAGAAATCCATGGCGTAAACCAAAAGCCCGAGCCATTGAAACAAGGGAATGCTTCAGGTTAGGGAGTGCACATTTAAGTTCCAATGATGAACTTGGCTTGTTTATCCTCATGTTCCTGCAACCTTGTAGCTCTGTCGGCACATCTTTCTATCAAATTCAAATTTGTTGGTTTTGGGTGTGTGGGTGATTTGAAGATTTGTTGGGATTTCAAAAATCAACAGACCAGGTCTTTGAAAATATTTTTCTTGGCAATGAGTTGTGTTATTGGAGCCAGCCATATCCTTGGCATAGATTCCAGGTGCAATTTTTATGATTACTTGTTTTAGTATCAATCATTGAATTTGTAGAAATGACAATCGAAATCGCGATTTTATGTAACAACCTCACAATTTTCTGACTTGTAGATGGAACTTGTCAGCAAGTTACCCTGTAGATTCTTTTTGTTTAGACTACTACTTTACTTTGGTCGCCTAAACCATGACCTCCAAGAGTGTTAGGGTATGTAGTTGTGAGAATATTAAGATAAGACCGTGACTGGAATGAATATTTAAGTTCCATTGAAGTTTATCGATGGCTGGGTGGGAGCAAGAGGCATAGGATCAAGCACCAAAGAAAAGGGTAAATCCAACCGGGGCAGAGGTATAGAGGTAAGGAAATCCTATTGCATTTGAACTAGAACTAGAATCAATCCATGAACTGCAATCTAGATTAATAACAAAAGATTAATTATTTGTCATGCTATGTTTACATAGTACGTGTAATAGAAATTCAATGATTGCATGAAATGAAAAACAAAAGAAGAAAAGGACAGAGGCTCTTCTTGTTTGATATCTTCTTGCAAATCTAGTTGGAGATCCATAGACAATTGAATTCTATTGGAAAGGAAAGTGAGATATGGTAACTCCTCTTCTCCTTTGTCGGTTGCACCATTTATGCTAGGATATTAAGAGAAGACCAACATTGCCTACAACCATGAAGACCTCAGTATGACAAATGCACAAGAAGCAATGGGCTAGCAAGGCAAGACCAACACCATCTAGAACCATGAGAAAACTAATAATAGATGGACACCAAAAAGGACAGAGGCAAGAATTACTATAATCAATTCTATACCGAAACCACAATCATCAACACATCTTCATTAGAAACCTAAAACACTAGATGGACCTCACAATCTCAAAGAAATAAGCAAGGGATTTGCAAGGTAGACTACACTCACTCTTGCCTGCAACCAAGTTGAACAATTTCATTCACTCTACCACTTAATCTTGAAATGTGGTGGGTATTGTCACCATCTCTTAAATCACTGGAATGATAAATACAACATTCTTTTGCATTGTTTGCTTCACACATCACTATATTGATATTTATTGTTGTATGGGTCGAATTGTTCGCCCAGAAGAGGTCAATTTCCTTCATCTAAAACAAGATGATGCAGTGTATTGGAAAGAGGATAATTTGATTGTGTATTTTTCATTTAAGGGGGCAATACCATTCATTGGGTCTTGAGTCATTTGGAACATGGGAAAAGAAAACTAGCTACTTTCAAAATGAGAGCATGGCACAATCACACCCATTCAATTAAATATGGTCATAGCATGAATAAAAGTAAACCCTGACTCTGCACAACCACCTATTATAACCTGTAACTATAAATATATATCTGTAAACTAGATGGATGTTATTTATGTATCATGAGATCTCTACTCAGTCCAGAACTTTAGAACAGAGTGCCCGTGATTAGTGGGGTGACCTACTTCTACGGAGTGTATATACTGTATAGTCCAGATGTTTATATCTAAAAACATGCTATGATGATTAATGTCTTTCCACTAATATAAAATTAACGTTTTTGTTTCTATCAAAGTATGAATACTTCATTTCAACCTATCTTAACCACATCACTTGGCGCATGTGCAAAAAAAACTAGTTTCTTTCAAAATGAGAACATGGCACGTTCACACCCATTGAATTAAAAGTGTCCCAACATGAATAAAAGTAAACCCTAACTGTGCCCAGCCACCTTGTTCCCAAGAAAACCTGCACCCACAAAAAGTTGAATAGATGCAATACAAGAAGTTGAACAAAAAACAGTTAAAACCCTATAAACTAGAAAGAATAATTTGCCTTGGGTTATCAAAAATTGTTGTATCGACCACCTTCCTCCCAGTCACTATACTTGGTGGGCTCTGGTCCTCTGGGACTTCCTCTCTCACCAGTCTTTGAGTTAACATATTATTTGGCCTCCTCATCCTCCTTCTCTTCCTCACTATGATTTCCAAGTGGTTCTTCTTCCTATTTGTTTTTGTTTTTTAGCTCATTATAATTAATAGGATCTTGGATTGGCTAGCAGAAAAACCTTGACATAGGTTTGGGATTTGATCCTTTGACCTCTAAGAAAAGATTTAATATGAAATCACGTGATCCAGACCTTCAGACTGTAGATTCTTCCAAATTTGAAATTGAATTTGATAAGGATACAGGTTTGCAAGAAATTGTCACACTTCTCCACATGGTGAATGCCACATGAATCAACAAATGCAAACCTGAACATTCATTTTTTATGAGAAATCTAACTAGCTTCTTTTATAAAATATAAGTGGATTTTTTTAGGACTGGGTCCCACTGTCAACTAACACCTAGAAGTGGTAATTGAAATGTGGTGTGAAGTTACCTAATAACAATGCTCTGGCAACAGCTAGCCAACACCTCAAAATTTGCAAGTGCAACGTGGTGTGGGCTAGTCAAACAAATGTCTGTTAGCAGAAGTACGATGTTGACAAATGCTGCTTATAGCCCCTAGTGGTCGGAACCTAGAATTTGTTAAGGCTCCTGGAGGTTCGACCTTGCAATATTCGGTAGTATGAAGACCAGGTCCACACAGAGACAGTTTATGTTGAATCATCTTCCCCTTTCTTCATGAACATCTTTGATAAACAACCTTGGACATGCTCAACAGATCTCTACAATGGTGCAACGTCTAAAGTGGAATGCATTGTTCCTGAAGGTTGCTAGGCTGGGAAGAATCCTATTACTCCTCAAATTACAGCGCTCATCAACGCATCCAAGTTGGTTAGCCTCGATGACAACCATTGAAAGTTGTGGCAGAAACATTCGTCATCACACTCAGTGCACAGGAGTATATATTTTACACTACAACTCATTAATTTATCATCATTGTATTGTTTTTATTTATTTCAATCCTTAAATGTTGCAATTATTCATGTGTTATTCAATTCAATCATTTTGCAAGAATTTCTATCCCATGGAGATGGACTGCTTTGGATTTCAATGGAGTCCAATCATTACATAGTAATTTTTGTTTAATTTATGTTTATGAAGGTGTTACGGTACAAATTTCTTTATATTACATTTTTTGGAAACCATGAGAGTTCATGGGATCTGGTAATGGCGACCTGTAAACAAAGAAATAAAGATGGACCCATTTCAAACAATTCCACATGAAATGGAATCTTTTAGATTTCTCCTCCCATTTTCATATCTTAAATATTTGAGTAAGATCCTTTGTTCCAGTATTCTGATTTGTTTGCTTGGTGCTTTCAATAGATTTTTTGTATATTGTATTTTATGTATTAGAGGTCCAATAGGAACGAGCCCACACTAGAATAATAAATATCTAGAGGGGCCATGTCTAGAAAATAAGGCTGCACATACATTCTGTTGAAGCCACCTCTGCATCTAACGCTTAACCTCCTACTAGATGTTAATAGGTTGTCGTTACGTCGAATTGGTGCATAGTGGATTAGTCAAATTAAACTATAGTTCCACTAGATATACTATCGTCACTTAGAAGCTCAATTTCCCGTCCATCAAAAGCTGGGATCGTGGCTATAGGCTCTGTCTTCCCTACCAGCTATGGTAGCATTGGAGATTTGATATGCCGGGTCTATGGAATATATAAGATATGCCTTGTCTACCAAGGGTTGTTCAAGCGACACAATCAAATAAATCCGGCCAATTATATACAAACATAATGAGTGAATGCTTTCTTCTGGAGGAATAACCTTCCTGGGGAGTCTAGTTGTGGGGCTTTCATCTGGTGGAGCTTCCAGCTGGTGTTTCCCATTTATCTGTAACTTCATGTTCATTTCATTCTTTAGGTGGGAAAACACCCTCCCATTTCTTGGGCATAACACCCTAGACTAGCTAGCTTCTTAATCTTGTTTAGCCTCGGTATTGATTTTAATCTAGATAAGAACACTTACCAAAGTAGTAAGAGTATTGTAGAGGATGAATAGATAGAGTGAAAGTTTCCACCATATGAGATAAGTCCATGTTCAATCGTTGACTGATGACTCCATGGACGTGATATTATACAGAAGAATTTATCTATCTCAGAGACAACTGGTGGGGACAAAAGGCACTCCCTTAGATAGGGGCCATCAACTCACAACTTGGTGTCTTAACAAAACTTTCTAGATTGGCTCCATTACCTCAATGATCCATATGCCACCATTTCCTCGAATTCCTATTTACTGCTAAATGAGATGCTGTAAAAGAGATAGATGCTTAGAAGGAGGAAAGGGGGTCCTTTATGTATGTGTGTGTGTTTGATCCCATTCAGTGGTTATTGGATCGCTCAGGCTTTCCGATCCTACCTGATGACTAATTACCATCCATACACACACATCCTGATCCTCCAATGTCCCTATTCAGTGGGTGAAAGTCTCCCGGTTGAGTCCAGCTTGTATGGTGGTTCTGGGTCTTGATTTGAACCTGGAATTGTTGGCTCTATCCCTCCCTTATTTATCCCTTCTCGCTAGGTGGGTCCGGTGGCAGTGGTTTCTTTCCCTGAGCCATAATCTGCGCATAAAAGAATTTGAATTCAGTAGTGAAAGAAGGAACACATCATTTCACTTATACTTTACGGTGGTAATAACTCCTTTATGTTTCAGCCTAGTAATCATAGGTTATAGAAAGATGAGTGTAGAAACTCATTTTTCCTCGACTGAGTGGTGAACTAGCACTTCGAATTGCTGCCATAAACAATCAGTTGCTTAATAAAGAGTTAGGGCCATTCAACAATTAATTCATTCACTTATAGGGCATCGAACCTTGAGGATTAGATGTTACATGACTATTCTTTTGAAACTGCCTTAATGTAATAGAATTGAAGACACTTCTAACTGAAATAATAGAATTAATTTTCACTGGGATCAAACGTACTTCATCTTCCGGCTAACTGTCTTCGGAAATTGACAATGCAATTATATAGGTTAACGCACTTATTCAATCCAAGAGTGCTTCTCGGTGGGTTGGGGTATCAAACTAACATTCTCTTTAGTTGACTGGATAAAATCACAGATCCAATTACAGTTCCACCAGATGCATTTCCCTAGCCAGTTTACCTCAAACCATCACCCAAGTACTGTTTGTACTGTTTGTACTCCTTCAGATCCAACAATCTCACTCTTGACACGTAGACTTCAAAGAAATCACAAGCCGACGAACCTAATAACTCAGGTAAGATCATATTTGTTTGGTCCTGCGCCTTCTTTAAGTCGCTTGACTGAAAGGAGAGATAATCTAAGTGACTCGAATGATAAGGAGAGGAACGAAGTCGCTAGACTAAAAGGAGAGATGGTTTTAACAGTGGTTTCCTTGCAAAGAGAGGAGTAAAAAGGCGTATGAAATGTGGTGTGAAGGGGCCTGGTATTGGTGCAGGTGGAGACAGATGAAAGGATTGAGGAAGGAACTTAAATGCATTCAATAAGAGATTTGCCTACTGAAAAATTATAGTTCAAGCACCAAAGACAAATAGGCCTCAAACCAGACCTACAATACCTTTACCTTAGGACTCATTGAAACAAGCATTTTTACTGGTCAACCTGGTTATTGTTTGATATATATATACTAATATTTAGAGGAAACAAAAAATAGTAAGAGAAATCATTACATACCCAGGAATGGAAGAAAGTTCCTGCATCTAACTCTCTCTAAATATCCTTCCTACATGTCTTTTTTATCTCATCTCAGTAGTGAAAGCCTAGTGATGGTGTTTGTGTGCGTGATGTGATTCCCTGCCCACCTAGATTTCCATCTCTGAATTATAATAATCAAAGTTAGGCCCTTGTGCTTTTGCTCGAAGGAAGGAAACAAAAACTCGCTGCAACTGAAAAGGAGAGCTCGAGTCGATCTTCCCTGATTCCAGTAAAAGAGATGGATAGATTTTGTTGATTCAAGTAAAAGAGTTGGATAGGTTCTCTTTAAGCAATAAGAAAATGAGGTGGAGGTGGTTGATGCAAGTTGTGAAGGAAGTGGAGGCACAGGCTATGGAGACGAAGAAGTGGAGGCAGAGGCAAAGGCGGTGGCCGCAAGTTTTGAAGAAGCAACCTGATAACAATTTAAAGCAATTTAAAGCCCCAACATATATGCATCTCTGCAAAAACTTAGACTTAGGTTGCATAACACTGAAAATATGCATCTGGGAAAACTTAGACTTAGGTTGCATAATAGTGAAAATGTGCATCTCCGCTATGCATCTAGGAAAACTTAGACTTAAGTTGCATAACAGAGAAAATATGCATCTAGGCAATAAGAGATCAAGTTTGTTGGCCAATAGCCTTTTCAATAAAATGAATTTAATTATTTTAAAAAAATAACTATTTCATTTAGTTTATGTAGTCTTTTGGAAAGAAGAGAAATATTAGTGGTTAAAGCCAAAGTAATTGGCGATCAACCATAAATCGATCCGGGACTAATAAGATAATGGACACATAATAAAAAGTAAGAATCAAAGTGTGAGCCAAAGTTGTAATTAAGATAGGAGGGAAGTTACACTTAGGTAACTTGTCCAAAATCATAGCTTCAAGTGAATTCGCAGATGGACATAAAAGGAGAAGAATGATATGGTGCGATATGACAAATACCATAAATTCAAATTCGTAATTAATGTAGGATGGAAGAGTTTTTCTTTCATATTTTATATGAAACCATCACTCGAAGTGAGCTTTAGGACGAACATATAAGCAAAGAATGAACTCGTGTTATATGACAAAGATTACAAAGTTTGAGTTAGGATGGAGTTGTTACACTTAGAGATCTTCTGAAAAAACATCACTTAAAGTGAATTAAAGATTACATATAAGACAAAGTAAGATTTCACTTGTGATATATGAAAAATACTACAAATTCAAATTTGTAATTAAAATGATGTGAAAAAGTTACATTTCATTTTTATTCAAAATTGTCAAACCATTATAACTTTGGCATTGGAATAAAAATAAATCATTTTTTACTAGTCTCCAAATGTTAATGATCCTCTATGTTTGTGAGGCGTGGAATTTTTTATAAAAACTTAAAAAATTGAACAAATTCGAAAATAATTCATTACTTAAAATATAAAATATTCTATATCACATTCTCTCTATAGGCATTGATATATATCCCACCAAATGTCAAGCTCTAAAAGGTTATATTCTATAGAAACACAAGTTATATAAGAGGTTTTTTTCATCATTTCTCTACAATCATGCATAACCCAACTTTGATTAAAATTTAGTCAAATATTTGAGGCATCTAATATGATATAACCCTCTAACATGATGAAAACATAAAATTAAATTTGGAATGTTAGTGCCCAAAATACCATGGAGAGATGAAAATATAAAAAACGAAAGATAACTATGTTATTATAAAATTTTCATCAATCCCAAGTTTGATCATCCTTCCTACATTAATAAGGTTTCAAACCTAAAAGAAATACCATTGGTAAAATGAGAAGTAATTAACATAATAAAAATAACCTAATGATTAATAATAATTAAATAATAATAATAATAATAATAATAATAATAAAATTAATCAACATAGTAAAATAATTAATAACATAATTTTGATTTTAAAAACATGTAATTGTAATATTAAAATGATCGCATCATGATGTCAATATGTCACAAAATTATTTCAATATGACACAAAAACAATGATGAATAGATAATCACATCGCAAAAACAATGTTAAACAAAAAAATAAAATTAAGCAATATGACGCTCATAAGACACAAACATGATGCAAAAGTTTCATGTTTCGTCAGTAATATGATGCCAATAATTTAAACTATGTCACAAAAACAACACCTCCAAGACTCATAACAATGCTAGTACAACAATTAAAGACTAGAAAGATGTAAGAACCATGTTTTGATGCAAAATAACACTCCAAGACTCATAACAATGCTAGTACAATAGTCAGACTAGAAGTATGTAAGAACCATGTTTTGTTGCAAAATAAATGTCGAGAACTTGTTTTCTAATAATTTTTTATGTAGTAGTGATGCAAATTTGACATATACAAGTAGCATGCATAAAAAAAAAGATGCAACAACGATTCTTCAAGGATCACACAAAAATAAAAGTGATGCAAATTCAACATATAAAAGTAGCATGCCTAAAAAACAAAGATGCAATAATGATTCTTCAAGGATCACACAAGTGATGCAAAACTGACTTAAATGCGATGGAAATGGTTACACACACCTTGCATCATGTTTTGCATCGTAAAAGCTTGATTTATTTTTTTGGAGGATGGCACTACAATGCACCACTAAATGTGACACAACAACCTTATATTGTAGTAGTGAATGTGGCATAGCATTGAAGTGAGTCATGTATTATAAGTCTCAAACATGACTCATGTATTATTATTATTGAAAGTTTACAATGTAACATAACATTAAAGTGAACCATATTTTTATTTTAAAATATAATTTAATGTTACATAACACTAACATAACATTGAAGTAAACCATATTTCTCTTAATCTCAAGCATAGCCTTTTAAATTATTAGTCTTGAAATCTCACAATGTGACATAACATTCAAGTCAACCTCTTAAATCATTTCTCTTGAAATATTGTAATGTAACATGACAATGAAGTAAACTCTTAAAATACTACTCTTGAAATGTTGCAATGTGACATGACATGAAATTCAACAATATTACTAACCTCAAATATAACCTTTTAAATTATTAATCTTGAAATGTTTAATGTGGCATAACATTGAAGTCAAACATATTATTAACATCAAAAAATCTCTTAAATTATTACTTTTGAAATTTCTCAATGTGACATAACATTGAAGTCAAACATATTGTCAACCAAAGTTAACCATTGTGAACCATAATCAGTCATTGTGGACCTTATTAACCACAGTCTCTTAAAATTCACCAACAATCAACTGAATTCAACTGTAGGAACCATAGTTAACCGACCATGCTTAAAATAAAATAAATCATAGTCAAACAAATTCAAGGATAAAGTTTCAGAGTCCACCATAGACAATCATCATAAATTAATGTAAACCACAGTCCACGAAATTCAACCATAATTAACGAAAGTCAACCATCACAACCCAAAGATAAGAAAACAAAACCATAGTTAAATTGTTCAAACAAGTTCAACCATTATCAACCAAAGTGAACTATTGTTAACCATTTTTAACTAAAGTCAATTCTGCTCAACCATGGTTAACCAAAGTTAACTATAATTAACCAAATTCAACCATAACTTCAACTAAAATCAACTAAATTCAAACATTGTCACTGAACTCAACCATATTTAATGATAGTTAACTATAGTGAACTCAAGTAAACCAATGTGAACCAAATTCAACCATAGTGAATGACATTTAACCATAATTAACCATGATCGACCAAATTCAATCATAGTTAACCACAATCAACCATGGTTAAGTAAATTCAACCATTGTCAATTTAGGTCAACCAACGTCAAGTAACATTAACCATGGTTAACCAATCTCAACCATAAGAAACTAAAGTCAACCATAGTCAACCATAATCAACAATAGTTAACCATATTTAATCATCGTCAACCATAGTTTCAATAGTTAACCAACCATACTCAACCATATTCAACCATAATAAGTGTTCATTGATCAAAGTCAACCATAGTCATGTTAAGAAATAGAAAAAAAAATAAGAACCTGGAAGAAAAGGATTTAAGCCATATTCAACAATATATTCAACCCAAGATATCAATTTATAGTACATGGATGTAATCATGTCATATATTTAAGAGTGCCAAGAGACTAACACCTCATTAAGTATAAGGATGACAAATCATAAAGGAGTGATAATACTAATCTAGCATCCCCCCCTCAATCAAAATTATGAATAATCATACCAATGAAGCAACATGAACTAGTGCATAAACTAGCATTTTCTTCAATCCTCAATTTGAACATTATCATATCCAGGTCATGTTTTGTGTTGGTTGTCATGATTTTTTTTTCAAGATCTAATCATAGTCTTGGAAAGATTGCTCTAAATATGTTTCTTGAAAATATGCAGAAGTCGAGTTATTGCATGTTGTTGGGCCATTACTGGGTTTTTGTCCATGAACTCCTGAAATTTAAGTTCATGCATAGCTTTAGATTCATTGAAATCTTGATATGTATTTGCATTTTTGTGTTGATTCTATGTTGGCTACTTATTGGAATCTAGAAATTGAAATTGATGAATATCAAATTCAAATAAGGGAACACAATCTAGTTTAGAATGCTAAAGAAGTTGTTCATCACTCAGTTGCAATTCATCATGCTAGAATTGGGACTTAGACAAGTTCAACTTTGGCTTGCAAAACTTACAAAAAAGTTAGAATATATTGAAGAGTTTCTTTGTGGATTGTGATTTTTTTATTTAGTAGTGAGCATTAAAGTGTTTTGTAAGTCTAATAATTATTGACTTTTAGACATTTGAAATAGTAAATAAATCCTCATTGGGCATGTAGGTCTTGCTATAGTATTCTTAGTTTAAAATGGGTGATTAAATATCAAAAAACATGGCTTCTTGCAAATCCACCCTTACAATAAGACCCAACAATTCAATTTAGACTCACAATTGGAGGGTGTCGAGTTTAATCAAGAATGCATCCAACTATTACAATAAAATTCAACTAAATGTTTATTTGTCATTTGTAAAAAAGAACTATTGCAAATATCAAATGTTGAATTAATGTTGAACATTGAAATCAATGTTGATGTAGATGTATCATTGAATACCATTGTGATTAACAACTTGAATGCTTGGATATGCTTTGTATGTGCTTGAATTTCATTATGTTGCGTTCAATTGTGAGGGCTTAGCTTATCCCTATATGCTTGTACTCATAATATGAATCAATGGCTAGGAAAAAAGAACACCACTAGCCTTATAACACTCAAGCACATAAAATGGCCAAATTCCCTATTCCAAATTCTGAGTGACATCAAGGTCTTAGTATAAAAAAAATGATTTAAAGCAATATCTTATAATATCACCTCTTAAAAATGCACCTAGATCCAGTGTCACAAATAAATATGCAAATCTTTGGACTGGGTAAATAGCTTCATTAAAAAGTCTTTCAATTGTCTTAATTGGAAACAATATCAAATAACAAAAACAAATGGGAATGAATAGGCCTCTACTTTAGTTTTGTTACATCCTTCTCCACTTGAATTTAGAGAATATAAAAGAATGTGCACCGTAATATGATTTGTATGAAACCATTCAACTTTTCAATAATTTACCGAAACTTTTCATTATTATAAATGAATACATAATAATTTGCTCATTTTTTCCCCTATATTTGGCATAACTAGTTGTTGTGAACTCACACAGGATAATGAACACGAAATTGGGTAACTTTAATAATACCTTGAATTAGAGATCTGTGGTATGTGTGATCTACACTTCCAAAACAAGGAGTCTCAGTTAAGTAAGCGAGTCGATCTAGACATCAATGGTGCGGTGGGTCCTGGATCGAGGTACACATTGATTACTGTGGTAGATCAATGATCTAGCTAGGGTTTCAACCACCATGGAGGTTGATCCTTGCTGTTACAAAAGATTGTTGTTGCTACAAAAGATCCCTTGAACAGACTTTCTGCTTCCAAAGGCGAACATTAATCCATGTACTCCTTTCTTTTGTTCGAGGAAGAAATCAAGGTTGGACCAAATCTATGCCACTTATAAACTAGATATGTTATGATTATAATAAAATTTTCACACTCTCTTCATCAATCTCATGGATTAATATCATGGACACACATTTAATTTAACATTATTCACATTGAACTTTTGATTGACCAATACCATGCATTAGTATTATGGACACACATATTTAATTTAACATTATTCACAATGAACTTTTGATGGACCACTACCATGGAGGAATTAACATAGATTCATGGATTTTTGATATTAATATCAACAACCATGGCTTTGATATCAGGGACCACTACCATGAATTAGTATCATAAACACATATATTTAATTTAACATTATTCACATTGAACTTTAGATGGACCACTAACATGGAGAAATTAACATATATTCAAAGAGCTTTGATATTAACATCAACCACCATGGCTTTCATATCATGTTAAGGAAATGGAAAAAAAATAAAAAATTACAAAACTTAACATTTATTCAAGGAGCTTTGATATTAACATCAACGACCATGGCTTTCATATCATGTTAAGGAAATAGAAAAAAAAAAAACATAAAATTAAAAACAAAAGTTTGCAAAAAAAGTCTTTAAGTCGTATTCAACAATATATTCATCCTACTATATCAATCTATATTACATATTACATGGATGTAATCTCTTAGTAAACTGAAAAGTGACAACACATAACACCTCTGGATGACAACACATAAAAAGTGATGGATGGCAAACTTTATGATTGTCATCTAACTGTTCAAGATAAATTTGATGATCAATTTGTTCAATCTATATTACATATTACATGGATGTAATCTCTTAGTAAACTGAAAAGTGACAACACATAACACCTCTTGATGATAACACATAAAAAGTGATGGATGCCAAACTTTAAGATTGTCATCTAACTGTTCAAGATAAATTTGATGATCAATTTGTTCAATCTATATTACATATTACATGGATGTAATCTCTTAGTAAATTGAAAAGTGACAACACATAAAAAGTGATGGATGCCAAACTTTATGATTGTCATCTAACTGTTCAAGATAAATTTGATGATCAATTTGTTCAATCTATATTACATATTACATGGATGTAATCTCTTAGTAAACTGAAAAGTCACAACACATAACACCTCTTAATGACAACACATAAAAAGTGCTAGATACCAAACTTTATGATTGCCATCTAACTGTTCAAGATAAATTTGATGATCAATTTGTTATAAATGCTTTGCAATCGGAGATAAATATTCTGCAACTTGTTGACTTTCACTCAGGGTAGTTGTTGATCTTCTTAAATACATTTTAAGAAGTCACCAGAATTTTAATGCATGTGTTAGTAATGGATAAGATATTTTGCAAGACAATTTGTTTTAAATAGAAAAGCTGTAGTCAATCTTTGTATGGAGAAGATAGATAAACAAAATTACTGAACAGGGGAAGAATAAAAAATACAATTGAACAACATTGATTGTAAAAGATTTCAGTTGACAATACAAGTCTATGTTTTCTTGCATTTACAACAATCTGTTATACTCTGGTTTTACTCTATTTTTCACTTCGTTTTATGCAAACTTTGTTTCTTATACAACGGTAACAAGTCAAACAATTTATCATAGAGATAAGAATTAAGAATAATTTAGTCTCTAATCATCACTGCTTCCAAAATCAGCTCATATCACCCTAGTTGTCCTCCATATATCAACAAAGTCGGATACAAATTCTTTAGCAAAAATTTATCAACAAATCCTCGTCATATACATATCAATATATTGTTTTAGCAAGAGCAAATATTGATCCCAATATCATAATGAGTATGTGAACATTTCTTCATAAGATACGTAGTTTGTAATAAAAAAAATTCATAAATATTAAAATAAAAAAGTACAGTTCCATGGATTTCAGTAGAAGGAACAAGCACAGTTACATGGAATTCAGTATAAAAATCACATACATATTTTGTGTAGTGTCCATCCGCTTCCTTCTCAATATACCAGTAGTAACACACCCGAAAAGCAACAGCAGATTCATAAACAACCATCAGAGTAAATAAGAATATACAAGTACGAACTAAAGGTCATTCAGTCACTTCATTTTCTTCTTTAGAAAAAACTTGTCATCGATTACATGCGATCAGTTACATTAATTTGGTGCATGCAATCAATTACATTTAGAAATTAATTACACACCGATAACCACAAATAATAATAAACAATTTTGCAGAGAAAGACCTTGCAACCATGCAAAATAATAATATTCAGAAATCTTACAGTTCTGGTCATTGCAGTCCAGTTCATTTTAAAATTACCAATACCAAATGGTTTCTTAATAAAACTAAATAGTATTCTATTCGGGGGATCAATGGCCAGTTTGCATACTATGTACAAATGAAAATTCACTGGACACTCTTTTTTTATTAAGGTTTTATCATTTTTATACACAGTAATACTGGCTGAAATTAAACTTATGACATATTCTGAACCTTGACTGGATGAACAATCACGCCATTTTCTATCTACACTAAACTATAAACATATTAATAATAAACCTATCAGAGACGTGGGTGTGCTTTCTTTTCATTTTTTTACATTTTCTTTGGCACACTTTGTATTTTCTCTTTCTATACTTGGTCAACAAGCACTCCACACCACATCTTAATTTTTTAATTCAAATCTAAAAGGAATTTTAATAAAATACAATTTAATTTCCTTTAAAACGCTCTATCCTCAAGATTTAGACCCATAAAAATTAAAATTTGTTCGATTTAACCTCTTACACTGCTGCTCTCTTGATTTCGGGTGGAAGCTTACTCTAACATCATTTCAACTTCCTTTCAATAGGTGAAGGGTTATTTTGGGTGGAAGCTTTTAATAATAATAATAATAATAATAATAATAATAATCTATTTTTAAGGTCACGGTCAAGTTAACACACTAAATTGATATATGAGACCCCCTTATTTGTAAGACACCCCTCATAATAATAATAATAATAATAATAACAACAACATCATTTCAACGTCCTTCCAACAAACAAAGGATGACTTGGAATGAAAGCTTTTGTCACGTCATATCAAATTTGTTTCAGGCAAGTTCCAACGGACACATAGTCAAGGGAGACTCTGTGCTTCTCCTTGGTAATTTGTCGATTAGTAGTAAAGCCGGTTGATAGATGTCTATTTACATCATTTTCCATCTTTTCAATTAATATCAACGTTAGGGTGAGTGTAAGATGAGATGTTATAGAAAAAATAATATTCTATTTTTTCTAATATATCTCTTACTCCATTCTAATTAAAATATTATTATGTTTTTTTTAATATTATTTCATTTTCACTCTAACAAAAACAAAATATCTGATTATTTATTTGGAAAGACCTACCATGTAATTTACTCAATTCAGTGTGAGATAGATAATATTAGAATTGAAATAGCGTGAGATAAATAATAATGTATAAATAAAATGTTTCATCCCTCCTTAAACTTTAAGTAATGTAATAGAGGGCAGATTGTGATAGAGTATCCGACTTTTTAAGACTTTGTTTTTTAGTGTAGTTTTTTTAATGGAAACAAAGTTGGTAGTCCTTCATTTGAAGCTTTTATTGTGCTATGTCATTCTACGTTTTAAGCTAGTATATACTTTAATATTAATTGCTCAATGTAAATATATTGAGAGCTTAATAAAAATATATTAATTGCTTATATTTGAACCCTACATGCTCGCCCTTTCGCTCATCATATATTTATATTAATTTCTTGACCTAAATATTAAGTAAATATATATTTATATTAGGATGAATTATATACATGCAGGGCCCTTTCATGCCTCAATAAGATAGGGTACTTAGCCGATTGAAAATAATTTTCTCTTTTCTTTTTTTTTAATCTAGGAAAAGGTACCTTGCGGCTAAAATAAGAAGGATTTCGTAGAAGATAATCCATTAGGGACAATGGAAAAGAAGGATTTCGCATAAGATAATCCATTAGGGACAATGGAAATTAGGGCGTGGCAAGGAGGAAAAGTTTGGCGATGGGCCATTCAACATAATATATTGGCAATTAGGGCCAGGAAAGAAGAAAAGAAAAGTAAAAAATTATTAGAAAAATAAAGTAAAAAATTATTTAGGAAAGGGAAAAACAAAGTAAAAATATTATTATTTAGAGTTAAGATTAATATTTAGCACATATTTTTTAATTGCTTTAATATCAATTAAAGCATTTTTAATCAAAATAATATATAATATAAATTTAATATTAAATATTAAGTATTATATATTAATTTAATACTTGATTGATTCTCTATATTAATTTCTTATCTATATTAATTTCTTATCAACATATTTAAATGTATTAAAGGAAGAAATTAATATATTTAAATGTATTAAAGGAAATAAATGTATTTAAGTATTTAAATAAAGAAAATAAATACTTACTACATAATGTATTGGTTTATATCAATAGGGAAATTAAGTATTAAATGCTAATTAATATATTAGAGTATTAATACATAAATGTTAAGTATATTTAATTAATATTTATTAAAGGAAATCAATATTTATTTATGTAAATAGGGAAATGTATTAATTATTTTATACATAATAATTATTTATTATGTAAAAGTGTAAATTAGGAAATCAACGTTAAACTTAATATTTATTTAAATTAATTGTTAATTAAATATTAATTAATGTTTAAATTTTGATTTTTTCTAATATTTATAAAAAAAAAAAATTATTTAATTAATTTATACATTTAGATTTATCTAAATGTAAATTTTTATGAAAAGTAAATGTAAATATATACAATTTTCATAATGAACATGAACTCTGTGTGTTAGGTTTAGGGTTTATGTTCGGCCCTCTCATACACTCGTGGGGAAAACCATGCTCCCGAGCAAGGGAGGGTTGTGAGGTGCCTCCTACAGTCAAGCAACGATGTAGGGAAACGCATGTGGTAGATCCAGATAGTCGTCCTTCGAACCACTCCTGGATTTGCAATCTCAACTTTTCTTCAAAGGCAGAACCAAAGGCTAAGAAATGGAAATCGATTCACGAAATACTTAGACGAAGGAAGCATGCCCTTGGGAGCCCGGGAAATGCATCCCTCAGGCACCGCTAGCACCGAAATATGTAATTAGTATGCCTAGAATTGACGAGAAAAAACAATACATGCAATATTACGCCTTGGTCGACAAATTCTTAGGCCTATGGCCTTTTGAACGCGAGCTTGTCAAATGGATACATCAGTGGTGGAAACCCAAAGGTCATTCTGACCTGCAGTTAGGGTCCAAGGGTTTCTTCACCATAATATTACACAACCTAGAGGATCGAAACCACATCTTTGATGGGGGACCTTACTTCTTCAACTCAGATGGCCTCTTTCTGTGCTTATGGACAAAGAAGTTTAGCCTTGAGACAGAGGATTTTACGCATGCACTAGTATGGATTCGACTGTATTCCTTTCCACGGGAGTTCTGGCTAGAGTAATTCCTTGCGAGCATTGGCAATACTATCAGGGTTTATGGTAAATCCTCAGAGGAAACCAAGAAGAGAAATTATACCTCGTATGCACGTATTTGTGTTTACCTGAATATATATAATCCGCTACCAGGCTCCATTTGCCTTGAATATCACGGTGAGGATTGGTCTCAAACCATTGATTATGAGAACATACCTTTTCACTACAAAAAATTCCATGAACACAGACATCTCTTCATAGATTGTCCTCTTAACTTCGCAAGCAAGGGAGAAAACCCTGAAAAAAGGAAATCAAAAGATGGCTTCACACATGTAGCCGGCAGGCATCGCCAAGTGACCAGGAAAATAACAACAAATGAAACCAGGGAACCATCCTCCAACAAATATTTCAATGTCCTACATCAAATACCATAGAACAGGGATGAAACGTAGATCCCACCTCTAACAAATTCTCTCCAAAGAAACACAAAAGGAAAAATGGTGAAAACCCGTGTCTTCGGGAAAATTCAGCCCATTTGCACTTCCAACACTAAGGATGGTGAACCATTCGAACTAGAAGAAGGGAACGTTGAAATGGACCTAGACGAGCAAGATATTAGAGGCATAGATATGGTACATCTTGAACAAGCCTATTGCCAACAACAACTATACAACATCCCTCCAGATCAGCTACACAAAGTTCATAAGGTTTTCCTACACTCCTCAGTGGGTTCCACATCTACATCCAGTTCTGGTTTGGGCATCCAGGGAAGTCAACTTAAAGAGAATCCAAGCCTTAGAAAGACGAAAAGAAAAGAGGCAAAAAATCCATGCAGAAGCTCATATAAGAGATTGGACACTTCATGGTAAACTTAGGTCATATACATCTTATCTATGACAACTTTCCCCCTCTCCCCTCCCCATCCTCATCATGAATGTCATCTCTTGCAGTATTCCGGGACTCAATGGTCATAGTAAGCAAAGGATTCTACAAGATTGTACCATAGCAGAACAATTTGACATCATGTTTCTACAAGAAACTAAATTTGTAGGTGAAGAAATGTATCAAATTCTCTCTCGTTGATGGAAGTAAGGGAAGATGATAAGCACTGATGCAACAGGAATGACCGGTGGTTTGGCCATCCTATGGAACCCAAGCTCTCTTCTCATGGAAAACTTCTTCAATACCAGATAGATAATCTCGAAGGAATACATGATTATTGGCTCCAATAGGCTAGGCTTCATTACGAATGTTTATGGCGAGGCTTCTCAAAGGGACAAGATAACCTTCATTCAAAATATGGAAGGGTTCTCCACCCTCACCATCGATCGTAGATGGATACTCGGTGGGGATTTTAAAATGATCTGCAATCTAGATGAGAAAAGAAGAGGGTTCGCAGACTTGAGGTGGAGTGTGGGAATTTTCAATCTTTAATTGACAAGATGGGTCTCATTGACCTAGAAACAAAAAATGGTCTGTAAACTTGTTTGAACTGACGATTAGGGTCCCAACAGGTCGCATGCCACCTAGACCTCTTCCTAGTATTGGAATCCCTCTTGACGGATGGATGCGCCATGGAAGCCAACATTCTTAATGCCCTCATATCTGATCATTGGCCCATTCAACTTTGGTTAGATATCTAGGGCTCTCCTAGTCGCAAGCCCTTTAGATTTGAGTGATTTTTGATCAATCATTTAGACTTCTAAGCCATGACCCCCATTTAGTGGAAGGAAGCGTCGATCTGATATGGTTCCAAAATGTACTAGTTTCAACAAAGATTAAAAAACTTCAAGCAATGCCTCAAGCTCTAGAACAAACAGACCTTAGGAAATATCTTCGAGGCCCAACAAAATTTGAATGATCAAATGCGGATCCTCTAGATCCCAATGAGAAATCAGGGCCTCACAGAGGAACTTGAAGAGAAAGAAGCATTGATAAATCAAAAATTGGATGAAAGGCGCATACAAGAGGATACCCTCACGAGGAAAAAATCTAGGATACAATGGCTTCAGGAGGGGGAATGAAACATGAAGTTCTTCCACAGATCTATGATCTAGTGTAGACATATCAACCAGATCTCGTACCTTGTCACGGAAGAAGGCCTAACTCTCTATTCTCACGTTGACCTCAAGTAGGAACTGATCTCATTTTCAAGGTCTGTTGTCCGAACCTCCAGGCGATCAATCTCCTACCTTTTCAAAAATCACTCAACACATTCCGGACAACATAACTCAGGAACATAATGAATCATTTCTTCAGCCTATGAAAATTGAAGAATTCGCCCTCATGCTTCAATACACTCCAAAAGGAAAAGCTCCTAGTTAGGAGGACTTCACTGTTTATTTTTTCCACCACTGTTGTCACATGATAAGGAAGGAAGTCTAATAAATCATTGAGTACTCTCGAACATCATTTCAAGTTATCCATGCACTCAATTCCACCTTCCTCATCCTCATCCCCAAAGAAGCGAGAGTCACTCACCCAAAACAATTCAGGTCAATAACCTTATGCAATGTAATATACAAGATCTTAATGAAGGTGATTGCCCGGCGCCTCAAACCTCCCCTTCCCTTCATCATTTCTCCTGAGCATTAAAGATATGTGGAAGGAAGGGAAATTTTGGACAACTTCATCCTTGTGAAGGAAGTTATCCACTCTCTTTAAATGGTCGACACTCCAGGTATGTTATTAAAGTTATATATCTCTAAAGTGTTTGACAAGATAAGATGGGCATACATGGAATCTATACTTCTTTCTTTTGTCTTTGCACCTACCTTGGTATATTGGATCCTGAACTTAACCTCCTCTTACATATTTTATATCCTCATCAATGACATTCCCTCCCACCCCTTCTCTCCTGTAACATCCCCAGCCACCCAAAACACTGTGAAATGCCACAAACGAACATATTTCTTCTCTAATAACATTTTGTAATGTCACTGGCCACCAATGGCCAGACCATGCTACTCATAGAAGCACAAATTATCATATTCATATAAATATAAACATAAAGAGACAACATATTATGTTCATACATAGATTAATGCGAAAATAACAATAAGCCTACACATGCATTACTCATAAATTATAACACATGTACATATACACAACATGTAAATGAACATAGAAGTGGTACTTATATTTTAATAGAAGACCACCAACTATGTGCAGACCTTCCACGAACCTCCCAACGATAGACCACGATGTTGATCACTCTCAACAGTGAGTCACCTCCGAGCTAGGACTAAACTGCACCCAGGTAAAGGGAATTCCTAGGCTAGGATGAGGTTATGGAAAACTCCACAGTGGAACTGGAAGGATTCTCTCCAAAAGCCTACTTATGCCCACTACTCATGGACTCCCATTTCCCACATGCTTGTTCCACCATGGGAATATGAATCTTCATTGTTCCACAGTCCACTGGTTTCTCCACTTCCCTTTTAGGGTCTCAGAAACATGCCAAATCAGGAATTCTCAGAGCTTCGTAGTTGGGGCCGGACTCTCTTCAAGAGAACTCACTTCCCCAACAAACTCTCTCTCACCTGGAGAGATTTTCTCAGAAGCCTGATAGCCTTCTTCTTCAATCACACCAAACTCTCTCTCACCTAGAGAGAGTAGCACACATGCCTGACAACCTGCTTCTTCAAACCATCTTGTAAGAAAATACAACAACAACATTCGGCTAATGCACATGTGATGGTAACAACTGAAAAAAGGTAAGGACGTAGAATATGGAAGAAAACCATGCTCAGCCAAGGAACTACATTTGCAGCAACAACCAACCGCTATGACACAGTACAAGATCAGGAAAATACAGTTGCACTCGGCTTCAGAGGAAATACATAGGATAACTCAAGTCTAACTGAAAGTTTCATAGGTTCACGATGGCAGAGGTCAATAGTGGAGGTATTGGTTCCCTCCATGCCTTTGTGGGTTCCTGGGGAGAATGGCCAACCGATCCCAAAAAAGTAAGAACTCCGACTTGTAATTGCATGTGCCCGAGCTGACACATGGCACTCTTGAAGTGCATTTCTCTCCATTTGGAGTTCGTTCCTCTCCCCAAAGGAACTTAGGGTAATTGGTTTTGTTTTCCAAACCTTAGTATTTTAACGAATTAATAATATAATATTATTCCCTTAGAGGTAAGCCCTCTATCTTAGCCCCTTTTCCTAGCCTCTTAGCCCCTTCCCTTTCCCTACCTAGTGGAGCTTAGTCCCCCATTCTCTTTTATCATGGTCGTTCTATACGCAGTGATGTATTTATATTAAATATATGAGTATTTACACATATACAATAATAGGCTCATTGGCCATTACATCTAGGCTCTTTGGCCTAATCATCACATAAGCCTCCTAGCTTATGATAACTCATCTCACCAACCTATCAAAAATGTTTACAATTCATAATTACAACTGGGGTTCTACCTGGGGATATTACAATCCCTTCCCCTTATTTTTGTATTGTCCTTAGTGAAACTTGTTTGTACATATAAAATTCAAAATTCTTCAAAAATCTCCAAGCTTTATCTATTGGAAGCCTGTTATCCACCTAGTGTTCTACTTTCAATCAACAATTATGGTGTTTCTACTGCAGCTGAAACTCAATTGCTCTATTCCATAGAGTTGTTTCACGAAAGAATTCATCTCATTGTTCCTTATAACATGCTTCAATTAAACCTTCTTGAAAGAATCGACTTGTTGTAGATCCACAACATTCCACCCAGCCCTAGATATCATTGCTAATAAACTCTCTACAATGTATCACCCCCGAGTAGGGGCTATCACTTCATCAGGGCAATGGCTTCCCAATATAACCACAGTCCACAATCAATATCAACATGGTCTAGGCCAAGGTACCAAACCTCAAAAACACTCCAACCAATGATCTCTCTTCCCCACATGCCTGTACAAACCAAGGTAGTATGCACCTTCAATGTCCAACAATTGATCGACTACTCAAATCCCCTTCTAGGGCTCCAGTACAGGCCAAACAGGAAGTCTCAAAGCACCGTGGTTCTAGGAGTTCCAACTTCCCTCAAAGGTCTCCAGGTACCCTCCACTAGGCCTCATACTGGGGAACCTATTCCCACACTTCTCCCTCCATGGATCCAACCTTCTCGAAGGAAACCCAAGGATAAGTGTACACACACTCATATTTAGTGGGGATCCACAGGGTAAGATCTGTTGTCTCCAATCAACATCTTCCCTGAGCTACTCTTTGTAGTCAACATTCCAACTTTAATCAACATCATCTCATCTGCATCACCCACATGCAGTTATCATGAGAAAACATAAAATAATTTATTTAGAAACTCAAACTTAGTTCAAAGGGAATCATCTTTTCCCCAAAACATGAAATTCTATTTCATAATTCTTCTTGGTTGTTTCCATATTATGAATGCAACCTTCCTTGTGTTTTTCCAAAGGCACCAAACAACACACCATTTTTCCTGCAATGCTTCATCTTTCATATAGCCAATAAATTGTCAGTATTTCCTATACATCATAATTCAATTGCAATATGTACAAAACCTTATGCAATGATCTTAGAATTTCTTTCACCTAGCAACTCAATCACAATTACCAAACAATTTAATAAAATAGAATGACTCATCATTCTATGCATATGCTTGTTCATAATTAATATCTGTAAGTTCTTTACCTGTTTTTTTTTTTTTTGAACATGAAATTTTTCTATAGTCAATGCTTACATGACTACTTGACTTGCAACTTCCCTATTGCAATTTCTATCAACTCCTGAAATTTCCTCAACTTCATGGGTTAACAACATTTCAGCTGTTAGTAACAATTATTCCCATGCCATAATATATATGCATGCACTTACAAAATGCATTCCACAAATGCATTTAAGTATACAATTATATCACTTACCATGCATGAGTGCAATTCTCAATGCATATTTATTCAATGCACCTTGCATTGAATTACATAATTCTCTTCATCTCAATCATGTATCTCACCATCCATAAGTTGGAATTATGGCCAATGTCTTGACACATTCCCCACAGACTTCCTATTGTCTTCCCAATTAATTGGATTCCTTCATTTTTTACCTGAACACTACACCAATAATGTAATTATGTGGTGTTCATTAGTGTTAGAAAAAAGGTTACAATCCAATTTCTATTTAGAGGTAGGAATCTTTTTCTACCTGTGTGGCTCATCACCTTTCCATATCCATACTTTTCCATATCCAACCATGTTCTAGTCTCATACATGACTAGATTTACTGGCATTCATTCCTATAACAAGTTCTTATCTTTTATTTTCTTTGGTTATTACTCCATAACCAAATTAACATGACAATCTACTATGTCAGTGTGTGCAGTCAAAAGCTAAAAATATTTGATAACTATAATAGGCCTCTAGCCTTTACCACATCTAGTGGTATCTTATTCATGTTAATGCATTCAAATAATACCATAATATGTATCATAAAAATTCAATCGGGGGAAAATTCTTACCTGAATTTCCTTCAACAATTATGCAATAAGAGTAATAAAAATTTAGACATGCATGAATTCCATTAATAAATTTGATGCTACTTGGATGGTTGATGACAATAGAAGCTTCCATGCTTCTTTTATCAAACTTATAACCAACACTTCAACTTTTTGTTTCTTCCTTCCATATGCAACAACATCACTAGCAACACCTGCAAACATGCAAGCATTCTTTCCTCTGGCTGACCCAACAAACCATAACATACTTGCTTCCACAGAAATTGCAACAAATTATTTCTCCCTGTAAAACTTTTCTTTGTTGATCCCAGAAGTCTACAATTCTTCATAAATTCCTAGATCTTTTTGTGCTCTCATTGTATTCATTATACATTATTTGTTCTGACTTGAGTAGTTTCTAGCCAAATCACTCTTGGCTTCTTTTGCATTTATTGTCACGAACTAAGCTGATATTAACCTTCATCTTTCATTTATCCCTTGGATCCTACTATCCCAACTCGTACTTGGATTAATTAAATTCCAAACCAAGATGTTTTATAGACTCTAGATTCTTCAACATCTAGTTACTCTTAAGGACTGTACTTCTTCAACCCTTTTCCTGACTGAATACTTTAGTACTTGAGGTTTTCTTGTACTCTTCTCTTCCCTTTTCCAACTAGCCTCAAACTTGACTTTCCTAGGCAATCTCTAGCATATTGTAAGGATGCACATATTCCTCCTTTTTTATCTGAATAGAATTAACTAAAATTAATTCCTTCACCTTACCATCATAGCTTCAAGTGATACCTCCAAAATTTTGGGTTGTCACTCATGGCTCTATTTCCCTTAAGACGACTTCTTGTTAGGAACCATCTCCTCTACATTCAAAACCATGCGTAGAACCATTTTCTTCTTCTTGGTTCCTTATTGATTTCTCTTTAGAAGTAACTTCACTTTTAAATTATTCTTGACTTGATATATTCATGCTCTTATGGAAATACCTTCACAACTTTGGAGTGCATCAACAATCCTCTATTATTCTAGATTTTCTTCCTGGAGTGTTGACATGCATTCCTATTAGCTTCATATCTATCTCATGTTTTCTTCTTCCATTATCTTAGGATATTCATGGACTTGACTCCATATAGGAGTTTTTCCTTGTCTACTTTGAATACTTTCCCCCACATATTATTTTGATATTAATTTTCAACATTCCCCTATTACTTGGATCCCTCTTATCCAATTCCTTCATGACCTAATTATATTTCCAGTCATGTTCTCTGAGTAACCTTGGATAGTTAACACCAACTTATTTCTTGAAGCAATTTGGTTTATCCTTTCCATGACTGATCATCTTAGCACTGGTATTATCTTGATGAATTATTATTTTCTCCTGACTTGACCCATCTAATTTTTTAACCTGACTGGAAAAATCAACTTTTGTCATGCCATGCTTCCACTGTACCCTTTGCTAGCAATAATGGAGGTTCTACCTCCAATCTATAGGACTGATCTTTGGAGATGTCACATCTTGTATCCAAACTCTTTCATATTCCATAAAACCTTCCCTATTCCCATGCTTTTCATCTCCATATGAACTTATGGTTCATTCATTATCATGTATCGCAAATGGCTTTCTCCACCTAGCATTCACATTTGATGTGAAAATATTGTCACCTGGTCTGTCTTCACCAAACAAGAATTTCATTTGGGGTTTCCATGCTGCTTATTGAACCCAACATTTTATCCAATGACTTCTTAAAGATTTCAATGAAAATGAAGAATCGTCTTTGTCCTTCTTTCTTCGATCTGTAGACATCTCTAGCATAAATTTTTTTTTTTAAACGTAACCATTACATCTAAAAATGGACGTACAACAATTTTTGTTAGCTAGAATCACGATATACCATTTTGGTATTATATGCACAACTTTTCCTTTTATGGTCACCAAAAATATCCTCTCTGACTTCCTGTGATCTAATCTTCTCAATCCTCAAATATGGATGAATACCTGGAATTGTCTTTCTGAGATCTTTCCAATGATTGTTTCCTTGCTCAATCTTGAGCTTTGAGCAGAAAGCTATGATCCTTTAAAACTTATTCTTTTTATCTGATGCATTCCTTATGCAATTGATCTCTTTTCTTTGAGATAATGGCTCTTAGATATTTATTGGACTCTATCAAAAAGTTCCCAGGTATTTAGTAACTCTTTTGATGCAGGTTCAAACCAGACGAAACCCATAGGCTTCCTTCCTAACCCCTTTTCTCTTCTTTAACATAGTTTTTGGGAACTAACCCTTTTTCTTCATCCCTCAATTGCATGTAACCACTGGCTGTGACCCGGTTCTATCGGATAGGTACTTATCTAGAGCCATGAGAGATTCAGGGCTTCATAACTTCAGCTTCAGAAGCTCTTCCTACTTTGTTCCTTATTTCTCCCGAGCACCAAATTGGTGAACTTCGCGAAGTGGGGTGGATCAATGGTCCATGACTTCCTCAACAACTGATGGTTGGGATTTATTACGAAACTCTAGGCCTCATAATTTTTGGGTTGTCCATACTCTCCAACCTTCCAGAGTTCCCAGTCTCTAGATTGTGGTATCGGTTTCCACGTACCTTCTCCCAATCAATGGTCGAGATTAACTCCCGCCTCCGGGAGTTCTCGACTCAATGCAACTGCAACACAATCCCTTTGCAGTACGAAGTCTCTGAACCTTGGGATTAGGTTCCATGCATCCACTGGGTCCCATAGTCTCTGTGCTTGAACTAATAAATACTGAAAATGTCACATTAAATTTATTACTTTTCAAATTGTAGGGACATGGGTTGGCGTTTTTGGATTAACCTGTCGATCATTCTACAATTGTCCCCACGTTGACATGTACCCCTTTTGGGAAACCGTGGTTTGGATTGTAGGACCACCCTCTAGAATTATCTACCACACAACTTCAATCTCCACAATGCCTCCCAACCATCGATCTTGATAGATCTTGATCAAATTTAATGCAGCCCCAATCTAGCTAACTTCTTTGCCAAGTTTAACTACCTTGTGCCAACACCCAAAGCACCACGTGGAAAGACACACGAAGTGGACATGCGGGCCAATCAGGTGAGTGACATATGTCACGTTCTAACTTTATTTCTATCTTACAAAGGTTATTAGCTCACTGACATGAGGCACACATCCCATGTTTCCATGTCATCCCCAGTGACATCAAAAGGCCACGTCAGTTTGGGACTTCGAGCTTCGAGAGATTTCACCTTAGCATACCCTGTTTCTCCTGAATGTTGAACTCATGGACTTTCTTACCTTCTGGTCTTGAATTAAACCTATGGTTCTGATTCATCCTTGGTCAAATCCAATGGTAAACACTCCCCCCCCACAGATCTACAATGTATATCCTCTTTGAGACTTCATAACTTTGGGATTCGACCCTTTCTTCTCTATCACACATAAACTTTGTCGAAGTCGTGAAGTCCGAAGTACCTAGGGGTTAATACTCATGCACCTTTCTCCAGATCTGATGGTTGTGAAGGATCCTCCTTCTCCCGAAAAGATCCCACAACCCAACTTCAAACCTTGTGGTTCCAAACCCATGGTTACTATAGTCTCTTTTCTCTGCAATCGTTCTTGAACTGCTATACCTCCTGAGCTTCCAAACATGGACAAGGTGTTCTCTTGGCACTCTGGAATGCTATGAAATACATTTTTTTTCCTTTTCAAAACAATTTTCTCTGATATTTTGATTTCATAACCACTTATATGACCTAATTTAGGCTCAGTGTCGAAAACTAGGCTGTGAACTTCAATTTTGTCCATTTTGACAACAATTTCCTTCTGAAACCTTCTCTTCAACTTCCACTTTCCTGGCCCATCCAGTCTCAGTGTTGAAACCATGGCTTTGATATCATTTTGTAATTTCCACAACCACCCAACACGTCAGGCAATGCCACAGAGGAACATCTTTCTACTCTAATACCATTTTGTAATGTCCCTGACCACCAACGGTTGGGCCATGCTACTCATAGAAAAAAAAATTATCATATGCATATAAATATAAACATAAACAGACAACATATTATTTTGATACATAGATTAATGCGGAAATAACAATAAGCCTACACATACAATATATACATGCATTACTCATCAATTATAACACATGTACATATACACATCATGTAAATGAACATAAAAGTGGTACTTATATTTTAATAGAATACCACCAACTACGTGTAGACCTTCCATGAACCTCACATCCATATGCCATGATGCTCATCACTCTAAATATTGGGTCACCCTCGAGCTGGGACTAAACTCCACTCGGGCAAAGGGGATTCCTAGGCTAGGCTGAGGCTATGGAAAAATGAATAATGAAACTGGAAGGATTCTCTCCAGGTGCCTACTTATGCCCACTACTCACTAACTCTCATTTCCCACATGCATGTTCCACCCTGAGAATATTCACCTTCATTGTTCCATAGTCCAATTGCTAGTCCACTTCCCTTTCAGGGTCTCAACAACAGATCGAATCAAGAATTCCCAGAGCTCTATAGCTGGCATTGGACTCTCTCCAGGAGAACTCACTTCCCCAACAAACTATCTCTCACCTGGAGAGAGTTTTTCACATGCCTGACAACCTTTTTATCCAATCACAATAAACTCTCTCTCACCTACAGAGAGCAGCACATAGGCCTAATAACCTGCTTCTTCAAACCAACTCTTAAGCAAATACAACAACAACATTCTACTAATACACATGTGATGGTAACAACCGAAAATAGGTAAGGACGTAGAATATGGAAGCAAGCTATGCTCGACCAAGGAACTGCATTGGCAATAATAACCAACTGTTAAGACACAGTACGGGCTTAGAAAAATACATGTGCGCCCAACTTCACAGGAAATACACAGGATAACTCAAGTCTAACTGTAGGTTTCATAGGTTCATGATGGAAGAGGTCAACAATGGAGTTATTGGTTCCCTTCGTTCCTCCGTGGGCGCCTAGGGAGAATGGCCAGCTGATCCCGAAATAGTAAGAATTCCCACTTATAATTGCATGTGCTTGAGCTGACACATGGCACTCCTGAAGCGCATTCCTCTCCACTTGGATTTTGTTTCTCTCCCCAAAGGAACTTAGGGTAATTGGGTTTATTTCCCAAACCTTATTCTTTTAATGAATTAATAATATAATATATTCCCTTAGAGGTAATCACTCTAGCTTATCCCCTTTTTCTAGCCTCTTATCCCCTTCCTTTTCCCTACCTAGTGGAGATTAGTCTCCCATTCTCTTTTATCATGGTCGGTCTACATGGAGTGATCTATTTATATTAAATATATGATTATTTGCACATATATAATAATAGGCTCACTGGCCATTGCATTGAGGCTCTCTGGCCTAATCATCACATAAGCCTCCTGGCCTATTATAACTCGGCTCACTAGACTATCAAACATGTTTGTAATTCATAGTTACAACTGCAGTTCTACCTAGGGATATTACATCTCCCACGTGTGGGACACGACAAGGGGATCTCCTATCACCCTTCATCTTCATTATCATGGTGAAATGACTTAGCTTCTTCATTAAATATTCTATTGTAGACAGATCTTTAGTTATGCTACCCCTACACGGTACTGATCCTCTGGTATCCCATAGCTAGTTCATTGATGATACCTTAATGTTGAGATCCCCTACAGTTTAAGAAGCACACAAGATCCTTTATATCTTTCAAACCTTCCGTGACACCTTAGGAATGGACATCAATAGAGACAAATCTCAGATCTCCTTTTTTAACACCTCGATCCCTATTCAAATTCACATAACGAAGATCCTAGGACTCACTCATAGCTCCCTTCCATCCAAATACCTTGGTATACCACTCTTAGTCAAAGCTCTGTAAAACAGTTCTTGGAAAGGCCTTCTCACCTCCCTTTCTAAAACACTTTCCTATTGGATGTTTCTCTTGCTCAACCTTCCTAGTCATCTTATCCTCCTTAAATATTTCCTGCAAGCCTTTCCAATATACTCTTTCTCAACCTTTGTCGCTCCTATGTTCATACTAAATTCCATCAAAACATTGCAAATAAAAATTTTGTGGCAGGGGGTAAAGACAGGAAAAAAAGTGGCTGTAGTCCACTGGGAAAAGATTTCCAAACCAAAATCACAGGGAGGTCTCAGCCTAAGGGACCCTACAACTCTAAAAAAATCTTTTATTTCTAAAATTTGGTGGAGGTGGCTCAAGAGCCCCAAGGATCTCTGGGCCAAACTATGGAGGAAGAAATATGCGCCCAAAATTGTAGAAAATCGTCTAATCAGATGGGATGAAAATACTTCGGGCTCCTTAATATGTAATGCTACTAAGAAAAACCATATTTTGGTTGCTTATCAAACCTTCTGGAAAGTTTGTAATGGAAGAACAAGCTCATTCTGGAATGGCTCATGGAAATAATGGCCCATCCTGGCGCATGATACTCTGGCTGGAAATTTCCTTGCCCCCACTAACCAAGCAGGACTACTCACAGTAGCATAATATTGGCAAGTGAATTCCCATGATGCCACCTAGCAATGATGGAAATCATCTAGGAGGGATCTACACATTTCAAAGCACATGGATCTCCAACCCTGGTATGATTTGACCACGTCCAGAAAATGTCAAATCCTTCAGAGAGAGGACATATTAAGATGGGTGCACTCCACATGGGGAATATTTAATATCCAAGAATCCT
Source organism: Picea sitchensis (assembly GCA_010110895.2). NCBI lineage: Eukaryota > Viridiplantae > Streptophyta > Pinopsida > Pinales > Pinaceae > Picea > Picea sitchensis. The sequence continues at coordinate 166,722 of SNQJ01S0001302.1, read as the reverse complement.
ATAACATCAAAGAATTTTCCCACCCCATCCCACACGAGAATATCTGGATGAAAATTTGGACAACTAAGCATTGGACCAAACTCAGTACCTTCATTTGGCTTGTTTCTCATAAGAGTATCCTTACCTCGAATAATCTCATGAAGTGACGCTTCATTGGGCCTTTCATCTTCCCTCTTTTCCAACGGGATTCGAAATCCCAAAATCATTTTCTAAACCTCTACTTATATATCTTTCAATTATGCGATTAATGTTCCACAATCATGCATATGATGGATCACAAACACAAAGGCTACAGGGAAACCATCGAAGATTGGAGGGACTGATCTTTCCACTCTCCCATCCTCAACCACATTTTCCAGTTAATTCTCAGGTTTATCCTTTGGAAAATTTGGAAAGAGAGGAATAGGTGTATCTTCCTTACAACTCATCAGTATTGGAAAATAGTTTGGAACCAAATTCATAACAACATCAGAGAAACCATCCATTTGTAGCCTTGGAAAGGTGAGGACTTGAAATGTCCTCTACATGAACAGCGCATCTTGCACAGCTGGAACTTCACCTTCAATCCCTCTATTAAAAATAACCCCCAATGCTCCTAGTTCAAAGGAATCCCTTCTCATTGGTCTCCTCCACCTTCAGGATTTATCAAGTTAAACTTTTATGGCACCTCCAAAGGCAAATGAGGTGTAGCTTGTTTTGGACTAGTCTTCTGCAACAAGTAGGGGAAAATCCTACTCATGCCTACTGGAAGACTTGTTTATAATACCAGTAATGCGACAGAGCTCTGGGGTCTCATAAAAGGTCTACATCACTCTCAACATAAAGTTTACCATCAACTGATTGTGGAGGGGGACTCAAATAATTCTCAACCTCTTCGGGAAAATTCTCAATGGAGCAGACCCGGACAAAATCTCTCCTTGTTGGTGAATTTCCACACGACTCAACACCATTGAAAAACTCACTCAACCTCACTTATCTCTTATCCCTTCACATATTTGAAGGAAATCAAATCATATTATGGATGATTTATCCAATATAGGAGTGGCCTTAGAGGGACTATATCTTCTATGGATGCCCTCTACCCACACCGCTCATCATATCCTCCATAATTGCATTTCTTGGGCTCTCAATATAGATGCCCCCCTGGATGAGGTGTTAGTAGGGATCAGGTGTCAAAGGGAGAGAAAAATTCCTCTTAGTGCTGCACCAACTACGTGACTGACACATGCACCTCCCCTCATGCCCTCTCAATGATTAAAAGTCACCTTTACTTCTTCCAACCCTTCATTAACTACTCGAGTGCACCATCCTCTACTTCTTTGTCTGATCAATGGAGAAAAATTTATGGAAGTCACCTTTGTGCGTGTGTGTATTTCCACTTCGATTTCCATTTCATTATGTTTCTTCTTGGATAGATCAACATGTCTCTTCATTCCCGGCAGTGCCAACATCTTGTTTGTAATTCTCCTTGGCCTTCACCTACTATGTATTCCTGCTCTCTGTCACTTCACTTCTTCTCTCAACCTCATTCATGCCCCGAATTCATGGGAATCCAAAGAGAGGCTCTCTATGGTACCAAAATAAAGCTAGCATTTCCATTCGGCCTCTGCCTACCCCTGCATCATTACACATCCCCTCACCTTTCTCCTATGGTGAGTCCTCATAGAGCTAGAGAAGTCTTCCACCATTTTCCTTGCCATGGGCTTGTTGAGTGCAGTGGTTCAATCTTTGGGGAAATTCCTCGGTATTTTCTCTTGGCCCAATACTGGACCTGGCCTCCTCCTCACAAACATCCTTGGTATACCTAGTGAATTCACTTGAGCATTCTTCTCTTGTGCCACCACCCTCTGCCCCCCTACAACCACCCTCGGTCCCGGCTCCTCTAGAAGAAAAATCCACCCACTTGGAATAAACACTAAGACAACAACATTCTTATTCAGACTGTGCCTCATGTGCAATATTTCGATATGAAATGGCGATATTGCATGATTCGGTGTTCGTGGTCCACAAGGATGTGGATGATCCACACTTATTCTTGTAACTTTTGGATAAGAGAGGGGAATAAATTCTCCAAATTCTCTCCACTCTGCATGGCCCTTGACACTCCCCAGAATAGGCCTCCAGTGCACCAACAACCTTAATGATGTTCATGGCTCCAACTATATAGGAACCAACAACGGATAACTTGGAAAACTTTGCCAGATCAAATGCATGAGCGACAACATATGCACATGTGTCAGTCTGCATGACTATTTTTGTCTATCATTTATGTTTCTACAAGTGTCCTTTTGGGAAGAATGTCGTGTCTAGAACAATGTTTTATTTTTGCTTGTCAAAATTCAGTCTTAGATTTTCTAGAAGGCTAGACAGGTCTAAATGAATTGGTTTCCCCACAGGGTGATTCTGTTCTAGTTGTTTAAATACTGTTTTTTATTTTTATTTTTTCGAAACATGCTGAATTGGTTTCCTTCTGGGCAAATTCAACGCTCATAGTCCCTTGAAACTCATGATGCTACTGTAATTTTTTATCTTGAAAGGTAATATACACACACTTATTTACAAAAACAAAAATGTAAATATATACCTAAATTAATTGCTTAATGTAAATGTAAATGTAAATTTAATTTCCTTTAATATTTTATAAATATGTATTAAATAGTTGATAAATTTAAATTGATATAATGTATTAACTAATGTTAATTAACATTTAATATTTGACATAATGTTAATTAAATAATGTTTTGTGCATTGAAGATATGTTAATTTAATACTTGATTTCCTATTAATATATTTAAATTTATTAGATATTGATTTCCTATACTTGGGCACTATACATAGAGGGCAATTGATCTCATTTGACAATGAGCACTATAAATAGAGGGCGCTTGAGCTCATTTGGACACACTAACTCACAACCTCATACAAGTCAAGTGGTGCGCAAGTCTAGAGAGGAGTTTTAGTTGCTACAATGGTGTTGAGTTCTTGGTTTAAGTTTGGACTTTGTACTTGGTGTGCTAGCTTTGGAGAAAGGTACACTATATTGGTTGTTTATTGTTTATAGTGTTTGTTTCCATAATTATTCTATCTGTCAAGGTTAATGTGCTCGGGGGTGACCTTGTGCCTATGAATGAGTGACAATATTGTGATATTGTCTATAGTGAAAACGAGCACATCAAATATTTTAGCACATAACTTTGGCGTCATAATATGGAGAACATAGTAACATTGCAATCTAACAAACATAGTAACGTGACAATGTGACGAACATATATGAATGTCATAATGTGAAGAAAATATATGTACATCACATTGTGGTGAACATATCCCTGTAGTCATAATGTGACTAACATAAACGAATGCCACCTTGTGACAAACATAGCCTTGTCTTGGCAATGTGATGAACATATCCTCACATTTCCTTGTAGTCACAATGTGATGCAGACATAGTCATAATGTGATGTAGTATCCCAATGTCCCATTCTGGCAGATGTTTCCAAACATTGCAATGGGATGAACACAACATTTTTTCCCAATGTGGTTGTGTGACGAACATATACAAACGTCACATTGTGACAAACGCAGTAATGTTGCAATCTACCAAACATAGTAAGGTCACAATCTGAGGAACATATATGCACGTCACTATGTGATGATCATATATAAACATCACAATGTGTTGAACATATTTGAACGTCGCAATGTGATGAAAATATACAGACATCACAATGTGATGAACATAATCATGTAGTCACATTGTGATGTCATAATATGATGAACATAGTAATGTTGCAATCTAAGAAACATAGTAGCAGTGCAATGTGATAAACTTATATTAACATCACAATGTGATGAACATATACGTACATTTCAATGTGATGAACATAGCCCTGTAGTCACAATTTGACGAACATAAACGAATGCCAGCTTATGACGAACATAGCCTTCTCTTGACAATGTGAAGAACATATCCTTGCGCTGCAATGTGACAAACATATCCTCATGTTGCAATGTGACACACATATCCTGACATCTCAATATCACAAACATAAATAGACGTCGCAATGTGACGAGCATAAAATGGACGTCACAATGTGATGAACATTTCCCTGTCATCACAATGTGATAAATGTATCCTCGTATTGAAATGTTATGCACATATCCTGATTGTTTCATCTTCATATTGGGGATGTTTTTTAATAAATTGAAACATATCTCATATTAACACTATCACTCATATAGAATTAATACACTACCTCAATCCCGTGTTCAATAAAAGTGTTTTCAACTCATTTGCTTCCAAAATTTGTATCCCTTAATGATGCCACTTCTCCTTATGTATGTAGCGGAATTTACCAATATTTCATGTCATTCACTGTAATAATGTTATTCATATCATTATAATGTAATGTTATTCATATCATTGTCATTTAATGTTACTTAGAAATTATTTTTTCGTGTCACCGTTATTAATTATGTATGCAGTGCATTGTACTAGTGTATTATGTCATTCACTATAACAATGTATTTTGAATAACAAAAATGTAATTTTATTTGTATCATGAACATAGTAACGTTGCAATTTGTTAGACATAGTAACATCACAAGGTGATGAACATAGAATGACTTCACAATGTGAATAACATAGGCATGTCGTCACAATGTTGATAGTAACGTTGCAATGCGACGAGCATAACCAAACATCGCACATCACCATTTCATCGGAATGCGATGATCATTTCATCATGTTGCAATGTGACACACATATCTCGATGTCACAATATGACAAACATTTCCAAATGTCACAATGGATCGAATATAATAATGTTGCAATCTGCCAAACATAGTAACGTCACAATGTGATGAACATAGTAACGTTGCAATCTACCAAACCTAGTAAGGTCGAAATGTGATGAACATATACAAACATCGCAATGTGACAAACATATATTGGCATCAGAATGTGATGAACATAGCCCTATAGTCATAATGTGTCGAACATAAACAAGCATCACATTGTGGAAAACATAGCCCTATCTTGACAATGTGACAAACATATCCTTGCATTGCAATGTGACAAACATATCCTCACATTACAATTTCATGCACATATTCTAACGTCCCATTGTGACAAACATTTCCAAATGTCACAATGGGACGAAAATAGCCCTTTGTCATAATGTGATGTACACAACCCAATGTGACTATATGATGAACTTATACAAATGTTTCAATGTGACGATCATAGTAATGTTGATATCTACCAAACATATCAACATCGCATGTGACGAACATATACGAACATCACAATGTGATGAACATATACAAACATCGTAATGTGACAAACATATACAAATGTTAGAATGTGACAAACATATACGAATGTCACAATGTCATAAACATACACGAACATCACAATGTTACAAACATATCCCTATAGTCACAATGTGATGAACACGGTAAGATTGCGATCTACAAAACATATTAAGTGCATGGTCTATTAGTTAGTCTTACTTTCACCTATTCAAACAAATTTTCTCGATGATTATTGAAGTTTTAAATCACAAAGATGAATTAGTGATTTGTTAGTGACATCTTATCGTTTTCCCAACGTATATATATATATATATATANGACGTTCTCCTTGAAGACGTTCTGTACAAATAATTGTAGTTGATGAACATCTATAAGCCATGAAAGAAGGAGAAACAATCTAGACCTCTATTGTCTAGTTGTGTTATGACCTATTAAGAATTATTATTCTAATGTGCTATAACTTGTTAATAATTAATATTGCTCATTTTGTCATGTCCTATCTATTTTCATCAACCAAAATTATGTAATTATATAATATATACTATAATATATATCTTAATCTTAATAACCCTAATCTTAATCCATATATATATATATATACCCCAACCCTAATATGAAATGCATTGTTTTGTTTATGGTGATCCGATTTAAAACAAAATAAATATTCATTTCTAGCAGCTATATTTTAATTATTATTTAATCTCTAGATTTATAGCACATATCACCCATTCATGGTCATCGTGATCACTAATTTTACCTGAGGAGACGTAATGAGTAATACATCCATTGCATTCTTCTCTTTTGTAGAGGATTTCTCATTCAATTTGTCTATTCGATGTTAAATATAGATATACTACTCAATCCATCACGATTGAGATTATTGATAGTGAAATTTAATATTGTAAGTGAAATCATGTGTTTTAATACAAGTGTTTATACAAAAAAAAATTCCATTCCATACTTGTTTATATGAAAAATTATAATCCACAAGATAAAGAGTGTTTAAAGAGAAACATTTGAATACTTTCAGCCACGAAAAAGTGAATATTTTGGTTTGACAACTTTCCGTGAGATAATAATAAGGGATTTGAATAATAAATAACACACATTACAGTATAGATTTCACGAATATACATACATAGACACCTAAACACTGATTTCTCTTTTTAAAGAAGCAATGGAAATCAAACTATTCCTTGAGAAATAATAGAACCTTTGTCTTGCATGCCTTTGGCCTTCGTTTAAGAAAAGATAGAACCTTTCTCAAACAAAATCTACCCAAAAATACTCCAGAAAAGAGATGCATTGTTTTTTTTTTTTTTTTTTTTAATGGTGGAGGCATTTAAAACAAAATACTCTATGTTGTTAACACTTTTTAATGTCCACAATTATTTCAACCAACTCTATCTTCTGCTGAAAGTGTTGATTGTATCTACTCAGTCATTCTGGCATGTGGCCTCTCCCTCTACCAATATAGATACTCGCATTATGTGGAATCATTGGTACTAGGAGCATCTGGATGTGGCCTCTCCCTCTACCAATATAGATACTCGCATTATGTGGAATAGTTGGTACTAAGAGCATCTAGATCTGCCATGATCTGAATATATCGAGTATGAAATCATAGAATCAATTCATTCAAACCAAGCATGATTTTATATGTGTTCTTATTTTTATCCTTACAAACAAAGGAGAAGAAGAATTTGAATTTAATGTCTTCCAAGTTGAAATGTAAACACTTACTAAAAAGAAAGGATCACAAGAAAGAACAACATGTGTAAATAAAAAAGTTTATAATACCAGAGTATAAAATGTATGCATTTCACCGCCTATGACTTCTCCAAGAAGATGTGTTGTAATAGTTGAAGGCATGAAATCTAACCCATATGACTTCTCCAAGAAGATGTGTTGTAATAGTTGAAGGCATGAAATCTAACCCATTGTTGACATGCATATTGGAGTTATAAACCTACAAAAACACATAGTAAAAAAAACAAATTATAATAAAAAAAAATTAAAAACTAAACAAAGTAAAAACATAGACACATTAAAACACCTAAATCACTTTAATCACCCAATTTAATCACCAACTCACATACTCTGTCATCAAAGTAAGTTAATGCTTGAAATTACAACTTTTCATTTACTGTTACCACTAAAAAAATATTATGAGCAAATCAAATATTGACCATTCATGGACATTCATCATCATCAATAAAAGAGATTTAATTAATTACCAATAATTAATATCTATGAAACATTTTATTTCCAAGTTCGAATTATTACTGGACATTACCTCATAATTAATATCTCTGCAACATTTTATTTCCAAGTTCAGATTATTACTAAGCACTACCTCATGATACCACATTTAGCCTGCGTTTCAATTTCAATTAACAATATCAGGTGGAGAGTCGTCTCCTTGGCAAGTGAAGAGCGGTGGAGTTTTAATTGTGCTCCACACATTTCCCTTTCTGCTCCCGTGTTGTTAAGTTTTAGTTCTTGGCATTTCACATAGTTTGTTTTAAATCTATCTCTATACCTGCAGGTTGAACTCAGTTATACAGATTGTAGTTAAAGGTTGAGAGAACAATGGTATAGTAATTGAAATATATAGTTAGGGTTTACAGTGTTAATTTTTAATTATTAATGATAGTTATTAATTTTATGATTTAGAGTTTTTTCTAAACAACTCAGCTTCTAAAGCAAATTAGCAAATTGGTCCTCTGCAGAGATTTCTGTCCAACTTGAGTCAAACTAAATTGTTGAAATTGTGATATGAATAATGAAATTTTTGGTATCTCATATTAGAGGAATCGGAAAGGGACATTCGAATTCCCACTATCCCACATACTTCCTCCTCCTCTGGCTTCTGTTATATCTAAGAATGAATAGTGGTTATTAATCCTTATATGTAATTTTTCAGGGTTTATTCTTTCATTGTTTCCACATGATAGCTTAGCTAGTTGCATAATGATACAAATTCTTTGTATCTGCATATTGAGACTTATCGAGACCGGCCTTGGCTTTTAATTTACCATGAGTTTTCAAGACCGGCGGTGGCTTTCAACCATGGCCCATTTAATCCATGTTAACTATTCTCTAATTCAAATTAATCCTATTTCCCCATCATGGCCCATTAAATCCATAGCGTTTCTGGTTAATTTTTTCATATTCTTCGTTATTCTTAATTTTTTTTTTTCTCTCTGTTAATCCTTTTCTATCCTTTCGATTTCGATCTCATATGTAAAGACAAATTTCATTTGCAATTTATTTAGTTCAATTGATAAGAATCATATTTGTAATTTTTCTAATGTGATATGTAATTTTTTTGGTTACATTCATAGCAATAATATTTGTAATTTTTCTAAGAATCATATTTGTAATTTTTCAATGTGATATGTAATTTCTTTGGTTACATTGAGAGCAACAATATTTGTAATTTCTCTAATTATGAATCATATTTGTCATTTTTTTAATGTGATATGTAATTTCTTTGGTTACATTGATAGTAACAATATTTGTAATTTTTTTAATTTAATATAGTTGGATAGATATACATGATAATCTGTAATTTCTTTAGTTACTTTAATAACAACAATATTTGTAATTTCTCTAATTTAATGTGGTTAGATAGATATACATGATAATTAAATCTAGTATAAATGAACAATTTTTTTTTAATTGTTATCATGTTTTTCAAATAAAGTTATATTTTAGAAAAAATATATACATTTTGATGGATAGAGATTATAATCAAATATGGTATACAAGATTATTTTATTTTTGTTGTAATCATGTCTTTCACATATAATTTATACAATTATATTTTGGAGAAAATATATAAATAATATTTCATGTATGTTTAGTTATATGTTTATTATGTTTTTCAATTATATTTTGGATAAAAATATAAAAATAATATTTCAAGTATGTTTAGTTATATATTTATTATGTTTTTCAATTATAATTTTTAATATTTAGTGGAGGGGCTAATGCACTCTTCAACATCTAGACTACTTAGGCATTCCCTTTAGATGTAGCATCTACCATAGCACAAACCACCTGTGGCGGGATTGTAAAGGTTTTGATGCTGGGGTTGATGAACCATAAGTTCCTGATCATTTGAATGGCTTTGCGGATTCCTCCCCGGACACTGGTTTCTGCAGAAAAGGACCCTTACACCTGACACATGAATATTCCATCCCTTCAGATTCAATGGGTTTGTTGAGGGGTAAGTTAAAATATCTTTGTCCTACTCTCTTTTCTTCTCTTTCATTATGGGAACGTGATGCTCTAAATTCTTCTGAGTGGCTTAAGTTTACTACATCAAATGTCGAGATGGAACATTTAGTAGACATGGGGGGTTCTACTCCTACTGGTGAGATTACAGAGTGTCAGGCGACTTTGACTTCCTTACCGATTGGTCCCCCGAGGGTTGATCCTCTTACTGATCCTGTTAACCTAGTTGATTCTAGTGTTAGGATTATTCCGCAGATTCACTCTGGTGTTACTCATGATACTACTTTGTTGGAACACTCTCATGGGCCCCAGTGTCCCGAGGTTGGAGATTCCTCTTCTCCACCTGGATATCGGGAACTGGATGATGATGATACATCTCTTACTATTGTCCTTAACTCATTATTACCTTTTATCTGTGATTGAGACTCCACTATACAGTTACCTGTTTATGCAAGTCTGTATTAAACCCTTCTACTGGTGATGATGTGGCTAGCTCATTGCACCCACTTGGTGATGGGGCAGGGAAGAAATTCTCATGGTCTCAGGGCCTGGGTATTGAAGACTCACTGATTAAAACTAGGAGTGCCCGCAAAAAGTCTGCAACCTTGTCTTGTCTAGAATCAAATACTCCTACAACCATTGATGGTGGGCCACTTAGAGCACTGAAGGCCCTGGCGCAGGAAAAGTAATGATTTTTCTTTCCCTCAACCCAAGAGGGACTGGAGGCACCCTAAAATTAGCCTATGTTCACAGTGTTCTTGATAAATAGCATTCTGACATTGTATTCTTTCAGGAAAATTTGGTTCATTCTGAAAAGGAAAGAGATTTTATGCATGCTTTACGATCGACTTGGATTAGTTGTGCATTCAATTCGGTTGGAACTTCTGGTGGACTGTTGGTTACTTAGGATCCAAACATTTTTTTATCTAGTCTTGTTTCTTACCTGTAGTGGGATTTTATTGACAGTGATCTGTTTATCTAGCAAAAGGGAGATTCCGTATCTAAATATCTACGTCCCTTGTTTGGAGTGGAAAAAGTTTTGGAACCAGGTGGTAGATTCTGGTTTTCTAGCTCTAAAAAAATTAGTTATTGTGGGGGATCTCAACTTGACCCTTTCCTCAGGAGATATTTGGGGAGGCTCATCATCCTTGGGGAAATTGGCAGGTTTCTTTAAAACTTTCTTTCAATATCATTATCTCATAGAAATTGTTCCGGTGATCTAGGTGGATATCGGTGGCCACCCACCTTTTCCAAATGTCTCAAAACAGTTTTTTGGCCATTTTGACAATTTACTATTTTTAGCAGGTTTTAACTTCCGGGGCCATTTTGAGGGTCCAAATGAAGGTTTTTCGAGATCGAGATTCTCAATGATAGACAAAGGCATGATTGATGCCCCAAAATGAATCTCATCGACAATACCTTTCCAACGGGCTATCACATGCCTGAAACGGAGATCGTATCCAAAAGTTACGACCCCGGGAAGTTGATGTACTCACTTACCCAAACGGGGCCCACATGACTTTTGGCCCTTCATCTCCTAGGGTTAGGTTTTTTGATGTCTAGGACTTTTGGCATTCTCTTCTATTGTAAAAGGGCCTTCCGA
>SNQJ01S0001302.1:123130-141892 GCA_010110895.2 Picea sitchensis | reverse complement strand
TATATTTAAATCTCTTTATGTAAAATTAAAATTGAATCAAAGTAAAAAGTGACTCACCTCATTTTATATGTCCAATTGCTCAACCCATTGAAGAAGCCAAAAATAATTTCCTAAAACCCAGAGATGTTCGGAGAAACCTAGGTAAAAAATGTAAAAATCTAAGAGAAGTATTATTACCGTTCAAAACCCTAGAGAAGCCCGGAGAAAAAAAATCAAAGTTATTCTCGTTGAAAAACCCACATATAAAATCTTAGAAATAAATTATCTCCTTAAAAAAAAAAAAAAAAGAAGAAGAAGTTCTCGTTCAAAACTGCAGAGAAGCAGTGTTCCCGCAGAGAAATAATTTCAAAATTTCAAAACCACAAATAATTTCAAAACCATAGAACCACCTAGAAATATTATTCCCATTCAAAAGAATAGAAAAATAATTTCAAAACCCTAGAAAAGTAGTATTCTCCCTATACAATTATGATACATTAGTTGATTAATATTTTAGCAATAGCAATGTATTAATTAATTAACTAATACTTTAAAGAAATAATGTAATAACTTTAATCTGTATTAATACATTAATACTTGAATACATACATTAATATATTTATTTATTAATACATTAATTAATAAACCATTAATGTATTAACTAATTATTATATTAATGTTTTATCACATGAGAACATTAATATATTATTACTTTATTAATATGTATTAATACTTTAATGTATTTATGTAAAAATATATTACAATATTAATACATAAATACATTAATGGTTTATTAATTTTCTCCCCACTCATGTTAAGTATCAATTAACAACAACCACTTTATAAAACGGGTTCATATACACTAATTTTAAAGGTGAAAAATGAAGTAGATGGATGTTAATCATCATCATCATCATCAACAACAACAACAACAACCACTTGTATAAAAATGTTGCCACATACATTTTACGCTAATGTATTAAATGTGGAATCTTGTGCCATAGTAAATAATGGTCAATCATAGTCAACTATGATGATTATCAATTAATGTATTAAAGAATTAATTTTAATAATGTATTACTAAGGCCATTAAGGTCAATGTATTACTTCTCTATTAATATATTATTAATGTATTAATTTATCATTATATTAATATTTTAATACTTTATTAATATATTTATTAATCCATTTAATCAATTAAATGTTTTATTTCATTACTATTACTGTATTGATGTATTAGTAATGTATTACTTTATTAGTGTATCAATATTTTAGCAATGTATTAATTAATATTTTATAAATTAATTAATTAATTAATACATTACATTAATGTTATATTATATACTAACATAAATTTTAACTTTAATTTATACATTACATTAATGTAATAATATTTTAGTAATGTATTACTACCTTATAAACTTATTATTAATGTATTGTTTTATTAGTGTATTAATATTTTGTGAATGTCTTAATATATTAACATTTTAGTAACTTATTTATTAAAAATGTATTATTGTATTAAATAATTAAATTAATTCATTAATGTTATAATGTCATTTATAATCATGATCATAAGAAAAGATGATCATGGTTAATCATAGTCAACCATGATCATTTTCATTAATTGTATTAATATATTAACACTTCAATAATGCATTATTAATATATTACTACTTTAATAATGTATTATTAATATATTACTACTTTATAATGTATTTATTAATTTATTATTTTTTTAATAATATATTATAAATGTATTACTTTATTAGTGTAATATTATTTTAACATCTTATTAATGTGTCAATTAATTAATACCTTATATTATTAATGTACTAATACTTTAATATGTTGCATTATGCATTAATGTATCAATATTTTGTATTTTAGTGTATTAATAATTTAATAATGTTTTACTAAATACATTAATTTTAATGTATTACTACTTTATTAATGCATTATTAATGTATTTATTTATATATTTAATATATTTTTAATGTATTAGTTTATTAGTTTTTTTTCCAATAGAAAATTCTGTCGAAATTATTTTAGTGTATAATCTCATTTACATCTGCAAAGGATTCTTGATCAAAAATCATGCTCAAATACAAAAACTACTACATCCCCAAAAGATACTAGAACCAACATGCAGGCTACAAAATGGGAAGAAATATAGAGGTAAACCCCAACAAACACAAGAAAAGAAACTGAAACCAGTTGTCGCACGCCCCCAAAGGACCTCAAAGTGTTTATCCAACACCTCACACCCCCAAAGGACCGCAAAGTGTTAAACAGTACACTGCACGCCCCCCGTGAGGACCTCAAATATCTGGTCCAAAACCTCTCCTAGCCAAGGAAGATTAGGTCAAGAAGGACCATGAAAAACCAAAGAGAGGACAAAAACCCCCATTGAAAACAATACCCAGAAGCCTCCAACAAAGCGTCAAATATTTACTCTGCCGCACTTCTCGAATAACGGTTGTGGTATATGCAGAGAGAATTTGGCCCCGAAAGGGAGGCAACCATCGCAGATACTCTACCTTCCACAGATACCTCACGCGCCCACCACCACCACCCCATAGGCGCATGGGAAAAGAACCTTCACCACCACCACCGGACCCCCACTCGCCCTACACCCGTCGCGTCGCACCGTTGGGTCTACTCGCCCTGGTAGATCTCACGCCCTCGCCCACACTTGCCCAGTCCCTTTCCCTCCCTATCGCCCTTGCTCTCACCCTCGAACTCAACCAAGCACTAACTGGAAGAGGTCCATGCCCACTCCTGCTCTCGCGCCCACACCCGCGCTTGTGCTTGCCCATATCTAAGGTTACAGGGATGAGGCAAACCCTAGCCGCAAATCCCACTGACCTCAGAGCCAGATCTACTTTGTTTTTGAACAATGTCATTAGTTTATTAGTTTATTAATACTTTGGTAATGTATTAATATATAAATTAATTAATACATTACATTATTAATGTATCAATCAATTAATATGTTACTTTTTACACAGTATAAATTATTACTTTAATTTATACATTACATTTATATATTAATGTATCATTAATGTTTTTTTTTTATAGAAATAGTTAATGGTATTTAATTAGAAAGACATTGGTTTAGCCACTGGTGCTGATACAAATTTGGTGAGCCATGCTCTACTAATCGAGTACCCTCCTGGAGGCTATACTGTCCTTCCAGGGTGGGATTTTTTACAATTTTATTTACAATAGAGGCTTCTATACAAAATGCAAAACTTGTTGAGATGGTGCAGTACTCCCTTTCATGACTTGAAACTGAATTACTTCTCTGGTCCTTGCTTCCAGTCACTTTTTAGCTTGGCCATTTTTTCTTCCAGCTGGGCGATTCTGTCCCCAAATTCTTTCTTGGGATTCTTTAGTTCCTTATGCAGTTTTCCCAGCTCCTCAAAAATCTCGAATTTAGTGGTGGTGATGTCCCCTTGCAGCCTCTCTAGTCTTCTTCCTACTTCTATATCCATATTTTGAGGGAAGTCCAGCTGGTAGTTCAAAATATGTTTTAGATTTTCCAGAGCTTCATCCATTGCGTTCAATCTTTCTTCTGTGGTGGGTTTGACTCCCGATTTGGATGCCATTTTTGCTGGCTTCTTCTCCTTTCCTTGCGACCCGCTGGTTCTCTCGTTCTTCTCTTTGCTGGGCTGCGCTCCTTCCTGACCATCTCTGCATGAGGATAGTGTGAGGGACTGAGTTCCTCTCCTCGTTTTAAGCTTCCCCTCCTTCCTGATCGAATCCTCCATATGATTTTCTAGATCTGAGGGTTATGCACGATGTGTTGTTCTGTCTCCTCCCCCACCAGAATCAACATCCTCATGATGTTTTGTGATGTCCCTTCTATCCCCTTGTGTTGTCCTGTAGTGCCTTAGTCCTGACGCTCTTTGGATTTTTCCCCATCCTTCTTCCATGTAGTCTTTTCCTATCCATCTCATGACTTTAACATTTTTTTGGGGGGGGTTTCTCCCTTGAGTCATGGCATATCTGCTTTGGATGTAGTTCCATTTAGTTGTGAAGTTCCAATAGTTAGGAGGGCACCTTTGTTGGCCACAACGTCTTCTTGCTCATTTAAATTTCGCAAAACATGGTAAATCTTAAAAGACTGGAACTTCCCAAGTAGAAGTTGTATTTTGTCCAGGAGGTTATTAAGTTTTTCATTTTGGAGTTTGGAATGGTGGATTAAGGCTTTGATTACTATTCAGGAGTCCCTAATTATAACCAACTCTTGAATACTATTATTGATTTCTTGATTAATCCCTTGCCAGAGGGCTAGGGCTTATGCTTTGTTGTTGTTTTCAGTTCCCAGTCCCCAGGCGTAGCTTAAAATTGTTGAGTTGGTGGGGCTTTCAAGTATCCCTCCACCCCCTGCCAAGGTTGGGTTCCCTTTGGAGGCCTCGTCAAAGGAAAAAATGTGTTTATTTTCCTTTGTCTTCCATTCGTCAAACTCTTGCTTCTCTTTTCGTAGTTCCCAGGCTTCTTGGCCAGATAAGTTGGCCTTTTCCCCCGCCTTGTTTTGAATTTTAAACTGAACCAACCACTATTCTTCTTCCCCCTCTAGCACTCTAGAGTTCTTTGTTTGGAAGAAGTGGGGAGAGCTTTCACCAAAGAGGGCATGAATCTTGGTTGCAACTTGGGTTGGACTTCTTTTGAGGTCTCTGAAAAGTGTATTGTTTCTCTCCAGCCATATTTCCCATAGGATGAACTTGGGGAGCACTCTCCACAAAGCATAGGTTTGGCTGTTTTTCTTTGACTGGAAGGGAAAGGTGGAGTCCCAGTGTTGGAGAAGGTTGTTGGTATCTTGTGGAATAATTACCCCCCTTTGCAATCCCAGTGCCAACCTCCAGACTTCTTTGGAAAAATCACAGTTGAGAAGTAGATGATCTGTGGTTTCTTCTGTGTGTACGAAGAGTGGGCATCTATAGGGGCCTTCCCACCCCCTTCTTCTAAGGTTTTCTCCCATTAGGATGATTTTTTGAGCTAGATTCCAAATGAACATGTCGATCTTTTGGATGGACTTGAATTTCCAAATTGCTTTCCAGATTGTTGGGTTTGAAGGAACATTGGGGTTGGCGTTGGTGAGATGATACCCTGTTGTTGTAGTGTAGAACCCTGGACTCACTCCCCAACCTCGTTTGTATTTTCCCCTTTTCTTGAGGGAGGATTTCCCTTGTAGGCAAAGCTTCAAGACATTCCATTCCTCTTCTAATTAAGGGGAGTAGTTACCCATTCCCCACCCAAGCCACATCTTGTGCTCATCATTCACCCAGATCGAGATGTCCCATAGAGAGATTAAATTTTGAGTTTCCATCCACTCTTTGAGTCACACCAGATCCTGGCTCAACCCAAGAGAGGAATCTCCCATGATTGAGTCTTGCCAGATATTGATTTTTTTCCCATTTCTTGGCACCTAGGTGAGATGAGGTCTGAAGTTGGGCATTGTCTTTCGATAGAGAGTGAAGATAGGGGAGCCTCTTTTCTCCAAAGATGGGAACTCTATACATATTTCCCTTGGACCCCTAAAGTACTTTTTCCATAACACTTTTTTACTCCACGTTGGCTTCCCAGTGACTAGATTCTAGAGCAGCTTTGCCCCCAGCACCAGATTTTGTACGTGAGCATTTTTGAAGTTGATACCACCTTCCAGGATAGGTTTAGAGATTTTCTCCCAGCTTATGAGGTGTATATTTCTCCTTGATTGTTTTCCCCCTTCCCAGAGGAAGTGCCTATATATTGCTTCAATTTTTTGAATTATGGATACATGGGTCAGGAGCAAAGAACATTGGTAGATTGGAATGTTGGCCAAGGATTCCTTGATTAGGACAACTTTACCTACCAGGTTTAACCAATTTTCCCCCTAGGAGGTTATTTTGTTCTTTATCTTATCAATCAGCAAATTCCAATGTGAGGATCTTGGGGCAGTTTTGAACATTGGGACTCCAAGATATTTGAAGGCATCCCAATTGGTACAACCTTCCATTCCCAATATCCTAGCAATTCCCAACATTTAATTTGGTGTTATATTCTAGCCATAGATCTTACTTTTGGCATGGATTATGGCACTTCCTGAGATTTGAGTGTACGCTTCCAATTCAGCGTTGAATTTCATTGTTGTTTGAAAGCTCGCTCCTCCCAAAAGAAGAGTATCATCTGCAAACTGGGCATGGTTTATGTCCTTCACCCCTGGCACTATTCTTAACCCATGGAGGTTGTTTTTCGTTCTGGGAGTGCTCCAACTGGAAGCTCAGAACTGAGGCCTGAATTGCATAGAGAAGGGGGGAGAGGGGGAAGCCTTGCCTGAGTCCTCTGGACGCTTGAAATAACTTTGTTACCCTTCCATTCACAAGAGGGGCTATCCAGGGGAATCTGATACAAGATTTTATCCAGTTTACAAAAGCTGGGGTGAACCCAAAATTTCTCATAACTTTAAATAAAAAATTGTGCCTAACTCTATCAAAGGAATTGGCGAGGTCCAATTTTATTATCATACCTTTGTCTTTTCTTTGGACGCTTGAGTGTAGGGCCTTTTGCACCAGGATGATCTTATCTACTATGTGCCTGCCTTTGATGAACCCTCCTTGGTTTTCCGAAATGATTTGAGGGAGAATTGTTTTAATTATGTTGGCTATAATTTTTGTAAGGATTTTGTATCTCGTATTGCAGAGGGAGATCGATCGAAATCTTCTGAAGTTGGATGCTCCTTTTTCTTTCAGGATTAGTGCTAGGAAAGTCGAGTTCGTTCCACTTCCTAGCTTTCTTCTTGTTTGAGATTTCTGAATCATATTTGTTAGGTCTGATTTTATTATATCCCATCTTTGCTGAAAGAATCTTGTTGTGAATCCATCCAGACCAGGGGCCTTGTCAAGGTTCATTTGATCCAGTTCCTCCTTTATTTCATGTTGTGTGACTTCCTTGATTAGCTTGTTGTTGATGTCATCCTTGATGAGATTTGGAATGAGGGAGAGCAGATACTCTTTGGGGTCTATATCTATCCTTTGCGTTTCTGAGTAGATTTCTTCGAAGGTTTCAAATGTCGCTACTTTAATGCCTTCCAGATCGGTGATTATCTGATTTTGAACCTAAATTTTTGTCACTATTTTAAATTGCTTCTTGGCCTTAGCTTGCTTGTGGAAGTAGATTGTATTTTTGTCTACTGCTTCTAGCCAGAGGATTCTAGATTTCTGCATCCAGTAGCTTTCTTCCTCCCTGTAGGCCTTATGCCATTTTATTTGTAGATGATCTTCTTGTTGCAGGAATTCTTGGGTGATCTCCTTATTTTCCATTTCTAGTTGGTGTTTCCCTAGATGCTTTTGGGCTTCTTGACGAGAGTTGATTGGGTTTGCCTGACCCTTTTCCAAATATTTTAGAGTTGTCTTTAATCTCTTTATTTTTTCTTCCCACACAAAGAAGGCTAATCCTTTTAATGTGCCATTCCAAATTGTGGACACTAGCTTTAGGAAGTCTTTATCTTGGGGCCAGGCTGGGCTAAATCTGAAAGGTATGGGTCCCTGTATTTTGTCAAACAAAATTTCTAAGAGGATTGGCTTATGGTCTGAGACACTATGTGGGAGGCTCACAAAGGTGGTAGTGAGTCCTAACAACAAGAAGAATATTTTTATGAGGAATCTATCAAGTCTAGATGTTATATGCCCTCATCCTACCCTTTTATTTGATAACATGTACTTGCCTTTGGTAGGCTTGATATCTTCTAGGTCCCAGTCTGACATTAGATCTTCCACCCACTCTCTTGTTGGGTCTCGCACAATGAAACCTCCTTTTTTTCCCCTTGATTTAGGGTCACATTTAGATTCCCCCCAATAATGATATTGTCTAGATCATTTTGCAGTAAATAGTCTTTTAGGGTCTCCCAACATTGCTTTTTTCCATTAATAGTTGCGGAACATATATATTAAAAAGGCTTACCAATTGGCTCGTTTCTTTGTGGAGGAGATTGGTGTGGATCCAATGCATGCTCATGTTAGCGTTTATCAGCTCGAACTTGATGGTATTCCACAGGGTGCCTATCCCTCCGGAGGCATCCCTTGCACTTTCTTCTATTCCTTGACTGCTTCTCCAAAAGGCAGTTGTTACTTTCAGTAAGTCTTGGCTGTCCATATTGGTCTCTTAAAAGAGTAGGATATCTATTTTCGAGGATTTTATAATGTCCTTAAGTGCTTCTTATTTTCTTTTTCTACCAAATCCCTGACAGTTCCAGGAAGTTAGATTCATCAATTACCTTGGGGGGATGACTGGCCTCCTTGGGAGGCCTTAGAGTGCTTCCTTGTCTGTCTGACATTGATCATTTGTTTTATTGTCGGTTGCAATCCTTTTAGGATGTCTTTGTAGGTTTCTTTGTCTCCTTCTTCTTTCTTTGATTTCCTTCCTCTTCCTATTTTCTTCGGCGTGACTCGAGCATCGCTTGCACCTTTGTACTCACTCTCTGACGAGACCTCCCCTTCCTCTATGTCTATACTTGCTTCCTTTCTTGGGGGGGAGTTACATTTCTCTTCTTCTTCTGTCGACCCTTGGTTTCCTCTGACTTCAGGGGTCAGATTTCCATTTGTTTCTTCCGCTTGAGTCTCTTCTCGTGAGTTTTCTTCTTCTTTTTCCTCCACATTTTCTTGAGCCATAATTATGAAGATGTTCTCTTTCCCTTTGTCAGACTAATTTCCTGGGTCCTTGGATTGAATGGGGATTTTCTTTTCGTTCCTAGGGCCTTTAGATTTGAAGATGAATCTTCCTTTTCGTGGTTGTTTCCATCCTTCTTCCCCTACTTTTTCTGTTATTGAATTTTTAGGACAGTTCCTCAGGAAATGACCGTATTCATGGCATCCCCTACATTTTAACTGGAGTTGTTCATATTCCAACTTCTGATAATGTTGTCAGTCCCCGACCTTTAGTTTTATTGCTTCTGGTAATCCCACCTCCAGATCGAATTCCACACAGATGCTTGCGCAGAAGTATTGGTCTTTTTGTTCTGCTCGATCTATGTATTGTCCCAACCCATTCCCGATCTCCTGAAGCGAAGAGGGATTCCAGCAGTGGATTGGCAGATTGGGAAGCCTGACCCAAACTGGGACGTATTTGGGGACTTCTAAAGCCGGTTCGAATCTTGGTGTCCAGTGATTCAGATACACCTCTTGAGTGCCCATGANCTTCTGATAATGTTGTCAGTCCCCGACCTTTAGTTTTATTGCTTCTGGTAATCCCACCTCCAGATCGAATTCCACACAGATGCTTGCGCAGAAGTATTGGTCTTTTTGTTCTGCTCGATCTATGTATTGTCCCAACCCATTCCTGATCTCCTGAAGCGAAGAGGGATTCCAGCAGTGGATTGGCAGATTGGGAAGCCTGACCCAAACTGGGACGTATTTGGGGACTTCTAAAGCCGGTTCGAATCTTGGTGTCCAGTGATTCAGATACACCCCTTGAGTGCCCATGAAGTACGATCCATTCCTAAATATGAGATCTCTATCTTCCTGAGAAATGAATTCAAAGATAAAGAATCCTCTTCCTACAGCGTAGCATGTTACATTGTTTTTTATCAGTGGTCTCCAGTTCCTTTGGATTCAGTTGTCTGTGGTTCGGGATGAAGTCCATAGCCCCATGAATTGACCTACCAGTCCTCGTTCTGATAGGGAAACTACAACCTTCATTGGGTGGTCAGGGGGAAAATCAACCTCAGGAATGGAGTCTAGCTTCTTGATGAAGCTTGGGGGTTCCGCAAGGTGGAGCTTCTTTCCACAGGATGCGATGAGATTTCGAAAAGAGGAGGCAGGAGAAGGAGGGGTTGACGGCCCCCCTCCTCCCTGATCGGCCATAGGAGGCAACTGAGACGAACACAGGAAAACTCTAAGCCATCTCAGAGCGCACAGCAAAAATAAAATAAAATAATGTATCATTAATGTTACAATATATTATTAAGTAATTAATTTATCAATTAATATATACTTTAATATATTAATATACTAATAATGTATTAATAGTTTAATGTGTTACATTATACATTAAATAGTATAATCTATACATTATAATAATGCAATAATGTATTTCTAAATACACCAAGGTCAATGTACCGTATTAATGTATTACTTTATGAGTGTATTAATACTATTAATACTTTAGTAATATATTTATTAATGTATTTTATTGATCTATTTAATATATTATTAATGCATTTCTTTATGTATTTATTAATATATATAATGTGTTAATGTATTTATTAATGTATATAATGTATTAATTTAAATGTGTATTCATATGTTAACAATATGTTAATTAACAATATAATAATATAATATATACCATATAATAATATAATACACATAACCCTAATATAATACAATGTAATGTAATAACGTAATAGTATATATATACCATAACCTTAATCTTAATCTTAATATAAAATTCATTGTTTATAATATTATAATATAATATGTCCTCGAGGTGTAGGATAGTCGATGACGAAGTGTGTTGTTAAAGCACTCTGTGATGTTAAAGTCGCTGGTTCTAAACCTGGGGACAAAAAACCAACCATGTTAAGGGTTGGGTGATTTTTACAGCTTAGATACCCCTGAGTCACGTTGTGTTTCTGAGCTATATGCTAGGAAGATCACATACATACTATCAATATATATATATATTATAACCCTATTACGAAATGCATTATTTTGTTTATAATGGTTTAAAACAAAATAATATTCATTTATGTCAAATATTTTAATTGTTATTTAATATGTAAATCTATAATACATAATGAAAATTAACATGTAAGTGTATCAAGTTGCCTATGATGTGTTTTCATACTTGTTTACATGAAAAATTCCATCCCATAATTGTTTATATGCAATGGATTATAATCCATTAGTTGAAGTATGTTTAAAGAAAAACATTCCAAAAACAAATTAATATTTTGGTTTGAAGGTAAGTTCTAGCTCCATGGGATAATAATAAGGGACGTGAATAATAAATAATAGAAACTTCATATTATGCATTATTTTGAAAGTTTATTTTAATTGTTAAACTTTATACATATATAGAAATAAAACAACAAGATCATGAAAATAGAACCAAGATACTAACAAATTTTAAATAAACTTTATGATAGAAATTTTTCCAGATATCAACTCCAGCTTTTTGAATTTCCTTAGAGAATCTAATTATTGTTTTTTTTCTAAATATATATGTATAATAAATATCTTGAAAAAAATGAGACACACATTCTATTAAGGGTTTGACAGTCACATTTCGAATATGTAATATTTCTAGCAGGTTGGGTCACACCACACAAACTCTCTCTTTCTACAACTCTGATATCATAATGCAAAATTAAGGGACATTACAGTGTGGAATACACATAAAAAAAAATCTACTAACTAAAGTAATTCTTACAGTTAGTCGATTTCTTGTAGCTTACAATTACAAAATTTAAAATAGATTTATCTATTGTCTATAACCATAAAATAGATGCATTAAAAGAATGATAATAATAAACAGGAAATGCAACTAAACTACTCATTACAACAACATATAAGTCATTCTCATTTACGTAGAGTTCATGCACAACAATAAAACATGTAAATAACTCAACAACAATATAAAACCGTTATCTTTAAACAACAATTGTACAACAAGTTGCTTGGGACGGACATTCCACCCAACCAGAGACTGATTTTTCCAAATCTCAATAGCTAGTCACCACCAAGATGAGGCTAGTAATCCATAAAAATGAGTGGTCTCTCACATTCCACTTTCATCTCATAAAACTCATTTACCCAACTAATATTCTCCTACAACTATCCCACTTTTTCTACCAACTCTCTTCTTCCTAACCTACCCAACCCAAGGAATGCACCATTCATTTATTAGGGATAAACTAAGGGATCTGTCATCCATTTATTAGGGTTAACCCAAGGAATGTGCCATTCATTTATCAAGTTCTCTCTGGTACGGGTAACTAGGAATATTTTAGTTGAGAACTAAATAGAACTTGCTTCTAGGAAAACTACCAACAAACCAACAACAAACACTTGTTGTTACAGTTCAAATCACTGTATTTCACTCTTCATGTCTGACAACCTGAATCTTTAATCTTTACCTCCAAAATGCTCCAAATACGTTCCAACTTTCTCTATAATTCTCTCTCCATAGTTGCACTAGTTTCAATCTCTCTTTATTTCTCTCTCCTTTTCTTCATGCACAAAATATTCCTTCCCCAAATTATTGTCCCAAACCATAATAATTTTCCTCCCTTTGGCTTGTCTTTATTGACTCATACTTTTCCCCAAGATGATTGTACTCAACCCCCATGTGCCCAATAAATATGGGATGTGACCACTCACAACCACACTCTTACATGTATTCAATGATTGGCTTTGGTAACACTCAATCATAAATCATAAGGTTCATATATGATTAGAAAGATTAGGAAAATGGGTTAAATTAATACACATGGGTATTTCCCCCTTTGCCCCTCTCTTGGCCATTATCATAGACACTTCCTCATCTTGAGGATTAATTAAACCCCCATCTCTTATCCATGTCCCCTTTGCATTTCTAATCACATTTTATTATTAAAACATATTAACAATACAATTTTCATATTACATCGCTTTGGCCTTAGCCAAATATTATATCTACATAAGSATTAATTAAACTAGGGATTATAATGGGGATGTTACATTCCCCTTCCCCAACAATTGTGCATCATCCTCGGTGCACTCTATGTCGATATATATATATATATATATAGAAATAAAAATTATGCAATATAACAACTCCAACAATAGCTCCAAGCATCAATCTCATGTTCCTCTCAACTCATTTACCCAAGGAATGCACCATTAATTTATCAGAGTTAACGCAAGAGATGTACCATCCCTTTATCAAGGATAACCCAAGGAATGAGCCATGCATTTTATCAAGGCCCCCAATGCAATTGGCTAGGACTCTAAGATGTGGTTCTGGAACTCTAGCTTTCCAAAATGGAGTCTTTCATTCTTTCTTCTTCAAAATTGTCAAAAAATTGTGGCTACTCTTTCCGCATTTTTCCTTCATGCTCCCATGTAGCATAYTTAGGACCGTACCAAGTACATTAAACCTTTACCATCCCTATGACCTTTTTCCTAAGCACTTTGAATTTCCGGTCCATGATGCGTACTAACTACACCTAAAAAKCCCCTTCGTGCTCCATCTGGATCACATTCCAATCAATTATGTGGTTAGGGTTAGGTACATACTTATTTAATAATGATACATGAAATAAATTATGCACTCTCATGGATGCAGGCAATGCTAGCATGTATGAAATTGGACCTATCTTTTCTAATATTTCAGAAGTTCACAATATCTCCCTATCAACCTCGGGTAACTTCCTAATCTTAGCAAACTTCTCTTTTCCTTCACTTTCAAAAACACATGTTCGCCTAATTTAAAATATATGAAATATCTATTCTTGTGCGCATAACTTTTCTACTTATCCTGGGAAGCCTTTAAATTCTTCTTTATCCTTGTCATGTGTTCTTCCATTTCCTTCAACAAATCTATCCCAACAAATTTTCTGTCTGTTGGATTATCCAAACTCATCGAAGTGTTACATTTTCTACCATACAATGCTTCAAATGGACTGATTTTCAATGAGGCATGGTACCCATTATTGTAGGGAAATTCAACTAAATGAATATAATCTTCCCACTTTGATGGTTGATCCATTACATACATTATAATCATGTCCTCAATTATCCTTTTAGTCCTGTATGTTTTCCCATCTGACTCTAGATGATACATTGTACTAAGATTGAAATTTTTTCCAAATCCCTTGAATAAAACCTTCCAAAAATTGGATGTGAACATTGGATATCTATCGCAAAATATTGTCTTAGGTACTCCATGTAGCCTAGCAACTTATTCCATGTAGATATTTGCAATATTTGTTTCCTTTTGTGTAGTCATTATTAGAATAAAATGTGTTTCTTTAGTCAATTTATCTACCACCACGATGATGGAATCATGTTGCTTCACTCTTCTAGGAAACTTAGTAATAAAATTGAGTGTGAAAAATTCCCACTTCCATTCTGGAATGGGAAATGGTTGTAGAAAACATGTTGGATGTATATGCTATGTCTTCACTTTTTGGCATTCTAAACATCTGGCTATGTAATTAGCCACTTCTTTCTTCATTCCTAGCCAAAAGTATTGGCTTCTCACAACTTCAATTATTTTCTGATATCCTGGGTGCCCAACATATGACACATTGTTCATTTACTTTAGAACTATATTTTTTCAGGTCATTGGAATTCATCACATATATTTTCCATTGTACATGAAAATTCCATCTTCTTTCAACTCATAAAAAATAAATTTCTGCTGAGTAATGTTTCTTTTATTTTCACATATTGTTGATCTGAATTTTTTGTTTCTTTCAAATCTATCTTGTACATGATGATGGATGCCACATGCACTTCATGATATCTCCTACTGAGTGCATCAACCACTCGATTTTGTTTGCCTACTGTATGCTTAATTTCGAAGTCATATTCACTCAAAAAATCCAACCATCTAGTTTGTCTAGCATTTAGTGTTGGTTATCCAAAAAAATGTTTCAAACCATGGTGGTATGTTCTTAGCTCAAATTTATTACCCATAAGTTAATTCCTCCACATTTTTTATTCATGTACAAGAGTTTCTAACTCAAAGTCATGTGTAGCATAATTCCTCTCGTGATCTTTTAATTTGTTGGATTCATATTATACCACATGGTCCATTTGACTGAGAACTCTGCCAAGTCCTTCCTTTCATGCATCATTGCATACAAAAAAATATTTATTTGGATATGGAATATTTAATATTGGTGCACTTGTCAATATTTCCTTCAACTATTGAAAACTCTGTTCACACTTGGAAGTCCATTCAAATTTCACTCCCTTCTTTTGCAAATAGGTGATTGGACTTGCAATCCTTGAGAACCCTTTTATGAATATTCGATAATAACTGGAAATATCAATGAATGATCTGACCTCTATAATATTATTTGCAATTGGACATCACATAATGGCCTCTATCGTCTCAGGATCAACTTCTATCCTTCCTGCTAAAATTATATTCCCCAAGTAGTGAAACTTCTTTTAGTAAAATATGCACTTACTTAGCTTAGCATACAATCTATTCTCTCTTAAAACTTGAAACATCATTATTAAATGTTTCTCATGTTCCTATTTTTATTTAGAATAGAATATGATATCATATAAGAACATAATCACAAACTTGTCCATGTACTCCCTGAACACTCCATTCATCAAACACATAAAAATTGTTGGGGCATTTGATAGTCCAAATGGCACTACTGTGAATTCACAATGCCCATATCTTGTTTTGAATTTTTTCTGGTTGATGTATTCTTCCTTTATCCTTACTTTATGATATCTTGATTTCAATTCAATCTTCTAAAAGATTCTTGCATCTTTCAGTTGGTCAAACAGATCATCAATTCTTGGAAAAGGATAATTATTATTCATTGTGACCTTATTAAGTTGCCCGAAATCAATAAACGTCTTTAAGGTTCCATCCTTCTTCTTAAAAAAATGAATCGGGGCTCCCCAAGGAGACACACTTGGGCATATATACCCCTTCTTCAAAAGTCCTTCAAGATTCATCTACAACTCTTTAAGTTCTAGAGTTCCCATTATGTAAGGTGTCTTAGATACTAGGGAAGCTCCTCGCACCAAATCAATAGAGAAATCAATGTCCCTTTTTGGTGGTAGTCCTCGAATTTCTCTAAAAACATCTTCAAAATCTATCAAAAGTATATGGTCATCAATTATTGTCACTTTTTCTTTGGCATCCTCCTCCATATGGGATGAAAACATATGACATCCTTTATTGAAGCTCTTATTCAACTACACAGTTGAAATCTCTCTAAAAACTATAGCTCTTAGAATTCCTTGAATCTTGTCTTGTTTTCGTTCCTCATCAAGACATGTGATTGTATTTTTTGTAACAGTCCAGGATAACATGATGTGTTTCCAACCAATCGATGCCAATTAGAAAATCATATGAACCCAATGGTATGATTTTTACATCCACCTTTGCATTGAGTCCATTGATGTCTATCATACAATATTTAACCAACTCATTTATTTTCCTCTTATCCCCCGTGGCTAACTGATCTAGCCAAGATTTATTGTGCTTACTTCTTTGCAAGTGAAATATTTCAACAATTTTAGGATTTATGTGACTATGGCTAGTTGCAAAATGAATCAAAATTGTTATGGGCTCATCGCTGATCTTACCTTCCACTTCAATCATGGGAGATTGATATTTAGCTTTCTTTTTATCCAAGGATGCATAAATCCTTGGCATTTGTCTTCCCGTGTCTTCCATTGTTTCGGCCTCTTTAATGTTGTGTACAATACTCATTATTTATCCTTTGTGATGGAAATCCCTATATATATTATCTCTCTCACATCCCCAACATATCATTGGTTGTTGCCTTGTCCTTTTTCCAAATGAATCTATAGTCTTTTGCTCATTTTGTGTGACTTGACCATGCCGATTCACTTGGAAATTATCCCTGAAAAAGGGTGGCTTAAAACCCTTTTGTATTTTATCCTTCTTATCCTTCATCTTGTCATTCCAAGATTTTTGGACACCTGGTCTTCCTTTAGTCTACTCATACATATTCCTTGCTCTCCTTATGGTTTCATCCATGTTTTTGGGGTTATCATATTGAATCTTATCATTGTAGAAAGAGGGTAACCCACTTAGAAACCTTTGGATTTTGACTTTCTCATCCTTTATGAAGTCAACATACTTCAACAATTCAAAGAACCACTTCTCGTATTCCTCCATTGTCATGGTTCCCAACGTGAGTTCAAAGAACTCTTTCATCTTTCTTTCATAGTAATGCTTGGACAAATATTTCTCTTGGAAATATCCCTTGAACTTCCTCCATGAGATTCTTTTATCATCAAGGTTCTTAGTTTTCTTAAGTTGATCCCACCACATGGTTTCCTTCCATTGCAAGTGGTAGGTGGAAATTATAGCTTCTACCCAGGATGGATAATCATGTACATGGAAATATTTATTCATTTCCAACATCCAGGCCTTAACATATTATCATTTCTTGTGATCACCATTGAAATTTGGTGGCTTAATATTCCTCAATTCACCCTACAATATTTCTACCTCATTTATTCTCCTTTTCCTCTGAACATGAGACACACTTGAGCTTCTCCCTAGACCTGAATTTGCATGATTTCTTTTGGTGGAATGCCTTAGAGAATGATGGTGTCTACTCGTTCTTTTTGTCTGCCTATCATTCCCATGATCATCTCTTTTTCTATGGGTTATTGATATTGATACCTATCTAGCACTAATTGCTTTCTTGGTTCCAAATTCCTTGTTAACTTGCTTTTGCAGCATATTTAGGATTTGAAGTATCTCTTCTTGAGCCTTCATGATCTGCTCATTATCGTCCCTATAGCTCTACACTTCCTTTTCCAAGCTTCTCATAGTTACATTCTCTTTCCTGTCTCTTCTCCCATTAGAATCAATCACAACATTACCCAAGAAGGTATGCAGACCTAAAATTTATTCTTTGTGGTTGTAAAACCCTTGAGCATCCTCCATGTCTCTAGTTCTCATGTAGGAACTAAATTCTGTTTTTCTGTACCTCTAATTCTACAAGAATGTGCATGCAATAATGGTTGTTAGTGTTGATACTGAGAGGGGGGTGAATCAGTATCAAGTACAATTTAAAATATTTTTCAACTTATACTTAAACCATTCAACTATATACAATGATAAATGAACAATAGTATAAGAGTTACACCAATAGACCACAATACACCATGCACAATATATGAGAAATAATCAATAGTTATTGTTCAAGGGAAGTAATGACTGCTTTCATACTTGATGGGAGAGGATATTATTGATGTCCTATTCTACCACAATTAAATCATTTGAGAGGATGAAGTCTTTTCAAGATTGTAATTATTTTCTTTAATTATCTTCAGGGCCTACATGTACTTCCTTCTTCAATTCACTTTGTCATCTTCAAAAATTCATTTCTCCTCAACCATGAGGATCCACGTGACGTGCCACATACCACCAGAAACAAAATGATGCATACTATCCATTCATGGGTGTTGTATATGCATGTGCATTTTCCTTCATCTCCAAATGTCTTTATCAATCTTGTGGTCCAAAACCCATGACTAGGGTTGACATCAATGACAACAACCAATCTTCCAACAATTAGAATGAAGAATATTGCAAAATATTTATAAATTAGATTATAGGTCATTCTTAATTTTAAATTATGAAGAATATTAATGCACTACTCTCAAGTATGATTTCTTAAATGCATTCATTTTCAAAAAAAAAAATGTTGAATCCAATTCGAGCTCTGAGATGAAAGTTATGGTGGAAAAACTGTGAAGGAACATTCATTAGCAAATGCAACATAGTAGAAATGTTCAGTAATTGTTTGATCATTCCTTGATTAGATCTTCATCATTGATCTATCTTAATGGATTAATCATGGATCTAAGCCATATCTCTTCTTCATTTCGGGCTTTCATGTTCTCCAATTTGCACATCCCCTAGTTCTGTCACACTAACTTTTCACTTATACTTAGATTCATTATTGTATTCATGGAATCACATATGGATGAATCATAGAATCATGGTCTATATTCATACCTTACATGAACCTACCACCAAAACCTAACTTTGTTTTCCTTCGTGGACTCATGGACT
>SNQJ01S0001302.1:72299-103088 GCA_010110895.2 Picea sitchensis | reverse complement strand
AATAATTAGTCAAGGTTATTTAATAAGTAATTATAGTTTAGCTATTTTTTTTTTTAGGATTATTTATTAAATTAAACATCTTAATAATTAAGGGTCGTTACACATTTAAGGCAAACTTTATCTAAAGCCTGCATACATGCATGGCTTTGGCTCTTTGGCCTTACAAACATTTAATACAATTTTTCAAAATTTGAAAAATGAGAGGGCTGCGCCTCTCTCCTTCCATTGAATGCGCACTTGATGACGTTGGAGCCATGCTCCTACATCACTATCCCTCGTGAGATTTGTTCACTCTAAAACATCAAAAGGTTTATTGACCTCTGCACTCCTTGCAGGGTCCCTAGACACAGTTGTGCTATCCATCCTGAGCTTTATTTCTCTGAACCTCAAAGGTTCCTTCAAACTTTGCAACCTCTTGCAAGACCTTTACACGAAATGGTGCTATCTCTTCTGAGCTTATCTGTGGCTCTGACCTCAAAGTGTCTCTAACCCTTTTTCTCCTTGAAGGGATCTAAGTTCCCTCTGGAAACTTACTGCTCAAGCACACTTTGTTGAGCTTGCAGGGTGTTCAATAACCCTATGAGTGTCTCCTCCTGTGACACTTCTCTTATCTTAGAACTCGAACAAGAGTTCCTTCTGTTCACACTTGCACCAACTCAATGCCCACCTAGAAAAGTTCTCCAGAATCCTTAGTGGCTCTATGTTCTTACTAAACTCGAAATAAAGTTCTCCTCAATGCATCTTCTGCATTTTCTCAATGCCCTCCTGGCAGAGCCTTTACAGAATTCTCAACAATTCTACTTCTCCTCTCTATTCTCTCCTCTGCACAGTTTCTTCCTTCAAGGTGTTCAACAACCTTGAGGCTTCCTCTTTGAGTCAATTACTTCAGTTGGTGCACCCTCCTGGCACGTCTTTGTCTAAAATTCTACAGAATTCAAAAGTGCACTCCTTGCCCTAGCTTACAAAACCCATAGTATTCTGTCATGCAACCTCTTACATGAAGCCTCAAAGAACCCAAACCTGAAATCAAAGAACTCATAGATAGGAAAATATATCTATCTCTGCAAATGCACATCTAACATACATCTACAAAATATCATCAATACATAAAGACATTCAGTCATGAACTCACAAACACATGAACAATAACATGCAGGAAAAACTACTATGATTGTATTAATCAAGAATGTCTAATTACAATGTGTTCAAGATCGGACTAGAACAGAGTCTTTCCTCTCCTCTCCTCTCTTTATTCTCTCTATTCTTCTTACCTCTCTACTCTTCTATCTCTGCCCCTTTTCCTAACTAAATCTAGATACAAAGAAGATATTTTTACAAAGAGGGGCTCCTCGAGCTCTTCCCTCCATCCTCGCCAACTCTCATTAATTTACATTCAATTACATTGAATGGTTGTCTAGTCTGAATCGGATCTATATATCATCCTTACAACCATTTAAGGCAACCTTTATCTAAAGCCTACGCACATGCATGGATTTTGGCTCTTCGGCCTTATAACATTTAATACAATTTCAAAATTTGAACAACGAGAGGGTTGTGCCTCTCTCCTTCCTTTGAATGTGTGCTTTGATGTGTTGGCTAGCTGGCGCATAACTGGTGTTGGAGCGATTCTCCTGCATCAGACCTCATCTTCAAAGTCCACTTTTAAATAACTTAGTTGATTAGTAACCATATTAAATTCATTTAAATGATCTGCAATAGACCCACCTTCTGACATCTTCATATTAAATAATATCTTCATTAGAAATACCTTATTGGATGTCGAGGGTTTTTCATACAGTTTAGTCAATGCGTCCATCATCTTCTTCATTGTATTTTCTTTCAAAATATTGAAAGCCATCGACGCTTCTAGGCTCATCCATATTGTTCCTAGTGCCTTTTTGTCCAGAACCTCCCATTCTTCATCCTTGATGTTCATCGTCTTCTTTTATATTCCACCCAATGGTAGGAATAGATCCTTCTAATATAAATAGTCTTCCATCTGTATCTTCCATAACTTGTATTTTTGGCCATTAAATTTCTCAAACCTAAGGTTTCCATCTTCAGTCATTGCTTCCACTCAAACTAGGAACCCTCTTTTCTTGCAAGTTACCTTTCACTCTGATACTAGTTGTTAGAAAAACATGAAAGTGGAGAAATAAAATAAAAAAAATGTGGAAATAAAACATAGAAGATACAAAATGCAATAGAGACACAAATATATGTGGTTCACCCAGTGTGGGCTACGTCCACCAGAGAAATTGTTAGGTCCTTCTTTTATTATTATCTAGCAAATGAAGGGATACAACCTACAACACACCTATTGTAACTTCCTCTTCTTTCTCTCACAGTCTCATCACTCATAATACAATATTCTCCATAATCCATAGCCGAAATACATTTCCCTCATAAAAGAGGGTTCACTTATAGAGAAAAAAACCCTAACATAACTTCTACCATCAGATCTGCGACCTTATAATGAGCGGTCCAAATTTACTATGAAATTAAAATATGCATTTAGAAGGCAATTTTTCCTACAAGGGCCCGCTTTCCCCTGGACCCCGTAGTGGGGGTAACCCCCCTACACTCTCCTACATGGAGGAGTGTACATTCTTCCAGGGTGTAAAGTCTTCATTAGGTATAAACATGGGTAAAAACAAATACCTTTGAATCATGAAGATAATCAGGCTCCACAACCAACACTAACTATCACCTCTTATCCATTAGATAACAAGTGAAGGATCCACCAAAATTTTCAAATGATTAATTTCCAGTTTTAAGAGGCTTCTTAAAACTAGGACTCAATTGAGTTATTTGTTTCTAAACACAAGTTTTCTTTCAACTTGATGAAATTTTTATTAAAAAAAACAAAAACAAAGTCCCACTAGAATTTCAAAAATTTTATGGTCTATCTTTGGCTGCATAAAAAATTCCCATGGATATGACTTTTTCAATCAATAATTTGGGTCCATTTTCCTTAGTGATTTCCCTTCACCTCCATCTTGCAAATTTTGAAATAAGTCATATGCTTGTGAGAATGCTTGCAATTGTTTTTGTCATTAAATATTAAATGATCAATAGCTTGATCCACTTTTACCCCTCTTTTGAATTAGGTCCCATGCCAAGACTCTATTTTTAATAGAAAACCATAAAAAGAGATTTTTTTGGGTCCACCACCTGGCCTCCACTTCATCATCTTATAAGATCATTATTGTGTACCCTTTCCTAGCAACATATGACTGTAATTCATTATTTTGTTTCCATGCGAATGCACCTAAATCCTCCATTCTTATATGATTCTTCGTTAATTCTACAACTACCATATTCCATCTATCTTCTTTTTTTCCCTTCTAATTCCAAGTATTGATTTGATTTCCATGTTTCTGACTAAATAGTATTTTCATCATTATATTATCCTTGATTTAATAAGAATGGTTCTTTTATATGAAGATCAACTAAGTCATTTGGAGGAAGTATAATAACAGTCCCACCTCTATATATAGAATAAAAATCCAATCTCACCTATGTCCAATTTCCTACCTTATATGATAGATTGTTACCAATAACATGAAAATCTAGGACCAAATCTTTCCACATATTAGAAACATTTTTTATGCTTTTCCTGATTTTTACTATCCAATCCATAAAATTTATTGGACCTAAATACTTTTGTTCATCAATAGTTTCCACACAATGTCTTTTGACTTTGGTAAAATCATGAAAATCGGTAACACTTTTGTGAGAATTGGGTCTCCAAAATTCCTAGTGGCATTTTTTCAGCCAAAAAAATGTCGCTAGGAATTTTTTCGGCCAAAATTTGCATGTCAAACTGAATGACACCCTGACGGTGCCATTAAAATTCGTGTACAATATTTTTCAGACGAATTTTCTTCCTGCATTAAGCATCTTTCAGCCGAAAGGTTTATTTTTAATGGATTCCGTTAAAAGCTAGTTTTCGGCCGAAAACCTAAAAATGGGACTGTTTGCAGGAAACTACAAATTCTCTCCATCTTACTTGATCTTTGGAGGTAGTAGACTCCTACAAATACTCATAATTTGTTTTTGGAATTGGTACCAAATTTTTTAAAATTGAATCTACTTTCTTTGGATATAATATGTTTTCATTTTCATTGTTTTTATCTAATTTTATTTAATTTTGTAAAAAAATCATTGCATAATATTTTTAGGTGAGATTATGATTCAGTGAGATGAAAAATCCATATCTCTAAAAATACACAGTGAAAAATTATGGAAAATTTATATTTGGAATCCTTAAATTGTTCTCTTCAAAAGGGTATTTTTAGATTTTACTTTTAAGTAAAAATTAAGATAGATGCATGGTGGGGTAAAAAATGTGTTTAAAATTTGTAACCTTTTTAGATTCGTCAACTTAAAAAAATTCTAGAAATTGTAATATTCATTCGTTAGATTCAAAACTATAGTCATCACAAAATAGAGTCTATGTAGATTGTTGTAGTATATTTCATTTGTCAAAAACAAAAGTTTAATAATGGATACATTGTTGCGGGGAAAATAAATCAATATCTTTCCCTTCATTTTTAAGGAACATACTGTCAAACAATTTCCAAATTGATATATCAAATCTCAATAAAACAAAATTGAAAAATATTCCGTGGAAATATAACAAAATTCTTCACAATTTTTGTTTTTATAGTCAAGTAAAATTCTAAATAAAAAAATACCTTCGTTTACTGGAAGATAAAGAACCTGTTAAAATAAAAATAAAAATTCTCATAAAACAAGAAAAATCGTTACCCATCTTCATGATTTTACCCCATTTCTAAGCATATTATTAATGAAAATTCAAAAAAAAAAATCATATTGAATAGTATTTTTTCATTCACATGATTCATTCCTCTGCAATTTTTCCATCAAAATTTTATGCTCTTCTGCACTTAGATCATAAATAATGTTATCAATCTTCCTCATTTTGTGGCCCTACATGACACACACTAACCAATACATATTAGTTAAACTTACATATAGTACAACCATATTAATTTTGTATAGAATTTACAGAGAACTTGCCTTTTTTGTTTTTCTAGACGTGTCATCATTGTGTCGACCAAAAATTTTCTTATTTGAACTCTTCGAGGTCATATTTTTATTAATATACAATTTGTACCATTTAATACGAAAATTATTAAATAAATTTTATAAATAAATCACATAATTTTTCAGAGAAAAAAATAGTTGTAACTAATGCGTTTATTACATAAAACACACTGGTGTGTTCCATACAACAAAAC
Organism: Picea sitchensis; assembly: GCA_010110895.2. Classification (NCBI taxonomy): domain Eukaryota; kingdom Viridiplantae; phylum Streptophyta; class Pinopsida; order Pinales; family Pinaceae; genus Picea; species Picea sitchensis. The sequence continues at coordinate 97,821 of SNQJ01S0001302.1, read as the reverse complement.
ACACTGAACAATTTAATTTTTTTTTTAAATATCATGAATTACAACAGTGCGATATATATAGAAGACATCACAACGACTACAACAAAAAACAAAGACATATCAAATAAAATAAAAATTCATAAAAAAAATATAAAAAAATTACACACCGATGAGAAGAAAAATTAAAAAAAATTAAAAAACATTATGTGACAACATTTTCTATGTTGTTTAGATGAGAACATCAACGATAAGTTTTTTTATGCACCATATTATTTATTTATTTATTTCAAATCTAGCTTAATTGGTGCATTCCTTATATAAAAATGCATTGGTGTGTTTCTGTCGAAAAGGCGCACTAGAAAAGCAGAAAATGTTTTAAAAAAAATGTCAAATCGAAAACCGTTTAAAATAAATAAATAAAAGGTAGAGGGCCAACTGCATTTGGAATTTGATGCAATAAGTGTTCCCTTTGCATCACATGAAAACCACTTATATATAGAAAAAAAAAACCCATTAGATCTAAAATACCTAAAACAAAAAGCCCTAATTCTGAAGTGATAGAGGGAGTTAAACCCTAGGGTAAATTTTTTCATTCACGTAAGAAAAAAAAATAAGGGTTTAAGGTAAGTATGAATTTTTTATTTTATTTTTTCTAAATGTAGGGTTTTGAGTATGATCCAAAAAGGATCTAGAGAAGGCTAAGAACAACTCAGAGCTCACAAAGGCAACTCAGGACACTCAGAATGGCTCCAGCAGATAGAGAAAGGGAAAAAATTCAAAGTTTCCAAACCTTAGTGAAAATGGCATGATCGCAAAGAGCGCATCACAAGATTTCTAAAGATTCTAACGACTTGTCAAACAAAGTTACAGATTGAACTATATTCGCTGTCAAAGTTTGGTCAACCTAGCCTAGTCAACAGGGGATGAGTCAACATCTGTACGAATGACATCAACATCTATATAAAACACATGGAAGGAGAAGGAAGGTGATATGTGGCATGCTCACGTTAACATGATGATGTGGCAGTATGAGAGGTTTCCATGTGTCACTTGATTTTGGCTTTTTTGGATCGATCCATGGACCAATTGGATCGTGCCACGTGGTAGTCTATATAGTCCATACGACTGACGTGGTGCATTGATGTGGCATGCTGACTTGGCTAGGGGAAACATGGACCAATGAGAGGCCACGACGTGGCCCAATCAGGGGCTACCACATGGTAGGCGGGAAATGCACAAGGACAATCCTTGAACAAAATTTAAGAAAAAAATGGTTGGCGGGTCTGCCAAATCTAGTGGACCACACCAACCATAGCCATGGTTTTAAATCATTGGAGAAGGTTCTAGAGCCACTGCTATAATAGGAGAATGGAACTATACATATAGACACACACACACACACACACAGATATATATTTATATCTATATCTATCTACATATATATATATATATATATATATATATATAATACAACAATACAAATCCCAAAAGGAGTGTCTGTGGGGTTTGACCCCGATACCTCCTCCCATACTCAGGCCTTAACATAACCTCCCTAACCAACAGGTTGCGGGTGTCACATAGTAACCAACGCCCAATTTAATTATTAAAAGGTGCATCTTCCTGGACACGAAAGGGGGAGAAGGTGCACAGACTGTACGACCATCTGGGCATGCATTTCAATGCAGAGTACAGTCATAATTGCAAGTTGCAAAGGGCACAAAAATCGAGATGTAATTCTTCTTGGGCCTGGGAGTTCCAGAGTTGAATAGAGGCGTGGAGACAATCATTTTTGGGTAATTCGATGCCACAAATTCAGTGGTCCTGTCTTTTTTCTGATGTGAGCATTATTTCTACAGTTGTATTTCAGAATGAGGTATACTTATGTATTTTTCCAAATTATTTTTTTGAGTTAATGAAAGAGCCCACCCATTTGAGATTAGGACCCAAAGATGTAGTCCATCAGAGATGAACCTTGTTATCAAGTTTTATTGTTCAGATTTGATGCTTATGTCTCTTCATTTTTTAGTTTTTCCTTCTTTAATGGTGCACTTTAATTTATGCTCATTTAATGCAATTCCTTATAAGTTATGATGAAATATCCCAGATCATGTTTGTAGCAGAGCAGTTGTCTTTGACTTGAATTGTTGAGTGTGAATGCTGACTAGGGCCAAGCAAAAGCAAGGTGAAATAAATCTTAATACTTTCAATCCCAAAGTTGGTAATGCATCCTGAAGGAATAAAATGGTAGAAGAGGACAAGCACGATGAACAAGAGAAAAAAATTCACATGGTCTTTTATCGCATGTCAGAAATGGTCAAATGAATGTATGGATATTATGAGAAGAGGATGAAGAAGAAAGGAAAGAAAAATGAAGCACATGCAGATGATGATGCTTTGGTAAACCAAGGGATTGGAGGAGATCCTCCTGAGCCTCCATATTCACCTTCAAGTTCTACTTCTTCATCCTCTAAGAATTCTCAAAATTATCATCATTCTAGTCATAATGTCTCTTTTAAGAAACCATTATTAAAACTTGAAGTGAAATTTCCTTTACTTATGTTTAATGGAGATGATAATCATGAAAATCTAGATAATTGGATCTGACAGGTTGAAGTGTATTGTCGTGTCCAACATATTGATGAAGAGGAAGTTAAAGTGAAACTGGCTTCTCTTCAGTTGGAAGGAACCACTCTTGTATGGTGGGAGGGAAAGATTCAGGATATAAGTAAGTGTGGTGATATTCTTTCCTCATGGTCGGAATTTAAATCAGTGATAAGGAAGCAATTTTATCCATTAGCGTATTTACATAAAGCAATGATGGAATGACAAACTTTAAGACAAAGTGAAGGTCAAATTGTACAAAGTTTCACAGAAGAATTTAGGAAGAAATCTCTTGCATTGAACATTCCTTTAGTTTCTTATGAAACTTTAATGAAGTATATTGGTGCACTTCACAGTTATATTCTTCATAATTTTCTCTTGTTTAACCCCACTAGTCTTGATGAAGTTTGTGTGCAATACACTCACCTTGAGACAGGGGGAAACATGTTCAAGGAATATCCCATGAAGAAACCTTTCAATCTCTAACATAAAGGAAAGTTTAAAAGAAAGGACAAAGAAGGCTGCCACCATATTGATGAGAGAAGGAGGAAAACCATATTGCAATCATTGCAAGAAGAGATATCATGATGAAGAATATTGTTGGATCTGCATCCGGAAAAAACCAAAACAATTCGTTGGAAAGGGGAAGACAAAGGTGTTGGGATCTGCATCCAGAAAAAAACCAAAACAATTCGGTGGAAAGGGGAAGACAAAAACTGTTGCTACAGTGCAACAAGATCTTGGTTCCGATTCAGGAGATGAAGGAAATATCATAGCGGTTGGAGTACAAGGTAAATATTCTCTTCATGCTATTTCAAGTTCCAATAACGAATCTGATGTGGATGAATGAAAGAGGAATCAATTATTTCACATAAGATTTGTATCTAAACATACTAAGATAGATACATTATTTGATCCGGGTTCCCAAGTATAATTAATATATTAAGAACTTGTCAAGAAGATGGGTCTTGAAACGAAACCACATTCGAAGCCTTATCCTCTTGGTTGGGTATGTGATAAAACAAAACTTAATGTCACCAAACAATGTAGGATAAGATTTTCTATTGCTTCAAAGTTGATTGATGAAGTGGATTTGGATGTTGTACCACTTGATATATGTGGAATAATTTTGGGAAGTCCTTATCTTTATGATAGAAAAGCAGTCTTCTTTCGGCATGAGAAACAATACCACCTTACTAAAGGGGGAGTGGAATATATTGTTAGATCTCACAACATGAGAGTAAATACAACACTTGTTAATGCAAGGAAAATTAAAAGACTAATAAACAATAATAAGAGATATGTACTCATGGTCATTAGAGAGAAATATGTTGGGGCATACGACGCTTTCCAAGGGTGTGATCCATCACATAAAAAGGAATTAATTGATATTTTTTCTAAGTATGATGATATTTTTCAGGAAGCAGATGGATTACCTCCTAAGAGGGAAATCCAACATGAGGTACATATTCAATAGGATTCTCCTATTCCTGATGTGGGCATGTACATGATGTCATTTGTGGAGATGACATAGATCAAGAAGCATGTACGGGGATTATTGGATCAAGGGGTCATCGAGCCAAGTTCATCTACTTGTGGTTCTCCGATCATGATGGAGGCAAAGAAGAATGTCACATGGCGAATGTGTGTCAATTACTAGGCCTTAAATAAAATCACGGTGAAAAATTGATATCCTCTTCCTCATATAGATGATTTACTTGATCAATTGAAGAATGTTGTTTATTTCACTAAGTTGGATTTGTGCAGTGGATATCATCAAATCAGGGTCGTAGAACAAGATGCATGGAAAAATTCCTTTAAAACCAAACATGGATTCTTTGAGTGGTCAGTTATGTCTTTTGGGATTTGTAATGCTTCGACAACTTTCATGCGTGTGAAGAATGATGTATTCAGGCCTTTCCTAGATGAATTTGTGATTGTATATTTAGATGACATTCTTATTTTTAATGGGACTTGGGATGAACATGTGAGGCATGTAAAGAAATTATTAGATACTTTGAAAAGGGAAAATTTGTATGTAAAATTGTTTAAATGTGAGTTTGGAAAGAATACACTTGTGTACTTAGGTCATATTGTAGGAGGATGAAAATTGAAAATTGATCCCTCCAAATTTGATGTAATTGTAAATTGGCCTGAGCCAAAAAGTGTAACTGAAGTCTAATGCTTCTTAGGTGTAGTCCAATATTAGAGGAGATTCATTCCCAACTTCTCCTTTATAGAAACTCATTTTCATGCCTTAACCAGTGCGAAGAACACTTTTCAGTGGGAAGGAAAGAATATAAAATCTTTCAACATTTTGAAGGAGAAGATCAATATTGCACCAGTATTAGCATTGTTGAATCTTCAACAACCTTTTGAGATCTAGACGGATGCCAACAGATACTCGATGGGTGCAGTATTGATATAATAGCGTAAGCCTATCTATTACCACTCTGAAACTTTTAACCAAGTTTTTGTTAACTATCCTACATATGATAAAGATTTGTATGCATTAGTCTAGAGCGTAAAGAAATAGAAGCACTACATTTTAGGGAAGGAAAAAATAACACATACAGATCACCAACCCTTATAGTATCTCCAAGCACATACCAAATTGCAATAATATCGACACTACATATGGATGGGTTTTCTACAACAATTTCATTTGGTAATCAAGTACAAAAAGGGTACAAGTAACAAGGTAGTTGATATGCTTTCTAGACCTCCTATTATTGCTTCTATTATTTTGAATAATACTTATTTATTTCATGATAGATATGTAGAACAATATGCCATTGATGAGGATTTTAAATAAGTATATGCGAATCTAACCCATGGTGCACAGGTAGAGAACTATTATCTGCAAGGAAAAATACTCTACCATCTTGAAAACGTATGTATTCCTACAAGTGAATGAGTCCATGTAATATCAGAAGATCACACCTCTCTTGTGTTTGGGAATTTTAGGGTAGGAAAAACTATGGCTCATTTGTAGAGGTTTTTTTACTGACCTCAAATGAAAGAAATTATAACTAAATATGTAAAGGAGTGTGTGCTGTGTTCTACTTGTAAGCCCACTAATAGAAAACTGGGGCTATTCTCACCACTTCCTATTCCATCCCATCCATGGGAAAGTATCTCCATGGATTTTGTAGGGGGTTTACCAATGACCAAAGGGGGTCATGATTATTTGTATGTTGCAGTGGATAGATTCATAAATATGTGTATCTTGATGCCATGTAAGAAGTAGATAATTGTTGAGTAGACTGATATTCTCTTCTTTCAGTATGTTTGGGTTCACTTTGGGTTACCCACATCCATTGTCTTGGATCGAGATACTCGATTCCTTGGGGACATTTGGACTATCTTATGGAGGATGATAGACACCAAATTGAAGAGGAGCACTGCTTTCCATCCATAGACCAACGAACAGACATAGGTGGTAAACCGAAAAGTGGTAATTTTTCTTCGAGGCTACTGCAATAAGAATCCCAAGTTATGGGATGAACATATACCCTATGTGGAACATGCATACAACTGAGCTTTTCATTCATCCACTCAGATTTCACCTTTTGAGACATGTTTTGGGTACCTACCAAAGGTTCCTTTTGACTTGATGTATGGGAGAGATGTCGATGTGAATGGAGAATGAACATAGGATAGAGCCCGCAACTTCATCCAAAGGATCCAACAGATACATCAGGAAGTCAGGGAACATTTGGAGAGAAGTCAAGAAAAGTATAAATCTCGGCATGAAAAGCACAGGGTTGATCATCAGTTCTAGGTTGGAGACCGGGTATGGGTTCACATCAACAAGGAGAGATTAAAGGTTGAAGGAAATAAACTCAAGCGCATTCATTATGGATGCTTCATTATCTTGGAGAAAAGTGGAACCACTAATTTTCGTCTGGATATTCCACATTATATGCAAATTTACTCAGTTGTGAATGTTGAGAACTTGAAACGTTTTGAGCCTCCCATGATCACGGATCAAGATGAGAAAGTTTCAATACCTTCAGTTGATGAGTTTGCACCTGATTACTTGAATGAGTTACAAGAAGATATCATCCTAGACATGAGGATGAGAACTTCATGTAGGGGTGATGTTGATTATCTTCGATTAGGCTTGAAAGGCACACATCCAAGCAAGGAAAACTGGATAGAGAGGGACAAAGTGAGGGGGCTATTCCCTCACTTACCTGTTAATTGATGAAATATTTTAGTGGTCCAAAAGGATCTTAGTGGGAAGTAGTGATCCAAAAATGATCCAAAGAAGGCTAAGAACAACTCAGAGCTCATAGAGGAAACTCAGGACACTCAGAATGGCTCCAACAGACAGAGAAAGGGAAAAAATTTAAAGTTTCCAAAACTTATTGAAAATGGCATGAACGTTAAGAGTGCGTCAAAATCTTTCTAACAACACAAAAGACTAGTTAAATGGAGTTACGGATTCAAATATATTCACGGTCAAAATTTGGTCAACCTAGCCCAGTCAGCAGGGGATGAGTCAACATCTGTATTGTTGATGTTAGCATCTGTAAAATACAAATGGAAGGAGTAGGAAGGTGATACGTAAAATTTTGTCATGATGATGATGATGTGGTAGCACCAACCACTACTACATATGGGTGGATTATTCTAGGAAAATTTTCCACGTTTCCATTATTTTCATTTTTTTTTTTAAATTGGGCAGGATTTTCGTCGTTATTGCCACAAAATTTAATCGCTATAGCTATGATTATTTCATACCTTAAAAAACATTTGCTAACACACATGGCTTGCAATGGCTAGTTGATTTTTTCAGGCAACTCAGGCATTTTCGTCCCTATATCGACGATAATCGATCTATATATACCTGACATTAAGAGACTTTGCGACACATTTGATATATTTATGACAAAGTTCACGGCTTTTGTTTGAGTTGTTTATTTTTTCCATCGCCCACAGGTTGAAAAAATCCAATTCTCGATCTACATAGATTGGATTTTGAAATTGCAAGGTTAGTATGTTTTTTTATTTATGTACTCATTTAACTTGTAAATTTTTGTTCAAAAGAAATTTCATGTAGCTTATTTTGTCCTTGATAATATATTATATGTGCAATACCATATTTCAAAATATTTATGTCATTGGTTTTTGGATCTGGTTAGTATATTCTATGGAAATTCATGTGAAATGTCAAGAAACATATTTCCCGAAGAATTATTTTAAAAAGAGGGAGAATTTCTCCATCAATAAGTCAATTCAAACATTAAAAACATATGTCATTATCAATATAGACTAATTTGAGCCTACAATTCCTTATGTAAATTTAATCCTTATTACAAAACCACCAACTCATAACAACTTTACTAGTTGGACTAATGTTTGAAATAGAAAGTGGAAAAACAATCCTCTTAGGTCTAATCCTATCCCTTAGTGACCTTGTTAGATCTCTAACTTTTGTGTTTCTATGATGTTGTGCCTATATATATTAATGTCATATTTTTAGTCTAGTATTAGGTTAGGTTAGTCATATAACATTGTATTCTTATGTGATGTTTTTTCTCTCAATTTTTTATAATCACACACAATTCTAGATGTAGTGATTAACTCTAGTTTGTAGTTGATGTAACTTTTTTATACACTATTAATAAGGAGTAGCTAAGATATAAAAATTTCATGATGAAATCTATGATAACATGATCAAATCTACTAGTCAGAAAATGAAAAATGAGAACATGCAAAAGTGTCTTAGAAAATAAAATTGTGACCACTGTAAGTAGCATAAAATTGTGACCATTGTATGTAGTTGTAAATCAACAAGTCATAATTTAAACCAACCAAACCCAATTGTGGATGATAAGTGGATGACATTATTTTTTTAGTGGGGAATTTCAAAGATTGACATTTTCTCTACAAAACAACTTAGAGGCTAGTGTATGGTGTCGAGTGATTCAAGTTTGAGAATTTTTTACCACTTTCGTTAAACGGTGTGTAACTATTTTCCATGGTGATTCAGTACACACTACTCTAAAGTACAAATTGAAGAATATCAATCTTAATAGTTAATTGATAATATAAAAAAATCATGTCAAAATGTCTTAGAAGAAATAATTGTGAGGATTGTAGGTCACTGTAAATAAACATATCATAATTGAAAGGAGTAGCTAAAATATCATGAAGGAGTAGCTAAAATATAAAAATTTGACAACGTACTGTTTGGTATGGTGTAGGTAAGACAATTACTTGTCAGTACAAGGATTTGTCACTATGAACGAAAATGACTGGAAGCTTGTTTGGTTAAGAGCGACATTAGAGGCGAGGGGCGATGGAAAATTTTATTTCCCTTGCAATGATTTTAGGGGCTTGCAAATAAAAAGACTTTTAATAACAACAACTGAAAGACAATGTAGGGATAAGGGGCATGTTGAAGGGGGTTATGAATATTGTTCCTTGGTAAGAGGATTCAATATTTAATGTATTCTATGTAATAATAATCATGTCATGAATTTTAGTAATATTTCTTATCGGTATTTTTATATTTTCTATACACACTAACTTTTCTATGTTGTTTTTAAATATATAGATGATGCCCCCAAAATGTCGACCTCTAGAGACTTATTTACCAAGTACTAGTAGAAATACTCCTTTACAGGGTGATGAACTTTGAGATCAGAATATTGAAGCTATTAATCAATTTATTAATGATGATATGGATGGAGATAACGTTACTGATTCAAATCAAGAAGATTACATACATATATTGATACAAGACATATTTTCTCCAATGAATGAGGACAAACATGATGATAGTCATGATGTTGATCCTCTACTCGAGAAGTCGTGTCAACCTCTTTATGAAGGTTCAACAACAAATCTTCTATCTTCTATATTGTTGTTGGTGAACTTGAAGGTTATGAGTGGTTTCTCAAACACATGCCTCACAAAGATACTAAGGTATTTAATTTGTTAATTACTTATGCCTGCATGTTCACAAATACTTAAAAGGTTCAATTTTTTCATATATTTCTATTGTTTTCTAATTTCTAAATTAGTATGGATGCGATATTGATGATTAATATTATTTATATTGACTTATTGTTTTGAATTTTGTAGATTGTTAGGTGAATTTCTATTACCAACATCAAATATTTTGCCAGACACATATTGAGAAATATCTGTGATTATGAAAGAAAATGGAATAGAGTATCAGGCTATTGATGCATGTCCTAATGATCATATCATATATTATGGACAATATGCATTAGAAAATGAATGTCCACAATGTAAAATAAGTATATATTGAACAGATAAAGTGTCAAAGAAGGTGCCTCGCAAAGTTCTTCGTTATATTTTGATAATTCCATGTTTCTAGCGGTTGTTCAGGTGACGAAGTATAGCACAGTTTATGGATTCCCATGCAAAGAAGAAAAGTTGAGACTATGTTCTTTGAATACCTGCAGATGGATCTGCATTGAATTACATCGAAGAAAAGTGGCCATTTTTTAAAGAAGAACCTCGTAATGTTAGACTTTTGCTGGCAGTGGATGGCGTCAATCCATTTGGAGAGCTTCATTCTACATAATTAGTGTGGCTTGTTTTTGTTATAAAAAATAACCTTCCTCCTTGGATGTCGATCAAGAGAGAGAACACAATGTTGGAAATGATTGTTCCAGGTATTTAATTATCTTTTATTTTCTTCAAAGTATGACAAAATATTTCATTTCTTTGTTTCGTGCATGGTAATTATTTCTTTTATATATAACGACATCTATATAAGTATAATTAATCATGCAGTATGTTGAACCAATTAGGTAAGTACCAGGTTAAAGATATGAACATATATATTGAGTCTCTTATCAATGAGTTGTTGAAGTTATGGGTTTGCATCACTATGTATGACATCTTTAGACCAATAGGGAAAAAACAATTTCAATTCCATGGAATACTATCATGGACAATTCATGATGCTCCCAGATTAACACAATTTTGTGGTATATTGTTAATTTTTTTTGTGATTTAATATTATATATATTTAATGAAAATATCATGCATTATTTTAAATTGTAACTCTAATTCGCTACATTAATTCATATATCTTGTAGGTCTTCAAACAAAGGGTAAATTTGTGATGCAGGAGCATCGCTCTTAAGCCAGCCATGTGCCAGCCAGCTCAACATACACACTCATTTAGTGGGAGGAGAGAGGCGCAACCCTCTCACATTCAAATTTTGAAATTGATGCAATTGCATTAATGTATGTAAGTTCGTGGATCCATGAAGCTATGCCTATGCATAGGCTTTAGAATAAAGATAGCCTTAAATGGTTGTAAGGCTGGATCTAGTTCTGATCTAGACTAGACAACCCTTAATTGTAAATTCAATGTAATTGAATAGAGTAGGTGAGATGGAGGGAAGAGCTCGAAGAGCCCCCTCATGTAAAATAATTTTTTGATCTTGTTTTAGAGAGAGATCTAAGAGATTCAGTAGAGTGAGCAGAGAAGAATAGAGAATAGAAAGGAGAGAAGGAGCTGAGACTCTGTCAAAGTCTGAGCTCAAGAACACCTTGTAATGGAGGCATTTCATATTAATATAAAGAGTAGATTTCCTGCATGAGTTTCTGTGTGTCTTTATGTGTTTATGAATTTCTTTCTGTGTTCTTCATATGCTATAGATGTATGATTAGAGGTGCATTTGCAGGGACAGATAGATTTTCCTATCAATGGGTTCTTTGATTTCAGGTTGGGGTTCTTTGAGGCTTCATGCAATAGTGAACGACAAAACACTACGGGTTCTGAAAGCCTATGCAAGGAGTGCACTTATGAAGTCTACGGATTCAGACAAAGTCATGCCAGGAGGGCACCGGCTGAAGTCATTGACTCAAGGAGAAACCTCAAGGTTACTGAATACCTTGGAGGTAGGACTGTGTAGAGGAAAGTGCAGAAGAAGGCAGAATCTTTGAGGAGTTATTTATAGCTCTTCCAGGAGGGCAATGAGAAAGAGCACTGAGTGCAGAAGAGAAATCTTGTTGAGTTCATTAAGGGAAATAGAGTCACTGAGAGAACTCTGGAGAAACTCTGCCAGGTGGGCATGGAGCAGATGCACGACTTGCATTAGGGGAAGAACTCTATTTCGAGTTCGGTGAGAATATAGAATCACTGAGGATTCTATAGAGCTCTGCCAGGAGGGCATCGAGCAGGTGCAAGGAGTGCACAGGAATAACTCTTTTGAGTTCTGAAACAGAAGAAGTGTCACAGGAGGACCTTCACAGGGTTACTGAACACCCTAAAAGCTCAGCAAGGATTTGCTTGAGTAATTGGTTGCTAAGAGGGTACCAAATCTCCATCTGAGGGAGAGAAAATAATTAAGTCCCTTAAAGGTCTGAGAAATAGAGAATCTCAAGATAGACAACACCTTCGTGTGTATAGAGACCCCGTAGGAATCACAAAGGTCGTGAAAACTTTTCAAGGTTTCAGAGAAGAGAATCTCAAGAGGAAAAGTGCTTTTGTGCACAAGAGAGACAAATACAAAGAGTGCGGAGGTCGAAGAATCCTTCGAGGATTCAAAGAGAACAAAGCTCAGGAGGGAGAGTGTTTTCACGCACAGAGCCCTACAAGTATTGTAGAGGCTGAAAGAAGACCCTATGGAGGGTTTGAGTTTGACTAAACTCAGGAGGGAAAGTATCTTCAAGAACGCAGACAGAAGCTGTGAGTAGAGGCTTCATAGCAGGGGAAAAAGTCGAGGCCTTTGCTAAGTTGAATTATTTTAAGGATAGGGAAGAAACAAAATCTCACAAGGGGGAGAATAGCTTCCATCAGATTAGGATGAGGATAAGATCTCAACCGTCGAAGTTGCACGTCTAGACAACAGCAGGAGGAAAGCGCAGGAAGAGAACATATCTGAGTTGTTAGATCTTGGTGCACGGACTGACAACCATCGAATCTGGGAGGATATGAACATGGGTTAATCTTGCATAAGAAAAGGAGAGGAATCATCAAATTCTCAAAAGAATCATGAGCGTTCATCTTAGAGGACACGTGGCGAGATCAGGAGCCATCGATATTTTAGACATCGGGAGGTTGAAGGACTAAGAGTTGATCGCAGTAGGATTCACGAAATCATGGATTCCAAAGTCTCGAAGGGATCGTGACCATCCAACAGGAGGACACATGGCAGCGATCGTGGCATCAAGAGAGTCCGGAAAAGGCCATTTCGGCATTCTGGGTATCGGGGAATGTAAAGGGAAAGAATTCAGGATTCTTGACCCACAAGATCCCAAAAGGATATGAGTCGTTGGATGTGGGAGGATCACAGTCGTTGATCTCCCTTTGATTTGGTAATTCAGTATTTTGAGTACTGGGAAGTCCAAGGAGCAAGGACCAGGTAACCTTGCATCGCGGGATCCTGGAAGCGTTGAATGGACGTAAAAGGAAGTCGACATTTCGGCATACCGAGATTCATGATTTAGGAAGTCTCAAAGACAAGGAATCGGGGCATAGGGTGTTGAGAACCCTGAAGTCACGAAACATGACATAAAAGAGGAGTAGGGCTATGGTCATAATTGGGATTGGTATTTTGGGGTTCGGAACTTCAGAAGTTCCGAGGACCAGAGGCCAAACATTTTGACGTTGGAATTCCTGAAGTCGCGAAATGGTGAATTCCTGAAGGCACAGAAGGAGAAAGTCAGTATTGAGATTTTGGAATTTAGGGGATTAGCTCTTCGACAATCCCGATGACTAAGGGTCGGGGGATATTGGTATTTGAAAAACCCTAAAGTAGACTGCGGTTATGGGGAAAGTGGTCACATGGATTGAAACATGGCCCAGGGGGCTAATCACTGTTGAGGAACCATTTTGGCATTTTGGTAATTCGGAGATCAGAGGATCGAGGAGGTAGAGGCTCTCAACATCAAGACTCAGGGAGTCCCGAAACCCAAAATTACTTTTTGGGGAAGGATCACGGTCATGTTGGAGGTCGCGGGGAATTTAAAGGACCTATGGATCGAATGTTGAGGCTCTGATAGGGATCTAAAAGAGCCACTTCAGTTCAGAAGTTAATTCGTGAACGATCCTTAGATCGGGAGGTCATGCAGAACCTGCTGAGGCAGGGGGTGCTGCGTAAAGTGGTATCAGAGCTTGAATCTGTTTGTATATTTCAGGTAGAGGGAGCAAGTAGAGAAAGAGAATACTCTGGTACACATTAGTTTGGTATCAGAAGCATCTTGCAGAGACAGGAAGGAGAAGAGAGAGTATTGGAACTCTATGGTGATTGTTGTAGGTGTGCGATAGTCGAATAGGCAATTAGGTTGACTGTAAAGAAAGGTTGGAAGCACTCTCAGTTGTAGAGTAACAAAAACAAGTTTTCCAGGAGGGTAGATAGAATCCTAGGAGATGGCTACTGAAGGCCATAAGCATGGTGGAAAGAAGATCCATTAGGAACAGAGCAAGGATGCGATGGACAAAGAGCTCACTGAGATCAGAGCGAGAATGGAAATTATGTCATTGTAGGTGCAATAGGAGGCAAAGTCATGATGGGTGTATGAATGTCCCATCAAGACGAAGGCAAAATTTCCAGTCAAGGAATTTTTGACCAGAAGAAAGAGGAGGTTGTTGAGAATGTGGCTGAGGCATGTTGAAATCCCCAAGGATGATGAAGAGGAAATGGTTCAGGTATGTGAACCAAAGGCTGGGAGAAACCTCAGTGATATTGGGGATGAACTGAGATCAGTTGCAGATCTCAGAGACTACCATGTGTGCATGGACTTCCAAGAGGGAAGACCGAAAATTTCCAATTGCAAAGAGGGCAATGAGATGAGATCGCTGCGAGATCTCATAGACTGTCAGGAGGACAACAGGGAAATTTTACTTTTCCAAGAGGGAAATGAGGTGAGATCATTGCAGGGTCTCATACAATACCAAGAGGGTAGGATGGGAATTTCATGTTGCCAAGTGGACAATGAGATGGGATCTGAGGATCTCATAGACTACCAAGAGGGCAGCAGAGAACTCCCATACTACCAGGAGGGTAAGGGAGAGCAGGTGAGCTCAGAGCTAAGTTCATATCAGCAAGGAAAACTGACAGAGAAGGAGGATCAAAGGAATCTTCTGATGATTGGGGGAATTCAGTTATTCCTGCCACATAGCACAACTAACACCAGAACATGCGTTGTAGAAGCAAAAACAATAGAAAGATAGATTGTTGTGACTGTCATGGGAAAAGAGTTGGAGAAGATGTTAGAGACTACCCAAGAAAAAGAGGAAAAAGAGCATTTGGAAGAATGGCTCAATAGCTTCATCCAGGAAGCTGAAAAGGAGACAGCTACAACACTGAAGCTAACAGTAGAAGAAGAACATAGAGGTAAGATAATTACTCTATGGGATATGGAGCTTGAGATGTTGAAGGATTGGCTGAACAATCCAGAGCCAGTGAATGACTGCCATGAACAGACAGTCAAGAAGATAATTGAAGAGGAGCATTATGAGGAATCGCTCAAAACTTTTAGCCAGGGATTTGAACAGGTGATGAATACTGCAGTACCGAGGTATGCAGTGGAATATGAGGAAAAATTTCAGGTTGAGGAGAAACTGGAAGAAGCTGGAATTCAACTAGTAGGGGAAATGCCAGAAGTTGAGTTGTCAGAGGAAGAAGCTGAAGAATAGTTCAGTGAGAAGACTACAGAGCTGGAATTTGGAGCAGAGTGGCAAGCTAAGGCCACAACAGAGGAAAAAGACAACATGGGATATCATGGTGATCTACCCACTGATGAGAAGACAAAATTGTAGCAGAGGAGACTACAAGAATAGAGCCAGCCACAAGAGTAGTTAGACGAGGTGAAAAATGAGATCAGACAGTTGATGATCAGATCAGCAGAGATTGCTAGCGATGGGAAGTTGAGCAGAAGAGAGACAGCAGTAGCAGCAAGGCAATAGTAGAAGCAAAGTAGTGGAGCAAATGGACAGATCCAAAGAGTTGTCTGGGATCCAAGTGGATTTCGATAGCCAAGTTGGAGAGCTCATGAGCAAGAGCTCATGAATGTTTCACACCAAAGGAGTATGATGTAGGAGCATCGCTCCAAATTCAACCATGTGCTAGCCATCTCATCATACACACAGATTTAGTGGGAGGAGAGAAGCACAACCCTCTGAGATTCAAATTTTGAAATTGATGTAATTGCATTAATGTATGTAAGGTCATGGAGCCATGAAGATATGCCTATGAACAAGATTTATATTAAATATATCCTTAAATGGTTGTAAGGATGGATCTAGTTCTAATCTGGACTAGACAACCCTTAGTTGTAAATTAAATGTAATTGAATAGAGTAGGTGAGATGGAGGGAAGAGCTTGAAGAGCCCCCTCATGTAAAAGATCCTTTTGATCTCATTTTAGAGAGATATCTGAGAGAGTCAGTAGACTGATTAGAGAAGAATAGAGAATAGAGAGGAGAGAAGGAGCCAAGACTATGTCAATGTCTGAGCTCAAGAACACCTTGTAAAGGAGGCATTTAATATTAATATAAAGAGAAGATTTCCTGCATGAGTTTCTATGTGTCTTTATGTGTTTATGAATGTCTTTGTGTGTTCTTTATATGTTGCAGATGTATCATTAGAGGTGCATTTGTAGGGATAGATAGATTTTCCTATCTATGGGTTCTTTGATTTCAGGTTGGGGTTCTTTGAGGCTTCATGAAAGAGTGCATGACATAACACTACAGGTTCTGAAAGCCTATGCAAGGGGTGCACTTCTGAAGTCTGTGAATTCAGATAGAGACATGCCAGGAGGGCACCAACTAAAGTCATTGGCTCAAGGAGAAACCTCAAGGTTACTGAATACCTTGGAGGTAGGACTGTGTAGAGGAAAGAGCAATAGAAGGCATAATCTATGAGGAGTTCTATATAGCTCTACCAGGAGGGCATTGAGCAAGTGCACTGAGTGCAGAAGAGAACTCTTATTGAGTTCATTAAGGGAAACAGAGTCACTGAGAGAACTTTGGAGAAACTCTATCAGGTGGGCATTGAGCAGATGCACGAGTTGCATTAGGGGAAGAACTCTATTTCGAGTTTAGTGAGAAGATAGAATCATTGAGGATTCTACATAGCTCTTCCAGGAGGGCATCCAGCAGGTGCAAGGAGTGCACGGGAAGAACTCTTTTGAGTTCTGAAACAAGAGAAGTGTCACAGAAGGACCTTCACAGGGTTACTGAACACCCTACAGGCTTAGCAAGGAGTTGCTTGAGTAAGTGGTTGCTAAGAGGGAACCAAATCTCCATCTAAGGGAGAGAAAAGGATTAAGTCCCTTAGAGGTCTGAGAAATAGAGAATCTCAGGACATACAACACCTTCATGTGTATAGAGACCCTGTAGGAATCACAGAGGTCGTGAAAACCTTTCAAGGTTTCAGAGAAGAAAAGCTTAGGAGGAAAAGTGTTTTTGTGCGCAAGAACAACAACTGCAAGGAGTGCAAAGGTCGAAGAATCCTTCGAGGATTCAAAGAGAACAAATCTTAGGAGGGAGAGTTTTTTCACGCACAGAGCCTTGCAAGTATCACAGAGGCTGAAAGAAGACCCCTTGGAGGGTTTGATTTCGAGGAAACCCAAGAGGGAAAGCATCTTCAAGAATGCAGATAGAAGCTGTGAGTAGAGGCTTCATAGCAGGGAAAAAAGCTGAGGCCTTTGATAAGTTGAATTCCTCCAAGGATCGAGAAGAAACAGAAGCTCACAAGGGGGAGTGCAGTTGCCATCATATTAGTTCAAGGACAAGATCTGGACCATTGAAGTTGCACATCCAGACAACAGTAGGAGGAAAGTGTAGGAAGAGAATAGATCTGAGCTGTCAGATCTTGGCGCACGGACCGATAGCCATCGGATCTGGGAGGAGATGAATGCGGGTTAATCTGGCATAAGTAGAGGAGAGGACTCGTCAAAGTCCCAAAATAATTTGGAGCATCCATCTCAGAGGACGCGTGGCAAGATCATGAGCCATCAAGATTTCAGACATCGAGAAGTTGAAGGACCAAGAGTTGATTGCAGCAGGTTTTGCGAAATAGTATATTTTGAAGTCCGGAAGGGATCATGACCATCCAAAATGAGAACACGTGGCATCGATCGTGGCGTCGGGAGAGTCCTGAAAAGACCATTTCGACATTCCAAGTATCGAGGAATGCAAAGGGAAAGAATTCAGGATTCTTGACCCATGAGATCCCAAAAGGATCTGAGTCGTTGGATGCGGGAGGATCATAGCCGTTGATCTCCCTTTGATTTGGTACTTCATTATTTCAAGTATTGGGAAGTCCAAGGAGCAAGGATCGGGTAACCTTGCATCGCAGGATCCTGAAACTCGAAATCCCGGAAGCGTTGAAGGGACGTAGAAGGAAGATGACATTTTGGCATACCGGGATTCGAGATTTCGGAAGTCTCAAAGACAAGGAATCGGGGCATAGGGTGTTGAGAACCCAAAAGTCGCAAAACACGACATAAGAGAGGAGTAGGGCTATCGTCACACTTGGGATCATTATTTCAAGGTTTGGAACTTCAAAATTTTTGAGGACCAGAGGCCAGACATTTTGACATCGGAAGTCTCGAAGTCACGAAATGGTGAATTCCTGAAGGCATAGGAGGAGAAAGCCATGATCGAGATTTCGGTACTTCGTGGATCGACTCTTCGACAATCCCGATGACTAAGGGTCAGGGGATCTTGGTATTTGAAAAACCCTGAAGTAGACTGTGGTTATGGGGAATGTGGTCACATGGACTGAAACATGGCCTAGGGGGCTAATCACTATTGAGGTGCCATTTTGGCGTTTTGGTAATTCGGAGCTCGGAGGATCGAGGAGGTAGAGGCTCTCAACATCAGGACTCAGGGAATCTCGAAACCCAAAATTACTTTTCAGGGAAGGATCACGGTTGTGTTGGAGGCCGTGGAGAAGTTAAAGGACCTGTGGATCGAATGTTGAGGTTTTGATAGGGATCTGAAAGAGACACTTCGGCTCAGAAGTGAATTTGTGAACGATCCTTAGACTGGGAGGTCATGCAGAACCTGCTGAGTCAGGGGGTGCTGCATAAATTTGCATGCCTAGTTTGTGGTCCTAGGATAAAATATCATTGTTCAAGGAGTTTAGGAAAGGAAGTGTTTGATGAGTATAGGCACTTTCTTCCTAAGAACCATAGTTATCGAACTACAGACAAAGAAAAATTCAATGGTAAAGAAGAGAATGGAAAAAAGCCACGAAGAATGACACCTCGCCTATGGAAGTTGGAAGATATTAGAAATTGTCAAGGTATGTATGACATATCATATAAATATTTGGTTAATTTCATTAGTATTAATTTCATTTTGTTTGATTAATTAGTGTTAATTTCAATTTGTTGATGTTTCATTAATGTCGTTAAGGCATGAATGGGCTTCCACGAGATATGCAAAGTTACCCAATGAAATTTAGTAGGTTTCCATACTACGAGCACCTACAAATAGTTCATATGTTTGATACAATGCGTACCGGGAAGAACACAAGAAAATTGTTATGGTGAATATTAGATGGAAGGACTAACAAAGAGATAATTGGAAAGATTTGTTGTGACATCCAGGAAACTAATCACACATTGAAAAGTGTTATTATTAATTCTAATGCTGATGGTCATGAAAAAAATACTAGTCTTCCTTGGTTATTGACAGAGAAACAGAGAAATATTGTAAAAGAGGTCATTTGAAAAATTAGGTTTCTGACAGGGTTTTCGTCGAACATACAAAATATCTTAACGAAAAAAGGTGATTTTGGTGGGGTTAAAACACATGACTGACATACATTCATTAAGGAAATTTAGTATGTTATAATATATTTCCTTATTGGTATGCATTTTTTGGAAACAAATAATAATTATTTGTTTTTTGTTAGAGTATGTTCTACCTTTATCTCTCCCAGACGACTTTGACAACAACATAAAACAAATTATTTGTGTACTTGGAAAATACATGAGGTAAGTAATGTTTTATAAGGAAATTGTACTTCTTATGTGATTTGTAGTGGAACTTATCGACATATTATGTTTTATCTGCAAATTTATGTATGCGTTGATATTATTTTATTACATCGACATTTGTAGGTGGCTTTCATCAAAAGAAATCCATAAATAAGATATAAGGTATTGGAAGAGAAAAATTCATCGAATAATGTGTCAAATGCAACAGTATCTACCTCCAACATTTTTCAATGCACAAGAACACTACCTCATACACCAAGTTGAGGAGATTGAATGATGTGGACAAGTACACACAAGGTCGATGTGGATGGTGGAGAGGCAATTGAATTCATTGAATGCTTTTGTTAGACAAAGTGAACGTCTAGAGGGTTCTATGGTTGAGGGATATATGGTATATCAATTCATGGTTTATATTAGTCAAAATATACCTAACTTAGCAGAAAATATGAGTGTGCCTCACATTTGGCATCTCAACTCCATCAACAAATTTGAAGGGGAGATCCTATTGAGGAAAGGTAAAATGAGGACTGTGAAAGGTAATTATTAGATGTTGATGTAGATTTAATATATTAAACATTTATTTTTCCAATTTTATTTTATCATACTGATTTTTTACATTTTTATTCCTGCATATTGAACTATATTAAACTATTCCTTTATTAAGAATAGCTAATTAATGATATTAAATTGTTATTTTATCATATAGTTTCTCAAGAGTGGGATGCTTTACATTTATACATTGCAAACAACCTTGATTGGATGGAGAATTGGATAGAATATATTGAAGAATGCTTCGGTATTTTATCATGCGAATGGGTGAGTAAGATGATTAAAATAGCACATCATCATCGAGATCAATTTCCTGATCTTACGCCAACTAGGGAAGTTGATTTAGCCTTTAGTTTAAAAGATAAAAAGGCAAGTAAATTGTTTACCTACATTTTCCTAGTTATTTCGTAATTTTTTAATGTATTTGGTTTGTTTAATTTTTGAAATATATATTTACTAAGTCCTATATGAGGTGTATTAATTGGCAATGTATTTTTTACTTGTTGTCCATGTTGCAGTTGAAACATCACAAGGCTATGTGGTGTAATGGTTGTAAATTTTGTATCAAAATGTTGGATGATAAGATGAAAACCTTGGATTGTGGGATAACTGCAGTGTTTAAGGTCACTAACATTTCCTCTAGAAGTGAAAAAAATATGGAAGAAACTGAGAATAGGTACTATGGGCATTTGGAGGATATAATTGAGTGTGATTTTAATTCCTTTAAAATAGTTTTGTTTGAGGTGAAATGGTACAAGAGACATATGCGTGAACGTGATCCTAAAAGAACTGTTATTGAGCATGATAATGGATTTACCATGGTTAATACAAGGGAATTTGAACCGGGTACAGAGACTTATGTTCTTCCAAGTCAATGTGAGCAAGTATTTTACTCAGAGGTACCTTGTAAAGTAGGTTCGTCATACATTGTTAGATATGATCCAAGAGGAAGAATAGTAAAGTAAAATCATGTAGTCGAGGATGAATATAATAATGAGGAAGAAGATCATGATTATGCATATCATGAGAAGGTGGCTATAGTCGATGTGTCATACGAAGAAGTTGAAGAAGTTGATCATCCAAATGTAGGAGATGAAAATCTCATTGACGACATTGATAACTATATTAACAAAAATGACATTGTTGATGATGTTGATATGAATGAGCCTTTCACCAATATCGATTCTGAGCCAGATCCTGATACAGATGTTGAGCTAGAGGTGTTGATTAAGGTTGGTTGTCATTGATGTCAACCCTTGAAGAAAGCTCCGTAGCACAAAGGTTTCGGTAATGGACCCAAGATTTTTTGATGTAAATATGACTCATTATTGTTTTTTCATGGTTGATAAGAAGTAAATATGGATGAACTCCAAAGTGGTCTCCTTATGGTGAAATCCCTCATGGGAAGATGCTTTGTGGAGTAAGAGAACCCATGATTAATTGTGGAATAATGAGATGAAGTACACTGAATTTGTCAGGGAAATTATCCCATATGGATAGTTCTTATCATGCCATTTCTGGTGGTATGTAGAACACCACATAACTCCTCACGGTTAGAGATTTAGGACCATGTGAAGTTGGAAAACCCAGGTTTGGGTAATGGACCCAAGTTTGTTTGATGGATAACGATATGATTTTTTATATATTTGAAGGTAATAATATTTTATATGGATAGTACATGTCATTCCATTTCTAGTGGTATGTGGAATGCCACATAACTCCTCACAGTTTGAGAGTTATGGCCTTACAAAGTTGGAGGACCCTCATATGTCATCTAGAAGCCCCAAAAGGTCAAAGTAGTCAAAGTGGTTTAAGAGATTTTAAAAGGTAAATAGTAAAGTGAAGTGATGAGTGTATTATAATTCAAAGTGAATACAAAATAAATTATTTCAATAATAAATTTAATGGAGAGGAATTAGAAGTTGGTTAACCTAAAATAAAGAAAGTGGACAAAGTGACCCTAGAGATGTTTTAAGAGCTACTTGGAGGTATAAATAAGAGGCAAGACTAAATCATTTAATTAAACATAGGAATATTGAATATGGGTGTCTGAGAGTGACAAGTATGTATCAAGATGAATTTTTTAGGGAAGAATGAAGAAATAAAGGCCGAAATGCAAGGAAGGATAAATTCAGTGATGGTGTTTTCTAAGGTATGTTATTTCTGAGTTTATCTCACCATTTTCATTATAATTTTTTTTCTATAATGGTTAAGATCATGATGCTATTTCATTGAGAGAAAATACCAAAGTATCTTTGGTAAAAACATTCATCTTGTGTTTATTTTTATGTTGGGAGTTACACTCCATAGAAAACATGGTTTGTGGCTAGTCTGAAACTAATTCAAAAACAGGTGGTTCAGATAAAAACATCATAACTTCTTCATAGGGATCCCAATTTAGTGATACCAAAATGTGTTGCTTAGGGTACACGTGCATGTCATTCTTTTGAGCGATTTCATATCAATTCAATGAACATTTCATTTTGGGAACTCTCTACAAGGTCTCTCTCTAGAATAATTTGGGGAACTCTCTACAAGGTCTCTCTCTAGAATAAGCTAGAATTCAACAAGGTATGTCATTTTTGCTATAACTCCTTTTATGAGAGGTTCCAAGTAGTGAAACCTGGAGGAATTGCATAAAACAAATTGAAGAACATTGTGTATCAGTTTCATATCTTTATACATTACAGGTTCAAATTTATTATTACTTCAAGTTAGGGTTGTTGACTAATCCAAAACTAGGCATGTGAGACTACAAAAAAGTTTGATGAAAATGGTAGTCTCTTGTTGTTAAATTTAAGGAAGTTTTGCAGGAATGTGATCATATACACCAAGTCTATCATAGAGCTACAAATAATATTTGGATGATGAAATTTATGAGGGATTTTGGTTGAGGTACATGTTGAGTACATGGTTGAGACAAGTAGTTGATGATTTGGCACATACATGAGGTGTATAGTTGATGATGTTGGTACATATTAATGAGTCATAGTTGATGAGTAGTTGACACATGATTGGTACATACTTGGTACATGGTTGGATGCAATTGTTTATGGTACAGGTTGATTATAGGTTGTTTGGTATAGGTTGGTGTATGCTTGATGCACTTGTTTATGGTACAGGTTGAGGTATAGGTTGATGCATGGTTTAGATTTATTGGTACAGGTTTACAATGGTATATCTCACAGTGATAGTGTGACAATGGTTCCATCATTCTACTTCTACTTCAGTGTGGCAGGATGAGGCAAAGATAGGTTATTATAGCCACCTTCCATTTGTAGCCAGAGAACATAGGAGGTTGTAGCCTCCTTCTGGTTGTAGCTAGAGAATTGGAGAGTTTGAGCTTCCCTCAGGTTGTACCCTGAGAAACTAGGGGGTTGGAGCTTCCTTCCAGTTGCAGCTAGAAAACAAAAGAAGTTGGTGCTTCCAATGAATTCAATTCTTAAAGACATATAAAAAAAACATTTTGTGGTTTTCTCTCGATTTTGGTTTCCATGTAAAACATTGTTGTACTATGTATGTGTGTGATTGTTTATTTCTTACTTCTCATTATTGGATAACAATTCTACATTGATATAACATTTGAAGAAAAAGGATTATAATTACATTATTAATGATTCACCCCCCTCTCAATAATCCAACAATTGGTATCAAAGAAGGTTCCTTCAGAAATCAGTTTAACCACTGAAAGGTAGATCATGGAGAGTACCAACTCGTATAAAAATGGAATACCATAGTTTGATGGACATAAGTATTCTTTTTGGAGCATAAGGATGAACACATATATACAGGCACAAGGATTTCGAGTTTGGAAACCAATTGCAGATGGATACAGAGAACCAACAGTTCCATCAACAAATGACAAAGCAGTGAAACTCAGTGAGAATAATTCCAAAGCCAAAAATGCACTTTTGAATGGTCTCAGTGATACAGTATTCACCAAAGTTGCACATTGTAAATATGCTAAAGATATTTGGGACAAGATTCAAAATATTTATGAAGGAGATTCAAAAGTCAAAGAAAAAAATATTTAAACTTATAGAGGTCAGTTCGAACAACCAAAAATGAAGGAAGATGAATATATTGGAGCCTACTTATTACGAGTCGATGAAATAGTGAATGAAATCATAGGATTGAGAGAAGAAATCAAAGAATCTGTAATTGTTCAAAAGGTACTAAGATCTCTTCCTATGAGATTCAACCCTAAGATATCAACACTAGAATAAAGATAAGATCTAAACTCAATAAGCATGGACAAACTGCATGGAATATTCACAACATATGAGATGAGAATTGAATAGGAAAATCCAGATGTAAAAGAAGCAGTCTTCAAAGCATCCAAAAGATCAAAGAAAAAGAAAAATAAGCAAGAATAATATAGTAGCAACAATGATGTCTCAGAAGATGATGAAGAAGTGTCCAACTTTGACAAAAGACTGAACAAGGGAACCAACGATAGGTATAGAGGTAAGCTTCCTTTAATTTGTTTTAATTGTGATGGTATTGGTCATTTTTCTAACAAATGTCCTCATAAGAAAAAGAGAAATGATGAAGGTTACTCAAAAGGCAGACAATCATAAAAAGGTAAAAGAAATACAAAGAAAGTTTTCGAGAAAAGATTTTGCACCAAAGAAGACATCTCATCATCAGATGAAGATGAAGCCAGTGATAGTGAAACAAGGAGAGTTCTATTCATGGAAGTAGAAGACTCTGATAAAGAATACTTGAAGAAGAATATGAAGAAGAAATTGAAGAGACAGAAGTTGACTTTCGAGAATAATTAATGAGTGCCATAGAAGTTATCAAAAGAAAAAAGAAGAAAAACAAGAAACTACAAGAAGAACTGGATAAGAAAAAAGACACTCAAGAACTATAACAAATGATCACAAAATTGAAGGTTCAAATAGAACAAGATAAAATAATTGAGGAAGCACTCAAAGAACAACTAGAAGGAAAGGACAAGATCATTGGAAACCTGGAAGCAGAGATTGCCACACTAAGGAAGGATATTCAAAAGAAAAATATGAAGAATAGCTCAAAAGTTATGGATGACATTATCAGTAGTAAAAAGTCTCATCTTGACAAGTTCAAACTTATATACAATCAAACAGAAAAGGGATCAAGCTCCAAAACAACATAGAAAGAAAAAAATCAAAAAATCTATGCAGAAACAATCAAAGGGGATAAAAAGATATACAAGGAAGATTACAAGGACACTCCTCCACAAAGAACATTTAGATTTCAGAATCAACAACATATAGACAGGCCTCAAGAAGAAGAAGGATTCATAAGATAACCTCCTTTCAGAAGATCTTCAACTACCAGGTATCAAACTATATTTTTTGGTTTATGTTATGCATGTAATAATTTTGGACATAAAGATGTAAATTGCAGAGCTAACAACAGGAACAATAACTACTTTGAGAGCCATACACAAA
>SNQJ01S0001302.1:40826-72249 GCA_010110895.2 Picea sitchensis | reverse complement strand
AGGTATCAAACTATATTTTTTGGTTTATGTTATGCATGTAATAATTTTGGACATAAAGATGTAAATTGCAGAGCTAACAACAGGAACAATAACTACTTTGAGAGCCATACACAAAGGGGTTATTCAAGAATACCTAGTAAAACACAGAGAAAAAGTTACAACAGGTTTGAATCTTTGAGCACTGAAGTGGAATGTTAGAAATGTAACAATTTTTGACACATGGCCAAAAATTGCAAAATGACACTCCCTCCTAAAGAACCTCAACAGATTCACAAACAAGAACCTCAGAAAATGACATGGAAAAGAAAGAAAGATCAATATAGCAATCAAGAATGCACAGTTTCTCTACAAGATAAGCATAAGAAACATGTTTGGTATGTCGATAGTGGATGTTGAAAACACATGACAGGTGATAGAGACAAGTTTCTTAGATTACGAAAGGAAAGAGATGGATCAGTCTCCTTCGAAAATGATGATTCAACCAAAATAATTGGAAAATGAACAATTTGAATTGGGAACAAGAATGAAAAGGCAGAAAATGTTCTACTAGTAGAAGATATGAAACATTATCTTTTAAGTTTGAGTCAAATGTGTGACCAAGGTCATAAAGTTACTTTCGATTCACAAAAATGTGATATAAGAAAATAAGGTTCAGGGAAATTTGTCGCTACAACTACAATAACTTCAATAAGCATATATGTGTTAAGCGAAATTGGAAATGAAAAGTGTTGTCTAGGAAAGGAAGATGAAAGTTGGCCATGGCACAGAAGAATGGGTCACATGCATTTTGATAACCTTGTCAAAGTCCAGAAAAGAGAAGTAGTTAGAGAAATTCCCCAGATCATGAAACCAACCAACACTTTATGCAAGCATTGCCAACAAGGAAAGAAAACAAAGACCAGATTAAAATCAAAGGAATATTCAACAACAAAACCACTGGAAATTGTGCATACTAATCTAGTTGGACCAACTACGACAAAAGGCTTAAAAGGTGAGAGATAATTTAGGTTTATTAGTTTATGATTATACAAGAATGATTGTGGTTTCCTTTCTCAAGAACAAGTCAGAATCTTTTGAAAACTTCAAGATCTACAAGGAAATGGTTGAAAATGAGATGGATTCAAGAATCAAATTCTTAAGATCAGATAATGGAGGAGAATTCACCTCAAATGAATTTATGGACTACTGCATCAATTATAGAATAAAAAGGAAATTCTCCGTCGCTAGGACACCTCAAAAGAATGGAGTTGTTGAAAGAAATAACATGACAATACAAGAAATGGCTCGAACAATGATAGTGGATTCAAAGTTGACAGATATGTTTTGGACATAGGCAGTGCATACAACAATTCACATTCAAAACAGATTAATGCTCATAAACAACATTGATAAAACTCTCTACGAGCTATGGAAAGGAAGACCAGCAAATGTGAAGCACTTCAGAGTTTTTGGAAGAAAATGATACATCAAAAGAGAAGATGGAAGAATGAGAAAGTTTGACTCTCGTGTGGACAAAGGAATACTTGTTGGTTACTCAAGTACAAGGAAAGCATACAAGTGTTACAATCTAAGATTAAATAAAGTTGTGGAAAGCATCAACATAACAATTGATGAAATAGGTAGACCAGAAACAAAGGAGGAAGAAAACAAATCAAGAACAACTTTTTGAAGAAAAAGATGAAAAATAAGTAGAAGAGGAAGATGAAGATGAAGAGAATCCGACAGAATCAAAAGAGCAATTTCAACAAGTATCTCCAAAGAAACCTAGAAAATGAGTACAGTAGAATCATCCTTCAGATCAGATTACTGGAAACAAAGATGCAGTAGTTGAGACTAGAAGAAAAATCTGTTCACCACAACAAACACTCCTAGAACTCTTATCTACAATTGAACCAAACTATTTTGAAGAAGACAGCAAGGATGAATTTTGAAATAAGTCCATGGATGAAGAATTAGATCAAATAGAGAAAAATGACACTTGGGAATTGGTTCCAAGACCAAAGAATAAGAATGTGATCGAGACAAAATGGGTTTTCAGAAATAAATTGAATGAAGATGGACAGGTTACAAGGAACAAAGCTATATTGGTATGTAAAGGATATGCATAGATTGAAGGAATCGACTTTGAAGAGAGATTTGCCACAGTTGCCAGAATGGAAGCAATCCATTTTATTTTAGCTTATGCATGCTCCAAAAATGTTAAAGTATATCATATGGATGTAAAATCATATTTTCTAAATGGGGATCTTGAAGAAGAAGTCTGCATTGAACAACCAGAAGGATTTCAGTTGTCAGAGAACACAGACTATGTGTGTAAATTAAAGAAAGCCTTGTATGGTCTAAAACATGCTCCTAGAGCATGGTACTCCAGACTGGAAAAGTATCTGCAGTAGACAGGGTTCGAAAAAGGAAGTGTAGACAACAACCTCTACGCCAACGTAAGTCAAGGTAATATTTTATTAATTGAAGTTTATGTTGATGATATTATTTTTGGTAGTGATGATGACAGGTTAAGACAGAAATTTGCAAAAGACATGCAAAATGAATTTGAAATGTCGTTACTTGGAAAACTATCCTTCTTTCTTGACTTCAGATTCGTTAAAATAATCAAGGAACTTTTATTTATCAATCCAATTATATCTTAGAAATGCTAAAGAGCTTCATAATGGAAGATTGGAAACCAATTGTCACTCCCATGCAAGCTAGTTGTAAGTTGAACAAAGATGATGATTTGAAGTCTACAGAATAGAGGCAATACAGGTCAATGATTGACAACCTACTATATGTGACAACATCTAGACTAGATGTAATGTAGGCAGTTGGATAGGTGGCATGATTTCAAGAAACACCAAAGGAATCACATGTATTAGCAGTAAAGAGGATCTTCAGATATCTCAAAGGAGTAGAAGAGTTTGGATTATGGTATCCAAAAGGAAAAGATATATCACTTATTGCCTACATAGGTGCAGATTGGGCAGGTTGTATTGATGACCGACGAAGCACCATTGGAGCAACATTCTACTTAGGTGAGTGTTTGGTATCATGGCTAAGAAAGAAACAATCATTAGTATCTCTATCTACAACCGAGGCAAAGTATATTGCAGCAACAACATGTTATACACAGGTTCTTTGGATGAAACAAACTTTGACAAATATATAGGTCGAGTATGATGATCCCATTCCAATATATTGTGATAATACAAGTGCCATTAGTATCTCAAAAAACCCAGTGATGCACTCCAAGATGAAGTACATTCCAATCAAGTATCACTTTATATGGGAACAGTTTGTAGAAAAGAACATCAGAGTTGAGTATGTGGGCACAAAAGAACAAGTGGCAGACATCTTTACAAAACCACTTCCATAGGAATCCTTTGAATATCTTCGCCAAAGACTTGAAGTTATTTATACTCCAAAATGAATTATTTTTGAATGATTATCTTATATGTCTTAGATGTACATGAGGAAGCACCATAAGAGGAAAATTCAGTCAGTGGGAGCAGCCCCAAATGGAAAGGTACCTTTGTCATTGATGACAAAGGGGAAAATATTTATCAGATGCAGAGGACAGAGGAATATTTATTAGATGCAAAGGACAAAGGCATGGTTCTAGGGGGAGCATGAGTGATATGATTTCAGTATTGCATCAGAGTGTTTCCATCAATGCCAAAGGGGGAGATTGTTTATTAAGATTGGTTGTCATTGATATCAACCCTTGAAGAAAGCTCCATAGCATAAAGTTTTGGGTAATAGACCCAATATTGTTTGATGTAAATATGACTCATTATTGTTTTGTCATGGTTGATAAGAAGTAAATATGGATGAAATCCAAAGTGGCCCCCTTATAGTGAAAGCCCTCATGGGAAGACGCTTTGTGGAGTAAGAGAACCCATGATTAATTGTGGAATAATGAGATGAAGGATAGTGAATTTTTCAAGGAAACTATCCTATATGGATAGTGTTTGTCATGCCATTTCCGGTAGTATGTAGAACGTCACATAACTCCTCCGGTTAGAGAGTTATGACCATGTGAAGTTGGAGAATCCAGGTTTGGATAATGGACCCAAGTTTGTTTGATCGATAACAATATGATTTTTTTCTATAGTTAAACATAATACTATTCTATATGGATAGTAAATGTCATTCCATTTCTAGTGGTATGTGGAATGTCACATAACTCCTCACGGTTTGAGAGTTATGGGCTTACGAAGTTGGATGACCCTCATATGTCATCTAGAAGCCGTAAAAGGTCAAAGTAGTCAAAGTGATTTCATAGATTTTAAAAGGTAAATAATAAAGTGAAGTGATGAGTGTATTATAATTCAAAGTGAATACAAAATAAATTATTTCAATAATAAACTTAAGGGATAAATTAGAAGTGGGTCAACCCTAAAATAGGGAAAGTGGGCCAAGTGACCTAGAAGATGTTTTTAAGGAAGCTACTTGGAGAGTATAAATAAGAGGCAAGACTCTCTCATTTTAATTACACTTGAGAATATTGAATATATATAGGTGTCTGAGGTAAACAAGGATATCTAAGCCGAATTTCTGAGGGAAGGTGAAGAAAATAAGGCCGAAATGCAAGGAAGGATAAATTCTATTGATGGTGCTTTCTAAGGTATGTTATTTGCAGGTCATCTCACCATTTTCACTATAATGTTTTTTCTATAATGATTGAGACCTTGAAATTTCTATTGCATTGAGAAAAAATAACCAAGTATCTTTGGTAAAAAAATCAACTTGTGGGTCTTTGTATTTTGGGATCTACACTCCGTGGAAAATAGGGTTTGTGGCTAGTCCTGAAACTAGTCAAAAACAGGGGTTTCGGGTAAAAACATCATAACTTATTCATAACAGATCCACATTCAATGATACCAAATATGTTGGTTAGGGTACAGTCTTTATTATTCTTTGTAACAGTTTTAGATCAATTCAATGAATATTTCGTGCGGGGCATGCTCTACAAGGTCACTCTCTAGAATAAGCCAGAATTCAACAAGGTATGCCATTTTTGCTATAACTCCTTTTCTGAGAGGTTCCAAGTAGTGAAACCTAGAGGAATTGCATAAAACACACCGAAGAAAAATTTGTATTAGTTTCAGATATTTATTCATTACATGTTCAAATTTATGATTACTTCAAGTTAGGTTTGTTGACTAATCCAAAACTAGGCATCTGAGACAAAAGAAAATTTTAATGAAAATGTTAGTCTCTTGTTGTTAATGTTAAGGAAGGTTTGCAGGAATGTGATCATATACACCAAGTATATTATAGAGCTAAAAATCAGATTTGGATGATGAAATGGATGAGGGATTTTGGTTGAGGTACATATTGAGTACATGGTTGAGACAAGTAGTTAATGAGTTGGCACATACATGAGGTATATAATTGATGATGTTGGTACATATTGATGAGTCATAGTTGATGAGTAGTTGACACATGATTGGTACATACTTGGTACATGGTTGGATGCACTTGTTTATGGTACAGGTTGATTACAGGTTGTTTAGTACAGGTTGATTACGGGTTGAGGTACAGGTTGATGCATGGTTGATGCATGGTTCATATTTATTGGTACAAGTTTATAGCGGTATATCTCATAGTGATAGTGTGACAATGGTTCCATCATTATACTTCTACTTTAGGGTGGCAGTATGGGGCAAGGGCAAGTGGTTGTAGCCACCTTCCGATTGTAGCCAGAGAACATAGGGGGTTGTAGCCAGAGAATTGGGGAGTTGGAGCTTCCCTTAGGTTGTATCTTGAGAAACTAGGGGGTTGGAGCCTCCTTCC
Source organism: Picea sitchensis (assembly GCA_010110895.2). Classification (NCBI taxonomy): domain Eukaryota; kingdom Viridiplantae; phylum Streptophyta; class Pinopsida; order Pinales; family Pinaceae; genus Picea; species Picea sitchensis. Next base: position 66,459 of record SNQJ01S0001302.1, on the reverse strand, counting down.
AGTTGTAGCTGGAAAACAAAGAAAGTTGGTGCTTCCAATGAATGTAATTCTTCAAGACATATAAGAAAAATAATTCATTGGTTTTCTCCCGATTTGGGTTTCGACGTAAAACACTGTTGTACTGTGTATGTGTGTGATTGTTTATTTCTTACTTCTCATTATTGGATAATAATTCTACATTGATATAACATTTCAAGAAAAAGTATTATAATTACGTTATTACTGATTCACCCCCCCTCTTAGTAATCCAACATGATGAAGGAGAAGATGACTGATATTTAATTGTTGAAAAGAAGAGGTATGTGTTTATATCTTTTATATTATATTTATATGTTTTTATTTTGTATAATAGAGTATATGTTACATGTTATTTATAATTTTAAATTAGGTATGGGGAAATTGAGAGTGATGTGAGGGGGCCGTGGCATAATTAGATCTTCCACCTTCATGTGGTTGCCCTTGTTTAGTAGATAATAAACTATTCTTAAAACCAAGAGGAGCTCTGTGTGACTGCGCCTAATCATACCAATGATGTAGGTATGTCATCCGAGGGATTTGTATTTTTATGTTTATATTTTTGTATAAGCCAATGAATGACAACCATAATTTATTTTTTTGTCGTGTTTAAACAAAATATGATCAATCCCAATCTTTTGTCAAAGAAACACATTGTTGCAAAACCTGTTTAGAAGAAGGCATTAATTCGACAATATAAGCCATTGTTCTAGTAATGGTTGACGTGGATGCCAGGTTCTTCGGTTTCATTGAAAAATATAAAAAAAACACCCTTTATGAGAATTTTCAATGCAAATCCGTCGAAATTGTAGATTTTAATTGCATAAATCGGATTTAGCAATTTCGAAAACATCTCATGCCAACGATGTAGGTATGTCATCCCAGGGATTAATTACATTTTTATCTTTATACTTTTTTATAAGCCAATGAATGACAACCATAATTAAAAATTTTGTCTTGTTTGAAAAAAATATGATCAATCCCAATATTTTTTCAAAGCAACACGTTGTTGCAAAACATGTCCATAACAAGGCATTAATTCGACAATGTAAGCCATTTTTTTGGTAATGGTCGACGTGGATGACAGGTTCATAGGTTTCACTGAAAAATATAAAAAAGCACCCTTTATGATCATTTCCAATGCAAATTCGTCGAAATTGTAGATTTTAATTGCAAAAATCAGATTTAGAAAATTTGAAAACATCTCATACCAATGATGTAGGTATGTCATCCCAGGGATTAATTACATTTTTATGTTTTTATTTTTGTATAATCCAATGAATGACAACCATAATTTAATTTTTTGTTGTGTTTGAATAAAATATGATCAATCCCAATCTTTTGTCAAAGAAACACGTTGTTGCAAAACTTGTCAAGAGAAAGGCATTAATTCGACAATATAAGCCATTGTTCTAGTAATGGTTGGCGTGGATGCCAGGTTCTCGGGTTTCATTGAAAAATATAAAAAAACACCCTTTATGAGCATTTTCAATCCAAATCCATCAAAATTGCAGATTTTAATTGCAGAAATCGGATTTAGAAATTTCAAAAACATCTCATACCAACGATGTAGGTATGTCATCCCGGGGATTTTATGCAAAAAAAAAATAACTGTCATATTTCCGTCTAAAATTGTTCATTATGCCTCTCCTTTTTGTAGGATTTCCATCCAAATTTGAAATAATGTCTACATAAAAAATTGTTGGTTTTCCTTTGCGTTGAAATAGTATGTCTCTCCTTTTTTCTATATTCAACTACACTTCTTTTGACTTGAATTTGCATTTTTGAATTTGTGTTATTGAAATATTTTATTATTTTTGCCTGAAGACTTATAATGATATGTTACTCATCTTTTGATAAGGAGCCTTTCTTGATTATGAGATTCAAGTAGTTCTTCCACCTCTCTGCACAGGATTTCAGATCTCTATCCATGGTTATATTCATTCTCTGTGATACAATATTCCATTCTCGTGGCTAGTATCGCTTAATATAGGCATGTAACATAGAATCTTCTTTAAATTGCCACCTTTTCCACTCCTTCATCTGTCCATTTCATGAGGTTCTTCATTCTAATCAACTAAAATTATCATGCAGAAGATGACATGGATAGACTGTTTGTATGCCTGGACGATATAGGAGGGTTTCCAGACTTAAACATCACTCTAGTTCAACAATAATATTGATTTTCGTTGAATATATGTAGCTTGATTTTTCATATGGAGATTCATTCTCATATGTAATCTAGTTCAATAGTAACATGATGGGCAGTAACCTGTGAATGGGGCCAATGTTGAAATTCTTTCAAAATGTTTATGTTATTGCAAATTATTGCAAGATGGTGTTTTCTTCTGGTTTCGGGCCCCTGGTGTAAATGCATAAAAGTGGGGTTTGAAAACCGGTCAAGTGTGTTTTATTCAAAGGCCGCAGCCACGAATGTCGAGCACAGCCCACAGAAAAAGCCCATTTTGGGGATAAAATCAAGCGAGCAGGCACTTTGTCTTTCAACGGCGAGGATCCATAGATGGGGCAGATTGACGAACATCGGGTAAGTTTGGGTCGCAGAGTTGCATGTGGTCAAGCGCCTGAGCTCATATCCTATGGCCAAACTCACAAAACGATCAAGCCATTTCGGTATTTTGGCTACCGAGACTTCAACATACAAGGGTCTCTCCTCCTTGCATCATGTATCCCCAGTGCACAAAATCTTGGAAGAACCAGGACCGTTGATCAAGAAATGATCTAGGCCATCCATCCAATGGGACATGTGGCGTGCGATCAAGCCATTTCAGCTACTGGGACTTCGAGGGAATAGAGGGTCTCCTCCTTCCACTACATTTTAGAACCGCAAAGCCCGAAACACTAAAAGGGTCAAGGCCAGAGGTGGTCCCACATTTGAGAAGTGATCTAGGTTTTCCATCAAATGGGACACGTGGTGCGCGATCAAGCCATTTCGGCTACCGGGACTTCGAGAGAACAGAGGGTCTCCTCCTTCCACTGCATTTCAGAATCACCGAAATGTGAAATCCCAAAAGTGCCTTTGAAGATAGGCACAAGGTCATAGCCCGTGGTCACTTGGGGTGATAGAAAGAACTGTGCAAAGGGCCAAAGCGTCAGGCTTAGCTGCAGAAGGAATCGCTGCGTTCTCCAGGTACCAGTTCAACTCGACCTCGATCTTGGTCCCTGCTAAAAGTAAATGAAGGTGGGGGGAGGTAGTTGAAACCTCGGCTCACTCATTAAATGTAAAGCATGAAGGTTTCAGCAGGTAGTCTGCCCAATATAGTTCTGTATGTTGGTTGTTTTTCAAAGAAGCCATGCCGAGTCCTCGTCTTACCAGAGGAGTCTACACACGCTATTTTAGCCTTTAATGTTTTATCCACCCCCCTTTCAAAGGCAATGAAAGTTAAGGTGACGTCTGACGAAGGAGTTCCGAAGGAGTTCAGGATAGATTTGACTAAAGAGACGCCACACCCTACAAGTTCTAGGACACCTCTGTTGGGCGAAGGTTTAGGAGTATATTTACTCAGTTTTTTGTATCTTTGTAAGGATTGATGGTAGAGAACAGCTCCCGATTGTAAAGCTTTAATTTATCCTCTAGTTCTCTGGTTATAGAGGAACATCTGAGACTTCTTGCTTAATGGCAGCCAACTTCTTCTTTTCCTTTTCCCTCTGAATCTGAAATCCCATGCATGGATGATCCATTCGGGTGTTGAATAGCTATATAGTGTAGGTTTGATTATAGCAGTTCTGCAATATTTTTAGGTTCATTTTGAAGTTTATTCAGCTCTGAGAGGATCTCATATATGAGATTTTTCCTCTTTTGTAAAGATTGCTGGAAGACCGGATGTCCAGAGTAGACTTTATTTCCCCTCTATTTCTCTCCACTTACTCACCACTATCATTATTACTGGCTTATGTTAGGTGAAGACATCATATGTCACTATTGTTCTAGCCCAGTTTTCTGAGTTAGAATGATATGGTTCTGAGTTTCTTTCCATTTGATCAACCTTTATAAACAAATCGTGACATAAAACTAATGGGTGTCAGGCTCTGCTCCTGTTGCAATCTAGGAGTGACTTTTGACTCCAACATTTTTGGCGCCACTGCCGGGGACGAAGTTGAAAATTTTCCCTGAGATTGAATGACATTGAACCTATGATTCCAAAGGTGCATTAGGCATTAGATCCTTTGAAGATTGCTACTGTGCACCTAGCGACTCCATTTTGACGACTCCACTTTGGTGAACCTACCATTTTAATTGTGTCTTTCAGAGGTAGACACACGTGGTCCCATCCACAACTACCTCTAGCTATGCCTGAAGCTAAGCGATAGGCGAGTTTCAAAAGAGGAAAGGCTCCCCAAGGAGAAATGTCCACCGCCGAACCAAGTAATTTTCAATCTCCTTTTGTTGAAACTCCTTTTTCTTCTCCTCATCTTCGCAACAAACCCTTTTCTGAAGCCTCGTGTTTCCTGAATTTTGGAAGTGTTCCTGCCGAGTTTTCTCCTCTTGGTTTCGAACTAGATGGAGAAACCCTTGTCACTTCCCTCTCACCTGTAAGCCTATTTACAGTATCCCCTATTCAATCTCTTTCCCCTTCAAGTTCTCCTCCACCTAATATCCCTATGGCAGGAGAAAATCCCCCCATGACCAAAATGGAGGCTATTATATCCACCAGGTACGCTCCCCTCCTGCTACCTTAGCCTCTCAATGCCCTTCCAATAGATGGCTACCTCAAACAACTGCCCAAGTTTACGGGCGAGGGGGACATAACTATAGAAGAACACCTTGAATCCTTTTACATTTTTACAGATGATCATGTCATCATGCATGCAGATGTGTGGATGAGGATTTTCATCCATAACCCTGAGGGTGAGGTTAGAAAATGGTTTAGGGCCCTACCTCCTAGATCTTTTAATGGGACTGAGGCTTTGGATAATGCCTTTTTGAGACAATGGGGAGACAAAAAAGACTTCATGTATTACATGATAGAGTTTGGATCTTTGAAGAGAAAAGAAGGAGAGTTTGTTTTTGACTTCTCCAAAAGATTTAACAAAATGTACAATAAAATCCCCATTGAGATTAAACCCTCAGAAGCCTCTATGAAGATCACTTATGCTAGTGCTTTTGATCCTGATTTTTGCCTACTGTTGAGGGAAAGGAGAGCCACCACTCTGGTTCACATATAAGATGCGGTCGTAGAAGTAGAGCCTAATATATTGGATGTTGACTGACTCGGGAATAAGGTTGACAGAGACATACCCAGGAGGAGAGTTGAAGCCTCCTCATACCATTCCTCTCCCCTTCCCCCTCAGACGAATGAGGTAACTAAAGTGCTGAAATCTCTTCCGGCTAGGATGGAAAGGTGGGAGTTAGAGGGGAAGCCCGTGTACAGAAATCCCCAGAATACTGATAACAGAGGTTTTGGGAGGCTTGGTAACAATGTGCCACAGGTCTCTCCAAGGGAAAAAAGGATCATATACATATATGATCAGAGGATTCAGACCCCTCTCCAAAGAAACATGGTTTCTCATGAGGAAGGAGAGGAGATAGAAGAACTCAACCCTGAAATTCACTGCATTGAAGACACCTCTCCTTTTCCCCATTTGACTCAATATGCATATGAAGAGTCCCTTATGAACGTCCAAATTAGAGAGTTGGGTAAAGGGGAGAATGCTAACAACACCCATAAAATATACCATCTTAGGCCAAAGAAGAAAGACGATACTTTTGACAGCCAAGATCAGACCCTCATAGCAGAAGGGCCTGCTAAAGCTGCAACGATAACTACTAAAGTAAAGAAAACTCAGAATACTTTGTTAGAATCCAAAGAACCTGTCTCCAAGGTAAGGGAACCTCTTATTCTCCTCTCTTCTTTTAGTTTTGAGCATGAAATTCAAAATATCAGAATTCTTGTACCCCTCTCAGAACTAGTTAAAAATGAAGATTTCAAAAGGTCCCTCTCTAAGAGGCTACAATCCAAACCCCCCCATCCTTCAACAGACTCAATAAATCTTCAAGATGAAAAGCCAATAGTTGTCATAGGTCCCATGGTAGAAGACAGAGATGATTCATCCCCTCCCTTCTACACATCCCTAAACATACATGATAAGGTGCTGCATAATTGCCACATGGATTCAGGAGCTTCCCACAACCTTATTCCCAAAATAGTCATGGAAGAATTGGCATTGGAGGTGACAAAGGATTACAATGACTTGTACTCTTTTGATTCAAGGAGGGTGAAATTCCTTGGAGTCATCAAAGACTTGGTTTTCTCTTTGTTTTAGCTGCCAATGAAAAGTGTGGTCATGGGCATTGTAGTAGCCAATGTTCCTCCCAAGTTCGACATGCTGCTGTCAAGATCTGGGATTAAAAATCTTGGAGGAACATTACAAATGGATCTCACATATGCTACCATTTCATTCTTTGGAGGGGAACACAAGAGTTTTTACAGAGAATCCTAGCTGGCCTACATTTTTAGTGATGAGGCAAATCCCACCAATCACCCTATCTTTGCACTAGACACTGATTTGGGATCTAGTCTATTGCAGCTCACTATTCCTCCTGAAGCCCCTTTTCAAATCAGAAGGAAACCCCCTTTTAATCATGAGATTCCTCCTCCAACCACCTCTATTTGGAAGATGTTTTTCGACGGGGCTTGTTCTAGCAAAGGCATTGGTGTTGGTGTGGTGTCAGTGTCACCTTGTCAGGAAACCATGTCCCTGTCATACAAGCTAGAATTTGAAGCCACCAATAATGTGGTGGAATACAAAGCTCTGGTTCTAGGTTTAAGGGCTACAAAGGAGATGGGGATAGAGGATATAACAATGTTTGGAGATGATGAGGTGATTATTCAGCAAGTCAGAAACGATTATCGGGCCAAGCATCCTCGACTCAGGAGCTACAGAAATGAGGTGTGGGACTTGATTGAAAATTTCTTCTCAGCTTTCAACATCTCTTTTATTCCAAGGGAGAAAAATGCTTTGGCCGATTCCTTAGCCGTTTTGGTGAGTCTGTTCAGGATCCCTCTGTCGCCTAAGAKAAAATATGATGTTGAGATAAAATATAGGCCATCTATACTAGTCAATGTCARACATTGGAAGGTATTTGAAGGTGATCTTGAAATGAAGAATTTTTTGCAGGCTGTCAATGAATTTTCTACGTTGCACATTGATCAGGACCCTAACCTTGAAGGTCACCCCTACCCTGAGGTATTTTTAAATAAAATTTCTAATCACTAGATTATTTATTTGCCTAGCAATCACATTCCAAAGGGACTAGTCCCTTTAGAAAGATTGTTTGATGGTAATGATGTGGTAGTAAAGGGTGAAGTTTCGAATGAAGATGTCAATTCAGCTAAGTGAAACATTGGCACACAGGAGGAGCCTAAGTTTGTCAAGTTGTCGAGTAGTTTGACCAGAGAATAGAGGTCCGAATATACTGAGCTATTAAGAGAATTTGTTGATGTGTTTGCATGGACTTATGCAGACCTCAAGACATATGACATGTCTATCATTGAACACAAGATCCCATTGAAGGAGGAGGCTAAACCATTTAGGCAGAAGTTAAGATAGATAAATACCATGTTGTTGCCTGTCATGGAGAGAGAAGTAAAGAAACTGTTAGATGCCCAAATCATTATTCCCTTGAGATATTCTAAGTGGGTAGCCAATTTGGTCCCGGTGAGGAAGAAAAGTGGGGAAATCAGGCTCTGTGTTGACTTCAGAAACCTCAACAGGATCTCAAAGAAAGACAATTATCCCTTGCCCAACATGGAACACATATTGCAGAGGGTAACTGGTGCATCCAGGATATCCATGGTTGATGGCTTCTCTGGGTATAATCAGATATCAGTCATGCCCAAGGATAGAGAGAAGACCACCTTCACCACTCCCTGGGGGACATTCATGTATTGCAAGATTTCGTTTGGACTTATGAATGCAGGAGCAACTTTTCAATGAGCTATGGATATGGCCTTCATAGGAGAGAAAGACCAGTTTGTGGTGATCTATCTAGATGACATCACAGTCTTTTCCAGGTCTGATATGGAGCACTGTTGTCACCTAAGGAAGGTTTTCCTGAAATGTCGGAAGTTTGGCCTTTCTTTAAATCCCAAGAAGTCCATTTTTTCTGTGAAGGAGGGGAATTTGTTAGGCCATATAGTATCAGTAGAGGGAGTGAGGATTGATCCCAATAGGGTAGAGGAAATTTAGACCCTGTCACTTCCCAGATCTAGAAAGGAAGCTCAGGCCTTTTTGGGGAAGATTAATTTTCTGAGGAGATTAGTCTCAAATTTTGCTGAGTTGGTGAAACACATCACAGCCATGCTCAAGAAAGGAAATGAATTAAAATGGACTACCAAGCCCAGGAAATATTTCATCCAAATAAAAAGGGCATTGACTAAGGAACCTTTGTTGATTAGTCCTAACTATTCGAAGGATTTTCTAATTTTTTTGTTCACTTCTTTTGAGACAGTAGAAGCGGCCTTGTTGTAGAAAAATGAGGAAGGTTGAGAGCATCCCATCTCCTTCTTCAACAAGGCATTAAGAGATGCATATATTAGGTATGAAATCATGGAGAAACAAGATTATGCCTTAGTGAAGGATCTCAAATATTTTAGAGGCTATGTCTTGCACTCAAAAGTGAATACGTACATGCCTTTAGCGTCTGTGAAAGATATCCTTATATAGCCTGACATAGATGGAAGAAAAGATAAATGGATCGCCAAGATTTTGGAGTTTTACCTAGAGATAAATCCCACCAAGTTGGTTAAAGGGAAGGGTTTAGCCAAGTTGTTGGTTGAATCTAATTATAGGGCCTTGGGGGTTAGCTTCCTAAATACTTGCTAAGAAAATCATCGAGTTGAGTCGTCCAGCAAAATCTCTCACGACGGCTCATCACTAGTAGAATACACCTGCTATCGAGACATTTTCTACTTTCTGCAAGAGTTGAAGCCTCCTGATGGAATGGGTAAGAGTAAGGCAAGATATTTAAAGATCAAGATGATAAGGTATTTCCTCATTGACCAAGTCTTATACTGGAGAGACCCCCTAGGGGTGTTGTTGAGGTGTCTGAGCCCACAGGAAGCCCAAAAAGTTATGTTTGAGTTCCATGGTGGCCTTTGTGGAGGGCATCATTTTTGTAAGACCAAAACTCACAAAATTCTTTGGGCTAGGTACTATTGGCCCACCTTGTTCATTGATGTTTGCAGAGAAGTTAGAGCTTGTATCAAATGCCAAAGGTTCTCAGGAAAGCAACATCTCAACTCACTTCCACTAAAGCCTGTGGTAGCTTCAACACCTTTTCAAAAGTGGGGGTTGGACTTCATTGGGGAGATTCATCCTCCTTCAAGTGGCTAGCATAGATGGATCCTGACTGTGACAGACTATTTCACTAAGTGGATAGAAGCGACCCCCACTAGGAGTGCTTCTCACAAGGTTATTATCAGCTTCTTGGAGGATATCATAGCCAGATTTGGCTATCCCATCAGAATTGTCACTAATAATGCTGCTTCTTTCAAGTCTGATCCTCTGATTAAGTTATCTGAACAGTTCAAAATTTCACTGATTCACTCCACCCCCTATTATCCTCAAGGAAATGGTCTGGCAGAATCTTCCAATAAAATCCTAATCAAGCTCATCAAAAAATTGTTGGAATAAAATAAGAGGGCCTAGGATTTAAAGCTCAAATTATCTCTATGGGTTGATCGAGTGACAACGAAAAAGTCCCTGGGCACCTCACCTTCTCAACTGGTTTATGGGACATAGGCTAATTTTCCCACTCAACTTGCGTTACCTGTAGTGAAATTCTTCCAGGATCATGAAGGAGAGCCAGATCATATGGTCAAAAGGATTCATCAAATAGTTGAGGTGCAACAGATTAGGGAATAGGTGATGGATGTGGCCCATAGTCATCAACATAAGGTCAAGCAGGCTTTTGACAGGAAGTTCACAAAGAAGGAATTCGAGCTTAGGGATTTGGTGCTTAAGTGGGATGCACCCAGGTAGGATAGGGGCAAACACAACAAGTTTGACACCCTCTGGATCAGGTCCTTCAAGATCACTGAAGTATTCTCAAATAACAATTATAGGTTGTTGGATTTGGAGGGTGAGGAAGTCTTTAATGGCCCAGTAAATGGGCATTTCCTAAAAAGATGTTTTGTTTGAGCTGTAGGCAACTCCTCGTTTTGTAAATATTGTCCTTTTAGTTGTTTACTTATTTATTTTCGGATTAATAGATGATTCCATAGCCCAATAACAAGGCACTGAAGCTGCAAATGAGTTCTTAGAGAATTGCAGGGATGAATCTATCCCCCATGGAGCCTAATGTTAGTGCAAATTCTTGCAAGATGGTGTTTTCTTCTGGTTTCGGGCCCCTGGTGTAAATGCATAAAAGTGGGGTTTGAAGACTAGTCGACTGTGTTTTATTCAAAGGCCGCAACCATGAGCGTCGAGTGCCGCCCACAGAAGAAGCCCATTTCGGGCTTAAAATCAAGTGAGCGGGCACTTTGTCTTTCAACAGTGAGGATCCATAGATGGGGCAGATCGACAACCATCGGGTAAGTTTGGGTCGCAGAGTTGCACGTGGGTAAGTGCCTGAGCTCATCTCCTATGGCCAAACTCATGAAACGATCAATCCATTTCGGTATTTTAGCTACCGAGACTTCAACATACAAGGGTTTCTCCTCCTTGCATCATGTATCCTTGGTGCACGAAATCCCAAAAGAACCAGGACCGTTGATCAAGAAATGATCTAGGTCGTCCATCCAATGGAACATGTGGCACGCGATCAAGCCATTTCGGCTACTCAGACTTCGAGAGAACAAAGGGTCTCCTCCTTCCACTACATTTCAGAACCCCGAAGCCTAAAATGCTGAAAGGGTCCAGGCCAGAGGTGGTCCCACATTTGAGAAGTGATCTAGGCCGTCCATCGAATGGGACACGTGGTGTGCAATAAAGCCATTTTGGCTACCGAGACTTTGAGAGGATAGAGGGTCCCCTCCTTCCACTGCATTTCAGAATCGCCGAAACGTGAAATCCCGAAAGCACCTTTGAATATAGGCACAAGGTCACACCCCGTGGTCACTTGGGGTGATAGAAAGAATTGTACAAAGGGCCAAAGCATCGGGCTTAGCTGCAGAAGGGATCACTGTGTTCTTCAGGTACCAGTTCAACTGGACCTCGATATTGGTCCCTACTAAAAGTAAATGAAGGTTGGGGGAGGTAGTTGAACCCTCAGCTCACTCATTAAATGAAAAGCATGAAGGTTTCGATAGGCAGTCTGCCCGAGATAGTCCTGTATGTTGGTTGTTTTTCAAAGAAGCCATGTTGAGTCCTCGTCTGACTAGATGAGTCTGCACACACTATTTTAGCCTTTAATGTTTTAGCTACCCCCCTGCAAATTCCATGCAAAGTTAAGGTGATGTCTGACGAAGGAGTTCAGGCCAAATTTGACTGAAGAGACGCCATGCCCTAGAAGTTCTAAGACGCCTCTATTGTGCGAAGGTCTAGGAGTATATTTACTCAGTTTTTTGTATTTTTGTAAGGATCAATGGTAGAGTACAACTCCCGATTGTAAATCTTTAATTTAGCCTTTGGTTCTCTAGTTATAGAGGAACATTTGAGACTTCTTTCTTAATGGCAGTTGGCTTCTTCTTTTCCTTTTCCCTCTGAATCTGAAAGCTCGGGCATGGATGATCCAATCGGGTGTTGCATAGATATATAATGTAGGTTTGATTATAGTAGTTCTGCAATCTTTTTAGGTTCATTTTGAAGTTTATTTGGCTCTAAGAGGATCTCATATCCGATAATTTTAATCTTTTGTAAATACTGCTGGAATACTGGATGTCCAGAGCAGACTTTATTTCCCCTCTCTTTCCCTCCACTTACTCACCACTATCCTTATTACTGGCTTAAGTTAGGTCAAGGCCTCATATGTCATTGTTGTTCCAACCTAGTTTTCTGAGTTAGAACGATATGGTTCTAAGTTTCTTTCCATTTGATCAACCTTTATAAACAAATCGTGACATAAAACTGATGGGTGTCGAGCTCTGCTCCTGCTGCAATCCAGGAGTGACTTTCGACTCCAATAGTTTCTATTTGCACTGAAATTTGACATGGATAGATTATTCAGATACCTTAATGATAGGGAAGAGTTTCTAGACTCAAATATACAGTACTATATGTGGGAACATGTGCACTATCAATGAATTTTAAAAGGAACACTGAACATACATTGTACTATGTCTAGACATGGGAAACGATGACCTATGAATGGAGCCAACATTGAAATTATTTCAAAATGTTTTTGTATGCACTAAAATTTGACATGGATAGACTATTTTCATTCCTTAACTACATGGGAGGGTTTCTGGACTCTAATTTGACTCACACACCCACTTGTTTCCATCATCAATTCATCATGTAAACCATAAACCATAATTTTCTTTCAAAGTACACAAATCAGTTGATGCAAGTTTTAAGTTTTTGTCAGTCTTTCTTCATTTTTCTTCCAGGTTCTACATTGTATATACAATGTATGTGTGTCATAGTTGTGATGAAAAATCCCTCTTTTCGTTCTTTGTTTAATCAACACTATAAAAATGCCTGTGATGAATGAACCGCGCATCCCTAAGGAAATTTTTATGATCTTGTACCTTGTTGTTTGACCCTCGAGCATTCCTTGGACAACCATGAGAACCATACTTCATGTTACAAATGCATTTGAAATGACCATTGTTATATCACATATTTCATTTGTGATTCCACAAGTCCCTAAGCATGGACCATAAATCCCTATTTTTCGTTGATTTCTTAATCAACAACATAAAAATACTCCCTTGCAGTACTATATGCGGGGTCATGTGTACTGTCGAATGAATTTTACAAGGAAATTGTACTAGGTCTAGACACGGGAAATAGTGACCTGTGAATGGGGCCAATGTTGAAATTTTTTCAAACTGTTTCTGTATGCACTTAAATTTGACGTGGATAGACTATTCACATGCCTTAATGATATGGGAGGGTTTATGGACTCAAATGTGACTCACACACTCACTTTCTTCCATCATCAATTCATCATGTAAACCATAAAACCTAATTTTTTTTTCAAAGTACACAAATTGGTTTACACAAGTTTTAATTTTTCGTCAGTCTTAATTCATTTTTCTTTCAGGTTCTACATTGTATATACAATGTATGTGTGTCATAGTTGTGATGAAAATTCCCTCTTTTCATTCATTGTTTAATCAACACTATAAAAATGACTATGATCAATGTCCCATGGGTCCCTAAGGAAATTTATATGATCTTGTACCTTGTTTTTTGACCCTAGAGAATTCCTTGGACAACCATGAGAACCATAGTTCATGTTACAAATTCATTTGAAATCACCATTGTTATATCACATATTACATTTGTGATTCCATAAATCCCTAGGCATGGACCATAAATCTCTCTTTTTCATTGATTACTTAATCAACAGTATAAAAATACTCCCTTGCAGTACTAGATGCAGGGGCGTGTGTACTGTTGAACAAATTTTACAAGGAAATTGTACTAGGACTAGACACGGGCATCAATGACCTGTGAATGGGGCCAACATTGAAATTTTTTCAAATTGTCTCTGTATGCACTGAAATTTGACATGGATAGACTATTTGCATGCCTTAACTATATGGGAGGGTTTCTGGACTCAAATTTTACTCACACACCCACTTTATTACATCATCAATTCATCATGTAAACCATAAACCCTAATTTTATTTCAAATTACACAAATTGCTTGACGCAAGCTTCAATTTTTCGTCAATCTTTCTTCATTTTTATTTTAGGTTCTACATTGTATATACAATGTATGTGTGTCATAGCTGTGATGAAAAATCCCTCTTTTTGTTCATTGTTTAATCAACATTATAAAAATGATTGTGATGAATGGCCCATGTGTCCCTAAGCAAATTTATATGATCTTGTACCTTGTTGTTTGACCCTAGAGAATTCCTTGGACAACCATGAGAACCACACTTCATGTTACAAATGCATTTGAAATGCCCATTTCTATATCACACATTTCATTTCTGATTCAATAAATCCCTAGGCATGGACCATAAATCCGTATTTTTCGTTGATTTCTTAATAAACACCATAAAAATACTCCCTTCCAGTACTAGATGTGGGGACGTGTGTACTGTCAAATGAAGTTTACAAGGAAATTGTACTAGGACTAGACACGGGAAACAGTGATGTGTGAATGCGATAAATGTTGAAATTTTTTCAAACTGTTTCTGTGAATGGGGCCAAGTATAATTAGTTACACATAATGTAATTGCTTACCTTCATGGAGTCATCAATAGGGTGTTTACAGTTTCTATCGATGTAGTTTTGCCCCACATCCAGAAGGATAATCAATCAATAAGGTTCAACTACAAGAGATTGTAACTGCAAGGACCCGTTCGGAGTCATCAATTTGTTGGGTTTTAGTGTTCCCAATGAATGGATGCATTGTTCTTGACATGGAATGGGACAAAACATGTACCTTATTAATTTTATTCCTTCACTTTATGTGGGCTTGGTCATTCCTATCCTTGAATTGAAAGTTATCGCTATTCTTAGGCATCACCCTTCATGACACCTGTCACCAAATGATTAGATCACAAGGTTGGAGGCATATGGGCATTGGGATGAGGCTTTATAACCTTACAGTAAGAAGAGACATTAATTGAACTTTGACTAGATTGAAAGGTGCGTGCAATTGAAAATACTAACAACCCAAAACTAAAAGGGATCAATACACAGAATGTCACTGACAGGTGATCTGGTGGTGTCTAGGAAGAGGCCTAGCACCTTCAAAATGATCATTATCCTCCAAATATCCACATCTATGTATAATTATAAATCCTCATCCCTCCTTGAGTCCAATGACCCCATGACTCTAGCGTGGACATGCTTGATGTGGAAGTTTACACATTTCAAATTATGGGATCATACATAAGATAATTTATCACCTTTAGTGGATCATACATATATATATGGGAAAAATCCAACTAGAAGAAGATGCTTCATTTGTTAACTCAATATGTAATCAGTTACATATGCTTCATTTGTTAACTCGAATCTTCTCTTCTTCTTAATATTAGGCTCTACTTTCCATTATCAAACTATAAATAAATCCATTTGCAAAGGGTTCTCTTCAAGTTCTTATGTGATTATATAGTGGACTCTAACAATAGATCGCAACTCATCTTCCCTTTCCACAAAAGCTACACTTCTTATGAAGTTTTGAATATCCCTTCACTCCAGTGGTTGGTCACAAGAAACAAAAATATCAATAGATTGTTCCACGGTTGGCAATGGATTACATAATGCCATATGGTTTCTATAAGGGTGCCAAGTTCCATAGGTATAGGAAAGAATAAATTTCAACCACCTATGGAATAGAATTGAATCCACCAGTCCATAGGAACTCATTAGTAGCCACATACCTTTGACATATGACATATAGCTAATGCCCATCCTAGAGGGGAAACAAAGAGAGGAAATTTCCCATGTTGAAGATATAGTAAAAATTTCAAGGGAAGGTGCACTCCAATCTTTCCAAGCCATATGTAGTGGGATTCATCTTGATGTTTAGAGGATAGAACCACACTACCATCATAATTTATAAGCTAACCTACATACACTACTACATATGGGCATATTATTCCATGAAATGTTTCCACGTTTCCATTATTCTCATTTTTTTTAAATTCGGAGGGATTTTCGTCGCTATTTCCCTTGTAGTACTAGATGCAGGAATGTGTTTAATCTTGAACTAATTTTAAAAGGAACAATGAAAATACAATGTACTAGTACTAGACATGGGCAACAATGACCTGTGAATGGGGCCAACATTGCAATTTTTTCAAACTGATTCTGTATGCACTAAAATTTGACATGGATAGGCTATTCACATACCTTAATGATATGGGAGGGTTTCTAGAATCAAATTTGACTCACACACCCACTTGTTTCCATCATTAATTCATCATGTAAACCCTAACGACAAAAAGAGTAAATGTCAAGTGAATGGTGTCATACTTCCAAGTATTGGGTTCCATGACATACAAGGGGTCATATTGTCTCATTTATGGGTGATTTTATTGAGGGCTAGCCACATCATTTTCCTCTTTTTTTTTTCAAAGAATATTTCTCCAAGACCTTTATTATTTTTTATGTGTTAACAAGTTGAAGACATTAAGGAACACTAAAAATGAAATGCATAGACCACAGATGCTCTACCTTGGTTTAAAATTCTTTTCCAAGTTGAAGACAATAAGGGGCACTAAAACGAAATGCATAGCCCACATATGCTCTACCTTGAAAATAACCATTTATTAATTAGTTATTTATTTTATGGGTCCCTAATATTTTGAGAATCCTTTCATTTCTCTTGAGATCCCAGGGTGATATTTTATTGCATGATGATTTTTTCCAAGGCACCTCTGAGCCTAATGGCCCCTTCTTACCATGAAATGAAGTACATTCCCTTCTTCGATCAATAATCCTGAAAAACTAAAATATGGGGAAACAAAGGGGAAGAAGTAATGGAAGGTTAAAAGTATGAGCAAGAATGGAACAATGACCCTTTAAGGATACCCTCTAGTAGAAACCATTTCCATTAGGGTGACCACTTACTTGGAAACCATGATACACACTATGGTGAAATAGGGAAAAAAATATAATTTCCAAGAAAACATTTTCAAAATCAAGAAAGGACCCTTTGCAACATGTTCAAATGATTTATTTATGATAATGACACTTACTAAAACCCCGGGCTTATTACCTCATGGAGAAAGACCTTTTTTACTATGTGAGCCAAGCTAGGTGTGGTGGATGTTTATCCCATAAATCAGGTGGTGATGTGAGGTATGATAGGGGCCTCTGCCTACTCACCTGCCTCTCAGTAATCCATGTCTACAAATCGAGGGCCTTGAGACATCATATCCTTAGTTATCCCTGGAAATGGTGGATAAAAATCACCATAATAAACATTTTATTTTCATAATCATCATCGTCATTGTCGTCGTCATCATCATTTTCATCATCATCGTCATCGTAATTGACATCATCATCATTGTTTTTTTCTTCTTTTTCATCACAATACTCATCATTTTCATCATAATATTCATCATCATCATCATCGTTTTCATCATCATCTTCATTATCATCATTTTCATCATCATCATCATCATCGTCATCATCATTGTTATTTTCATCATCATAGTGATTTCCATTTTCATGATCATCATCATAATCAACATTTTCATCCTGCTCTTCCTCCTCCTCCTCATCATCATGATCATCACCATTGTCAGTGTTGTCATAGTTATCATCATCATCATCATCATCCTTGTCATCATCATCATTGTGGTCATTATCAATCATTTTCATCACCGTAATCAACATTTTCATTTTCCTCCTCATCCTCCACATCATCATTGTCATCATCATCATCGTCTTTTTATATGGGTCAAGTTATATAGGGATTACGATATAGTGGTTATGTAAATAAAGGGAGTCACAAATTTGTCCCATAGAGTAAGAGAATACCTAAAACAAGCACCTCAAATTGTCTAATAAATCCAAACCCGTGAATAAGGACCAAGGGAAAGAGGAGAAGAAAAAATGGGGAACCCTACCTAAGCACTAAAAATCCCTGAAGATTTTACATCTATAATAAGGAAATGTGACTAAAGAGAGAGTGGTCCAACATACAAAAGTATTTATATGTGACAAATAAACTCCTCTTCAAAAAATAATTTACTTTCCACAATAATAGACCATCTAAGGTAGAAAGGAAGTTAGGTTAGAAATTTGTTTTATCATAATTAAATTTCATTATTTGTAAAACCACATCTTAATGTTTGGAGGACAAATGAAGTTTGTGGGATGAGACAAAAAACATATGGTAAAATATAATGGTAAAAGGGAATAATTTTCATTTTATAAAATTTGAATAAATTTAATTCAATAATAAAATTAATTTAATTTAATTTATAAATTTAATTTAATAATATGTATATTATATTATTATATAATATATATTATGTATAACACAACATATAATAAGAAATAACAAAAAAAAAATGTAGCAAAACCAAAATAAAGAGACAAAAAATGTGTGTGAAGATATTTGAGCTCACTCGAGACTGCAACAAGGAGACAACTCGAGGCCAAGAAACTCTGAAGATATTCATTCGATCCTCACCAATAAAATAAGGTGACAATGTAAGCCCACCATTAAGAAGTCCCTAGCCCATAGCACAAGCGATTATTGGTGATAGAGAAAACCTCAACCAAAAGGGAACAACATGAGCCCACCATTGAGGAGGCCATATGCCATAGCATGAGCGATGACTGGTGAGAACCTCTGTGAGAACACGAGCCCACCAACAATGCTACCAAAATCGATGAGAACCTCTGCATTTTAATTTTTCTAGGGTCATTTGTTTTTATCTCAAAATGGTTTATTTATTCCTAGGATTGAACACACTAATTCATCATCGTTATTGAGACAAAACCAACATGTTCTTTGGACACGATTTTCGGTCCAAACTCGCAGGAATTTTGTTAAAACCCCCTGCCCACTTGACTTTGGCTTGCACCAAGACATTTTAAGCAAGGGACAAAGAGACAAAACCAACATGTTCTTTGGACATGATTGTGGGGCCAAAATTGCAGGACTTTTGTCAAAAACCCCTGGCCACTTCAGTTTGGCCCGCACCAAGACATTTTAAGCAAGGGCCAAAGAGACAAAACCAAAATGTTCTTTGGACACGATTTTGGTGCCAAAATTGTAGGAATTTTTTCAAAACCCCCTGCCCAAAATCGCAGGACATTGAACATTTTAATGGTTTCTAACCACTTACATTGACCTCATACTTCTCCCATAATTCATTAAAATATTAAAGACTGTAATGTAGACTGAGCAATCTCCTCGTGAATCAACAATCATGAAGAATTCATATCCTTATAGGTGAATTGTGGGTTGGATCAATATTCATGTGGGTTGGATCAATATTCATGAGGTCCATATTTGAAATAAGATTCTCTCCAAAAATAACATATCGTGAGAAGCTAGTAAAAAATAAAGTGTGATGCAGTTGGTATTTCTCCAGGTAATTTGAAATCTCATAATTCTCAATGTTTATCTAATTTTTCTCATTTATTGCATTATGCTTTTCCTCCTTACCCAGTGGAGATCCCACTCCTAGTAATTATTCATTTATATATATGGTTCTCTTATTACCTATATAGTGTTGGTTCAAATATCTACTACTTATTTTTCTATGACACCAACATGCTATTGCATCAATGTGTCAATCCCACCAAATATGGAACTTTGTGACACATGACTTGACTACATATGGTTGATGTAGGCGTTAATCTCTTAGGGCAAAAAATAAACCACATAAGTTGTAAGATGGGCCTTGAAATCCTACTATATAGTGGTCCATCAGAATCACTAAGGTTTATTTTCCTTAGATTGCTAACCTATGAAATGTACCCTAGGACTAATGAACTCTTATACATTCTCATATCATATGAAGTTATAAACACAAGATGTCTTTTATATGGGTTTGAGTAGTCAACTATTGTTGAAGTTTTACTTATACAACTAACAATTATGAYTCTTCTTTATTATTATAATCATTTATCACATTAGCTGCATAAATAAGATCACTCCAAGAGAGGCAATCACAGAAAAAGTAGAGACACACAAATTATCCCAGGAAAACCTCATGGGGAAGAAAACCCAGCAAAAAAWTCCTCAATATAGATAGACCAAAAACCGAATAGAATATCCTCCTCTACTKCTTCACTAGGAAGAGTAGCACACCACTTAACCAAGAGATACCAAGAGATATACCAAAACCCTCCTTGATGCCACCCTCAGTTGTAGCAACTACTCCTCTAAGACTTGCRCACTTTTTCCTCTTTTTCCAGAGCACATGAGTGAGTGTGCAAATGAGGTTTTAKCCTCCTTTATAAATAGTAGTTTGGCCTAACTAAATTAGGTTTGGGCTCTTTCAGTTTTGTTGGTTGGGCGCTCCTCTTGCCAACAYGGCTTGCCTTTGGGCTCTCCTCTTGCGAACTTTATGCAACTTTATGCAACATGCAACTTATGAAACAATGAAACTTATGAAACTATGCACCTATATGCAAGTTTAGGCAACTATGGAACTTATGCAACTTATGAAACTTATGCAACCATGAAAACTATGCAACTTATGCAACTTTATGCAACTACACAACTTTATGCAACATGGAACTATGCAACTTATGCAACTTTATGCAACTATGCAACTTATCCAACTTATGCAACTTTATGCAACTTTATGCAACTATGCAGCTTATGCAACTATGCAACTTATGCAACTATGCAACTTTATGCAACTTTATGAAACAATGCAACTATGGAACTTATGCAAATTGTGCAAATTATGAAATTATGCAACTTATGCAACTTTGTGCAACTACAAACTTTATGCAACATGCAACTATGAAGCTTATGCAACTCTATGCAACTAATGCAACTTACACAACTATGCAACTTATGCAACTTTATGCAACATGCAACTTATGCAACTATGAAACTATGCAACTTATGAAACTTTATGCAACATGCAACTTTATGCAAATTTATGCAATTCCACAAGAGGATGTGTAAATGACCTCCTTCTACTAGTATCAATTGGGTCCTGGCATGGAAACAATTTTCTTATGTTGCACATGCTTACCAACACTCTATCCATGCAACAACTACACTTGAAGGACCTCCTTAGTGTGCAATCATAGCACCTTGTTTCACCCAAAATAGTTTACAAATCCATCACCCTATCTACATCAATTCCCAGGCTTAATGTTGGGACTTTAATGCCTCTTTCTATCCTAACAAATTTCGTACACCTCTAATGTCAGGACTTTAATTCCATTCTATAAAAGAGAAGACTCACACCCCAACACATACCAAGATAAAAATAATGGGATGTAAAGTATGATATGAATCAAGTAAAAAGGGACCCCAATAATTTTGTTACATACAATAGAATCAAGTATATTCTCCAAGAAAAGCATGGGTTCCCTAAATATTTGCTCACTAACTTATGTTCTAATTTTTTCAAGTGTTGGTACCAAAAAATTGTGTTTGCACGATAAATTGTCTTCTTGTTTTAACGAGTGTAGGTACCACCAAATACGTATCTATCAGATCTATCTTCCTCGAGTGATGATCAAGATATACTAAGAGAGGTTGAAAGTGAGACGTGTTGTACTAGATCTACCGGTTCTAGATAAACTAGATCTGAAAAGGTAAGGAAAATATTTTGTATACGCATGCAATTTTTTATTGCCAATGGAGATTCATGTAATTATGATGCTGAGAGCATAGGTGACATTGAGTTTCCCTTGAGGTATGTACATCTATTGCAACGATGGGTACCTAAGGATCTACCTGAAGTGGACACATATTTCTTCATCAGTGGGAGGATGTATCACATTGGTCCTTCATCCTTACATGGATTGGGGTTATTTTCCATGGATGTCATAAAGGTCGGATATGGAATTGTAATTGAATTGATGGAGTATGTCAGACCATTATACAAATACAATCACTGGTTGATGTTGGTCCGATACACGCGAAGTATGTGGAGATACAGAGTTGCCACAAATTATATACAACTAGTAGATAACAATCAAAATAAAGGGGAAACTATGTATATTGATGGAAAGCCAAAATCTTCTGGAAATATTGTGGGCTTTATAAATAGTACATGACCAGGGGAAACAACTAAGAAACTAAATTGCATATTTGAGGGACGTGAAAGAAATCGTATATTTGTATGTGCAACACAAACAATAGTTCAAGGTGAAGAATTTTTTATCGATTACAACTTAAATAAATTAGATGGAGGGGGTGAGGCTATGGGGGTAAATATCTTACATACCATTCAAATCAACCTTTGATCAATCATTGTTATAATTTATCACTGAAATATTTCAATTTGTTATTGCATATATTTCATTTTTCATTATTTATTTTATGATATTACTGCAATATTTGATTTTTTTAATGTTACAATAACTTTCATAACTCTTGTTGATTAATTTATTGTGTCAACATCTATCTAGGGTTACTGTGAGAAATCACATGCTACATCTTTCCAGGTTGACCATGGAAATGCACCCGTTGTGCCTCAACAGGTAAATGTTAAATATAGTAAAAACTTATGACTACAACAACTAAATTTTTGAAATTTCATTATTTATTTTATGATATTATTGCAATATTTCATTTTTTTAATGTTACAGGTGAATTTCATAACTTTTGTTGATTGATTTATTGTGTCAACTTCTATCCAGGGTGATCGTCGAATATCACCCGCTAGATCTGTCTAGGGTGACCATGGAAATGCACCTGATGTGCCTCAATAGGTAAATGTTAAATATAGTAACAACTTATGACTACAACAACTAAATTTCTAAAATTTCATTATTTATTTTCTGATATTACTGCAATATTTCATTTTTTTAATGTTACAGGTGAATTTCATAAATTTTGTTGATTGATTTATTGTGTCAACTTCTATCCAGGGTGACCCTGGAAAATCACTCACTACATCTGTCCAAGGTGACTGTGGAAATGCACCCGATGTGCCTCAACATGTAAATGTTAAATATAGTAACAACGTATGACTACAACAACTAAATTTCTGAAATTTCATTATTTATTTTCTAATATTACTGCAATATTTCATTTTTTTTTAATGTTACAAGTGAATTTCATAACTCTTGTTGATTGATTTATTGTGTCAACTTCTGTCGAGGGTGACTGTGGAAAATCACCCACTACATTTTTCCAGGGTGACCGTGGAAATGCACTCGTTGTGCCTCAGCAGGTAAATTTTGAATATAGTAACAACTTATGACTACAACAACTAAATTTATGAAATTTCATTATTTATTTTATGATATTACTGCAATATTTCATTTTTTTAATGTTACAGGTGAATTTCGTAACTTTTGTTGATTGATTTATTGTTTCAACTTCTGTCTAGGTTGACCGTGGAAAAGCATCTACTACATCTATCTAGGGTGACTATGGAAAGGCACGCGTTGTGCCTCAGCAGGTAAATGTTAAATATAGTAATAATTTATGACTATAATAACTAAATTTCTCAAATGTTAAAGTTCATCTCATTAATTTTATTCATCAATGTATTGTGGCATGGTCAATGTGGGAAGGCACCCACTGAGGATATTGATGAGGACGAAATATTTTATTCCACTGACCCAATACCAACTATCATGAAGGCCTTAAACAGGAAAACATAGAATATCTAGGGTTGTTTTTCGCAAAAGACCCATGACACAAGAGGACAGGGCAAGAATTGCAGAGCTACAAAATCTAATAACTAATTTTGGGGTAAGTTGCATATTCACATATTTTTATTAGCTATGACAATTTCATATCCATTTTTTTGTTTTATATTTTCTATATGATATGATAAAGTAAAGTTTTCCATTTATAGGAGTTTTTAAACCCCGTGCGTCGAGAACCTACTGATCCTGAACTACTATAGGTAGCAGTGATGGTCCAATGCAACAAAAAAATCGACATAGAAAATAACAAGTGAGGTTTTTTGGCACTCCTGAGGTTCCCCTCGAATCCATTGATGAGAATAATGATATTGAATGGCATGAAAGACCGTATCATGATGAGTGGGAGCCTGAGACTCCACATGACTTCGGAGAGGAACGTACTATAGATGGAGAGGAAGCTATTCTTCACAGAGAAAAACGAATTAAAAGCAACGAAACACTAGATATCACCTTTCTCATGGATGACACATGTGTTTCGATTAAGATTCATAATATTGTAGGTATTTGTTAATTAATTTATTCATTGTTATCATGAAATTGAAATGAACATTTGTTGAGATTATTATAAATTAATGGATAACACGTTTCTGCAGGAAACAATATTTTCTACAGAAACTTGAATGACAAAGCCTTAGAGATATTTGGCCTCACCATTTTCACATGGTGGAATGGTCAATATAGAAAAAAGAAAGATGAATTGCTATACCACATGGTAAACTTGTTTGACAATATGTTCAACAAGAAAGGGGTTACAAAGTTAGCCGATGAGAATTTAAAATATACCAGGGCCCAATATAGGGAGAAATTGCAATTAGAAATTAGTCATGAGAACCCTCCCATGGTTTTGGAGAAAGAGTGGAAGGCCTTTATAGACGATGAAAAGGAGAACTTATTTAAAAAACAAGGAAGACATCCACGAGCTGGTCAAACAAGGTACAACATATGTCATATTATTAGTGAAATATGATCATTTATGTTTTTCTTTCTTGTTTTAAGTAACAATTCTGACATCTATTTTTTTTCAAAAATTCCATATATAGGCTACCTGACACCGCCAAAGAAACCAAGGATAGAATGGAAAAGCATGGGCAACATAAACTAGGGTAGGGTGTCTATGGAAAACTGAAATCTCGAATCATAACAATTAAATGAATAACTGTGGTTAATATTTATTTAACAACAGCGAACAAATATTTGTTTTTGTTATTGGTAATTTTAATGGTGTTATGCATTACAGTTAAATATGTTTGACACTGCTACCACCAAGGAGGACCTAAATCTTGGTTACAAGAACGGTTTTAAAAGTGTGAATGAATATAGGAAAAGCTTAGGGTAGAATCCAATCTCCCCAACCACACAAGTAAATAAAATG
This sequence comes from Picea sitchensis, assembly GCA_010110895.2. Lineage (NCBI taxonomy): Eukaryota > Viridiplantae > Streptophyta > Pinopsida > Pinales > Pinaceae > Picea > Picea sitchensis. The sequence continues at coordinate 41,660 of SNQJ01S0001302.1, read as the reverse complement.
AATAAGGAAACCACAATAGCATGCTTGTAAAGTCTATTCATATTTTATTATATCACCCTTAACTAAGTATTTATGTTTGTTTTCAAGCAACAATGCAACTGCAGTAGTTAATCTAGTGGTATTCAACAGACACCACATCATACAAGGGTGGACATATCTAATGATAGTGGGGAGCAGAGTACCCATTCTAGTATGTATGATTCAAAAATAGAAATATTTATTGTGATTGTAGATATTTATTTCCTGACTTCTACTTATATATTATCTTGATGCAGGAGCATCGCAAGCAGCCAACTAAGCGAGCGTGAAGGAAAAAGACAGTTGAAAAGTGCAACATACATTTTTCATGTTTTGAAATACTTTTGAAACATTAATGAAATAGTTAAGAAGGTGTACTTCCATATTGTAAACAGATCTTGAGCGATCCGCTCTCATCTGTAAGATGTAGAGGCATTTCTGCCCAGTTAATGAAAGTAGGTAGATTTAAATTCTAGATTAGACAGTTTTAGGAGATGGAGGGAAAACGACTATAGACACCCTCATATTTGTATCATTGTATCAATCAAAGATGGTAGAATTAAGCACATTAGCATAGAGGAGAAGCAGGGAGTGGTAGAGAAGAACTCATCTACAGAAGTTCTGAATTAATATATGAAGCCTTGATTCAGACTCATGGTGTTGTGATGTTTTTTGTTTCTACATGCTGAATAGTTTGCTTTTGTGGTTGTATTCTCTCTATTTTTTGCATTTACTATTGTGTTTATGGTGAATGTATGATTCTATGATAAGTGTTTGAAGTCTGAGAGAGTGAGAGAATGAGTTTCAATTGTTTCT
>SNQJ01S0001302.1:13095-40816 GCA_010110895.2 Picea sitchensis | reverse complement strand
TGTGCCTTATTTAATAATATAGTGGACCTAGTCCACCTTACATTGAATGACCTCCACTATTATCACTATGGGCCCTTTGGGCCCCCCCACTACCTCTTTATCTACCTTATAGAACTCCCAAAACAACAAGGACCATAGGATCAACAGAATATGTAAGGTGGATAAGGGAAGACGAACCCATCACTTTGTTACCCAGAATCAACGTGGGCCATTGATCTTGATCAGTTCGACCTGTCAAATCGTCTCGGCATTTTAGGAGTTGTAAGTCCGAAGTGTGGAAGGAATCCTTGGTCATTTGAACTCTTGAAGCATGAAGTGGATTATCTCATGTGAAGGCGAAGAGAATAAATTTCGACGTTTTGGAATTTCGGGTTTTGGAATTTCAACAGTTGTGAAGACAAGAGGTCAGGATTCCTTGTTCTGGAATTCCCAAAGATGTGAAACGCGATACAACTGAGTAGGAGGACGCAGCCAAGCATTTTGGGAATATCCGCATTTTGGGTATTAGAAGGTGGAAAGGTCAAGAACCTTGACAACAGGATTCATGAAATTGCGAATTCTAAAACCCCGAAAAGGAAAAAAAAAACCGATACAGGAGCAGAACGTGGTCAAAGATTTTGGCGTATCAGCATTTCGGGTTTTGACAAGTGGAAGAGTCGAGGAGCTTGAAATTAGGGATTGCGAAAACCCAAAAATCCGAAGTCCTTTGTGGCTTAAATGAAGGGGTTGGTTAACCCTCGGCGTGGTTGTAGTAAAGATCCTATGCGGAGCTCGATTCTAAGGATTGGGGGTCTACGACAAGTTTGGTATCAAAGCATAGAAATATTTCTTTGCTTTCTATAGTAGCGAAAAGAGGAATTTTCTAGCCATGCCGCCGAGAAGAAGAGAGAGGAAAATACCTGATCCACCAGAGGAAAGGGAAATTCCAAGAAGAAGAGACATGCAATTACTTGATTCGGCAAGGGAAAGAGAGATGCATGATTTGCGTGCTAGGCTAGATTCCATGGAAACAGCACAAAGGCGCATAGTCTATGCTGGGGATATCAACGAATCTGAAAGTGAAAATGAAGCCGAAAATGAAGAAGTTCTAGTAGAAGATATAATAGATGAATGCCTATTCAGGGTTGTTGCAAGGATAGGTGCTAGAGCAAAAATGGACATTCCAGTGTATGAAGGAAACCTGGATGTTGAAGAGATTCTAGACTGGATTAGAGCTCTAGATAAATATTTTGACTATGAGGATGTCAAGGAAGACAAGAAAGTCAAACATGTTGTCACAAGACTTAAAGGACATGCAACATTGTGGTGGGATGAACTACAAGCTGAATGACGCTGCAAAGGCAAGTAGAAAATCAAGAGTTGGGATAGAATGGTTGCAAAGATGAAGGAAAAATTCATACCCAAATATTATCAAATTACTCTGTTTCGGAAAATGCAAAATTTGAGACAGAAGTTGGGTTCAGTGAAAGAGTACACTCAGGATTTCTACAAGATAAAAATTAGAGCAGGTCATCGGGAGAGCGATGATGAAAAGGTTGTTAGGTACATGAATGGTCTACGATATGACATTCAGGATGAGATGAGCATGATGACCCTTAGAAATGTGGAGGATGCTTATAAAATGGCTCTGAAAGATGAAGATAAGTTGAGCCGAAAACAAGGTCAGAGAGGCCGAGGCAGAAGTCAATCTAGAGGCAAAACAATTGCCCAAGACAGGAATCAGAAACCTAAAGAAGAGTGGAAGAAACCTCAAACTCAAACTGAGAGAGGTGGAAGCTCACAGAGAGGACAGTATGTTGATAGAAATACTTTTCCTCGAACTAGATGAAGAGGAAGAGGCAGAGTTGGAGAAATAAAATGTTTTACCTGAGGGAAAAATGGACATAAATATTATGAATGTCCAGACAGAAAGAAATATGGTGGTGAGACTCACATTGCCGAAGCACAAGGATGGAATTTTGATGCAGAAGATGCTGAGGGTGGAAGATCATTGATGATGAGAACAGTTCTCTTAATGCCAAAGAAGGAGGCATAGAATCCAGCCGAAAGGAACATACTTTTTCGGACTGCTTGCAAAACAAAAGACAGGGTATGCAAAGTCATCGTGGATAGTGGTAGTACAGATAATCTCATTTCTACAAATATGGTAGAAATGTTGGAGCTGGAGATTATTGAGCATCCAAGCCCATACAAAGTCTCATGGCTACAAAAAGTACATTAGGTAAGTGTCACTAAACAATGTTTAGTTGAATTTAAAATAGGAGGATTATAAGGATGAAATACTATGTGATGCCATTCCCATGGATGTTTGTCATCTATTACTGGGTAGACCATGGCAATATGACAGGAATGTGATTCATGATGGGAGAAAGAATACATATACCCTGGAGAAGAATGGGAGAACTCACATGTTGTTTCCAATTAAGGATAAAGAAGTGAAGCCAGAGGTAAGCAACATTGTACTTCTCATGAGTGGGAAGGAACTTCTTAAGGAGGTTAAGAAGAAGGAAGATACACAATTCATTGTGGTCAGGAAGCCTAGAATTGTTTTAACCAATACAAGAGTGGATGATTTACCGGAGGAGATCCAAGAGTTGCTAGAAGATTTTGCTGATATAGTAGTGGACAAACTACCTCGTTCGTTGCCACCAATTAGAAGTATAAGTCATCACGTCAATCTCATACCTAGAGCTAGTTTACCAAACAAAGGAGCATACAGGTTGACGCCATAGGAGAATGAAGAAGTCAAGAGACAGGTCCAAGATTTAATGGACAAGGGATTGGTTAGAGAGAGCTTGAGTCCATGTGTTGTTCCGACAGTGCTCAGCCCAAATAAATATGGAGGTTGGGGAATGTGTACAGACTCAAGAGGGATCAATAATATTACCATCAGATACAGATTTCCATTGCCAAGGATGGGTGATTTGATGGACTTCTTGAGTGGAGCGATTTTTTTTTCAAATATTGATTTGAAAAGCGTCTATCATCAAATTCAGATGAGAGAAGGTGATGAATGGAAGACAACATCCAAGACGAATGAAGGGCTATATGAATGGCTTGTTATGCCATTTGGATTAACAAATGCACCTAGTACTTTCATGAGGTTGATGAATGAAGTCCTAAAGGATTTCATAGGAAAATTCGTCATTGTATATATTGACGATATACTGATTTTTAGTAGAATAGAAACAGAGCACTTGAAGCATTTGGCTATAGTGATGAGGAGACTATAGCAAGAGAAGTTGCTGATAAATATGAAGAAATCAACATTTATGAGGACATAACTCATTTATTTGGGTTTTGTTATCTCCGCAGATGAGCTGAAAATGGATCCAAATAAGGTAGAGGTGATTAAGAATTGGCCATCATCGAAGAGTATATTTGAAGTTAGAATCTTTCATGGATTGGCTAGTTTCTACAGGATATTTATCAGAAATTTCGGTGGAATTAGCACACCAATGATTGAAACGGTGAAGAAAAGACATAAGTCTTTTCACTGGACAGAAGAAGCAGAGAAAAGTTTCAACCTGCTAAAGAAAAATATTATTGAACAACCAATTCTGGTGTTGCCAGATTTCAGTAAGACGTTTCAGGTCAGGTGTGACACTAATGGATTTGCAATTGGAGCGGTCTTGAGCCAAGCCGATAGGCTGGTTTCATACTTCAGCAAAAAACTGAATGAATCAAAGATTAAATATTCAACATATGACAAGGAATTCTATGCAGTCATACAAGCGTTGAAGAAGTGGAGGCACTATTTGGTTCCTAAAGAGTTTTTTTTGTACAGTGATAATCATGCCTTAAAAATCTGTAACTCAACCGGAGAAGTTGAACCAAAGACATGTTAAATGGGTTGAATACATGAAGAATTTTACTTTTGTAATTAAACATATTTCCGGAACTGCTAACAAAGTTGTTGATGCTTTGAGAAGGAAATGTTTTCTTATGCAAGAGTTCAGAGTCAAAACATTGGGTTTTGATAACCTCAAGGACATGTACAGAGATGATCTAGATTTCAAAGAGGCATATGAGGTATCTGAGAATCCAATTCTCAGGGACAAAAGTCAATGGATTGAATATATGATCCAGGATAGATTATTATTCAGAGGCAATGAACTGTGTATTCCAAAATGCTCCATGAGGGAGAATCTGCTGAAAGAAAAACACACTGGAGGATTGGTTGGACACTTCGGTCATGATAAGATGTTCTCAAAACTAAATGGACCATATTTTTGGCTAGGGATGAGGACATATGTCAAAATATTTGTGGATAGATGCAAGATTTGTCAACACTCAAAAGGGAAAAGGAAGAACATAGGGTTGTATCAGCCATTACCCATACTTGAGAGGTTGTGGGATGTCGTAATCATGGATTTTATATTGGGGTTTCCGAGAAAAAAAAGAGGATTTGATTCAATCTTTGTGGTGGTAGACATATTTTCAAAGATGGCACATTTTATACCATGTCAGAAAACCAGCGACGCAACTCATATTGCGAACCTGTTTTTCAAGGAAGTTGTCAGAATTCATAGCTTGCCAAGGAGTATAGTTTTAGTTCGAGACACCAAGTTCGTTGGAAATTTCTAGAGGACTTTATGGAAGAAGATGGGGACAAGTTTTTCTTTTAGCTCATCATATCATCCTCAAACGGATGGGCAGACAGAAGTTGTAAATAGAAGCTTGGGATATTTACTGAGGAGCCTAGTGACTCAACACCACAGTCAGTGGGATCACATTCTGCCACAGGCGGAATTTTCTTATAATGATTCACTCAACAGAAGCATAGGGTAGATTCCATTCAAAATTGTATATGGAATGTAGCCAAGGGGAGTTTCTAAATTGAAGGATTCAGAACAAACTGAATTCAGAAGTGCTAGTGCATAAGATTTCACAGAGGCAATGAAAGAACTTCACAGCCAAGTGAAGGAGCGATTGTAGAATTCAAATCAAGAGTACAAGTGCAGAGCAAATCAACACAGGCAAGAACTTCAGTTTGAAGTTGGCGATCTGATTCTTGCACACCTGAGAAAGGAAAGGTTCCCAAGGGGAACATATAACAAACTGAAAATGAAGAAGATTGGACCATGCAGAGTCATGAATAAATTTGGGGCAAATGCATATGAGATTGAATTACCCGATGGGATCGAAATTTTATCGATATTCAACATCTCAGATTTGTACCCTTATAGAGCTAAAGAATACAGTGAATAGATAGAAATTCAGTGGACCAAACAAATGCGTTTAGCTGAAAATCCACTGATGGAAAGTATACTTGACAAGAGATTCAACAAGAGGACCAGGAGAAAAGAGTATTTTGAATACTTGGTCAAATGGAAGGGACATCTAGTTGAAGATGCTAGTTGGAAGGATGAAGCAGAAATTCAGAAGCATGGGCAGACCGTGCAAGAGCTCATGAACAGGAGTCCATGAAAATTTTCAAGCAAGGGAGTATGATGCAGGAGCATCGCAAACAGCTAGCCAAGCGAGCGTGAAGGAAAAAGACAGCTGGAAAGTACAACATACATTTTTCATGTTTTGAAATACTTTTGAAAAATTAATGAAATAGTTAAGAAGGAATACTTCCATATTGTAAACAGATCTTGAGGGATCCACTCTCATCTGTAGGATGTAGAGGCATTTATGCCCAATTAATGAAAGTAGGTAGATTTAAATTCTAGATTAGACAGTTTTAGGAGCTGGAGGGAAAATGACTATAGACACCCTCATCTTTGTATCATTGTATCAATCAGAGATGGTAGAATTAATCACATTATCATAGAGGAGAAGAAGGGAGTGGTAGAGAAGAACCCATGTACAAAAGTTATGAATTAATATATGAAGCCTTGATTCAGACTCATGGTGTTGTGATGTTTTATGTTTCTACATGCTGAATAGTTTGCTTTTGTGGTTGTATTCTCTCTATTTTTTGCATTTACTATTGTGTTTATGGTGAATGTATGATTCTATGATAAGTGTTTGAAGTCTGAGAGAGTGAGAGAATGAGTTTCAATTGTTTCTCTTCCTGAGTAAGAGTTCATACAAGGAGTGCAGTGAAACATCCGCAAGGTGTGCATTGACGAAGGTTCATAGTTTATCTTTGGAAGCTCAGGAGGGATACCGTTGTTCTCAATTCTGCAGAGGTGCGGGCAAAGCACAGAAGCCATGCACGGTGTGTGCAGGCTGGTCAATATCTTAGAACTTATTAACTAAGATTGAGAAATCGAAGGACTACTGTTGCAGAAGGTGCACAGAGTTGAGAGTTTAAATACACAGAAGTATTTGAAGGATTGACACAAGGCATACGTGCAGGAGTTTTCTGGGGACTCGAAGTTGCAAGAAATCTCAGGATGAGTGGCGTTTGCGAAGTATTCAAGGGGAGAAATTGGACGGTTGGAAGGATGAGTGGTTTCGGAAGGTGGAAAGGTCAAGAACCTCGACAATAGGGTTCGCGAAATCGCGAAGTCCGAAACCCCGAAAAGGCAAAAAAACCCGATACAGGAGCACAACGTGGTCAGAGATTTTGGTGTATCATCATTTCAGGTTTCGACAAGTGGAAGAGTCGAGGACCTCGACATTAGGGATCACGAAACCCCGAAAATCTGAAGTCCTTTCTAGCTTAAACGAAGGGGTCGATTAACCCTCGACGTGGTTGTAGTAAAGTTCCTGTGCGGACCTCGATTCTGAGGAGATGGGGTCTGCAACATATATTCTTTAAATGGAAGAGCATGTAGCTCTGGAGGGTGAACTGTGAGAGGAACCGTGTGGAAAAGAAATTAATGCACCAACTGCCATAGCTACATAGACAGGTAAAGAGCAATATTGTAATGTTAATCAAAATATTGAATTACCTATTTCAATTATATTTCAACATATCGATATGATCATTTTCATTGATGCAGTTCACACCCCTGCACAGATAAGATCGCCACAATTATGGCATCTACGTTGCAAGATATTGATAGATGTTTTTTCTTTGCCATGCTTTTTCATTGTTATTGCAACAATCTTTTGTCTCTACCTGCCACACTTTAATCGTCGCAAGTATGGCATCTTCATCGCAAGCTATTGATAGGTGTTTTTCTTTGCCACACTTGTGCGTCGCTATTGTGACGATATTTTGTCACTACTTTCCATGCTTTAACCGTCGCAAGTATGGCATCTACATCACAAACCAATGGTGGGGTTTTTACTATGGCACACTATTCGTCTCTATTGTCGGGCTTTTCCATCGATATTGCGACGATATTTCCGTCAAAAAAAAGTATGTCTATTTTTAAGATGGTGACACATGGCAGACTAATTTTTTTGTTGTTTCCACAAAAAATTAATACATGGCTACAAAGAAGAAAAAAGTACCATGAAAAAAATTGTTTTCCTTCATGGAAAGTGCGACAAATATGTGTGGCAATAGAAACAAAAAAACGTGGAAAATTTGGTCATATGTAGTAGTGAGATGCTACCGCGTGTCACTCGAATTTGTCATTTTTGGATCGATCCATAGACCATGCTGAGTCTCCATTTTGACACCTTTATTACCCTATATTATCCTCTATTTGAGTCAATTTTACCTCACATGTGCATATGTTGACCATTTCCTCCACAAATCCACTTATTGAACTTGTCCATGTGCATAGAGAGGTAACTTATGTTAAAGAATGATTTTTTTTATTTTATTGATTAAAATTGATTAAATAATTGATTATTTATGTTCCTAATCACTTTGACTCTTAGGCATCTTCAATTGTTACTATCACTAGTCCGGTACTGCAACAACCCATTGATTCGGTACTCTGCTTGATCTGATACTCCATTGATATTTTACTATGCCTCTTCCTATACCATATTCATATGGTACAAAATTGCACCTCTCCTGGTACCATATCCATTCAGTACTAAGCCCCTTCCTATAGAATTCTGGTACCAACTGTGCCAGTCCTGTAGTACAAATAATTCAAATTTTTTGAATGCTCTAGAAGCAAAATCGGGGACATGGGTTTTGTCCATAATGACATTTACATGTGGAATTTTAAGGAATAATTCACCCATATTACACATGTGGACCTCCATCTCAGGGGGAATGATATGTCAAAATTAGTAAAAATCTCAAACTCCCAACTTGCACCTCGATTTTCATGAATATGGTATCAGATCTAGAAATTCAAAGATATGGGTTTTGTCTAGAATATGGAAAATTGAGTAAGACATGAGTAGACTTTCAAAACTAGAATTGGTTTGAAAGATATGGGTGGAGCCCTAACTCGAATCTGCCCAAATTGATGAAAAACACAGATTTTTGGGATTTGTCCTAAAAATGTAAAAAAATGATTTCTTAGTTTGGGGATTTGGTTTCATCTATGCCTCCATGGGTTTTATGCATAAATAAGACCTCATAGGTCTAATGGAAGAAGAGGAATTACTATGATGTAAGATTGGTTCTTGGAGAAGTATATACATTGCTATGTTGGGAAATGAAATGTTAAACTGTTGATTCAATCAATCAATTGAACAAATGAAAATGTTGTTTTCTGTAATTCATGGGAATGAGTAAAGTGTTTTAGTATGAAATATCTTTAGAGGTAACTTGTTGGTTCAACAAGGGCCCACCGCCCCAACGAAGGTAAACCTCCTTGTACATGTTTTTGTGTGATTATGTGAGTGTGAAGATTTAATGGTTGTGTGTTTTAAATGATTTCAAATGCATTTTAAGTTCAGTACATAGTTAGTTGATTTTGAATCAGCGTAAGTAAATGATTAGACATTGAACGGAGTAGATAGTTCCATTTCCATTTCTACAGATTAATATTTGATTGATAAGAGTTTGATGTGTGGGATTGTTAAATATGCAATTGTTATTGTTTTGATTTTATGATTGTGTTGCTCTTATTAGGTATAGGAACCATAAGACTTCATATCTTACCTTCATGTTCCATATAATGAAGTCTCTCAATCATGTTGGTTGTTTCCTGTACTAAACAAGGTTTGATTGGATTGGATAGAGATATGGTTGATTTTTTTCTAAGAGTGAATAAATTGGATTGTTGATTACTGTTGTAAATGCTATAAGAGGAAATATCTAAGTTCATATCTCCATTTCATGAGACTATAATAGAAATACTTTCCATCTAAGCAAGATCCTTTTCAATTGAGTGTTTGTTTGAGAGTTTTACTATGAGATTTATCTTCTTGTTTTGAAGTTATGTGAAGCATTTTTATATCCCAAAACATAGTGTTATGTTTCTTGATTGAGCTATACTCATCATACATAGGAACCTATCTGTTATCGACACATATAGTGCATCAACTCTACTGATTACGAATCTTGGCCGATAATTTATGTTTGGTAATATCTTATGCATATAATTGCACCAACATTTTGGCGTCATTGTCAGGGAGTTGTAAATGATAATAGGTAGTATTTGAATCAGATTGTTTTAATGGTTTTGGATTGGTTATATGGATGACTTAAGGGAGGAGAGAATATGAAAATATGTGAGGGAAGAGCCCATGCATCCACTTTCATGGGGTTTCTCCAAAGTTAGGTTGTCCTCTCTTCTTTTAATGCAAGTTTGATTTTTCTTCTTTTCTGCAAATTTAGTTTTATTTATGATGAGATAACTTGTGAGAAACGATAACCTGGTGACAACAAGGTCCCAATAATGCAAGGAGTTCAAGTTTGGTGTGTTTTATTTTTGCAAATAGTTTTAAAATTCATATATTTGATGATAAATCATTTTAGGGGTTTTGTAAGAACCCTCGAGTACTAATTTTTGTTGCAAGATAGGGATCATGAACCAGCTAGAGTAATTCAAGGTTGATCAAGACATTGAAGAATGTTCCTCCATGAAATTTATCACATTCTAGCAGCAATTGGGATATTAGACTCTTAGGAAGAGCATATATTCATAGCATTCAAGAATCTAGTTATCTCTCCATAGGAAGATTTAGAAGTCACGTCAGATTCCTCTTGTCAATATTTTGAGGAGAATAAAGAATCATGGATAGAATTCAATGGAGAGAAACCACTGGAACCTGATATTGAGGAGTCCTTAGCATTCCTCTTAGAAAATCATGTATTTACTCCAAATACCAATCATCTTGAAGAGGATAATCTACATAGCATGGTAGATGAAGACATTCAGTGTGACCTAAACAAAGAAGAGAAACAAGAATATAGTGACCCTATTGAAATATGGTTTCAAGTAGTTATTAGGTCACACCACTCTTTTATTTTTCATTATTTCTTAATCTCATCATCAAATCAGTTGGTCCTTCGTACTCCGGTATGCAATAAAATTGATCTTTTAAACCCAAGTATGGATATATTTCTAACCATGTTACGCACATGGCTTCACTGGAAGTATTCCTATAGTTGAAGGACATTTTCTTTTGTTCAATTAGAGTAGGATAGGTAAATAAATAAATACATGTTGCACATAAGTACAATGCAACATATCTTTTATACTTTTCATAAATGGGAATGCCAAAAGTTAATAAAGTAATTGGTTTAAGATATTGTGTTCCTATAGTATATTTCTTTCTATAAGTTATGATAATTGTTTTTGGAATCTTATGAGAAGGGAACCTCTTAATCCTTTGAATGAACACATAATGATTGAAGGGGTTCAAAATAGGATAAGGCATCCTTGTCAACAAAAGATAACACTTAAGGGAGTTCTTCATGACCTATTTCTTCAAATTTCTTCTTTTTCCTTAAGTTGTTAAAAATGATGCATTTGTGCTTTATCATTACATATTTATTTTAAGACCATTAATTCACAAGGATGATCAATTAAGTGATATTTTTAATAGAAGTTGAAACTGAATGTTAATTCCAAACTATTTTATTCATAGCTAATAATTCAACTTTTGACATTTTCCCTAAAATTTTTGTTTGTAAGCATGAATAAAAAGCTAGTTTTAATTAGTTCTATTGGTTTGTTTTTAGCACATGTTCACAACCTTGTGAGAATATTTTTTTAGCATCTCACATTGTTTGCATGAGGCCATGCAAAAACTTAGGCATGGGGGAGTGATTGCTGAGACAGTAGTAGTTAGGTTTACTTTCTAATAAAATGGAAGTGGCAACAAAAGAAATGTTTTTCCAGCATGATATTTCAAAAGAACAAATTCATATGTTTCTTCTTGCAACAATGATGATTTCTAGCATCTTCTACATATTGATACTTAGAGTATGCCAGCCACAAGGAGAAGCCTTCAAATTCTAGTTTGCAGAATACGCCACTAGGTACCTTATCCAATTCTCATTGAGTACCCGAATGAAAGTTTTTGGTGATCCGGTACTGGATAACATCTATGTGTTATTCCGGTACTAAAAATATTATTTTTGTGTTGATATGGTACTGGATAACTTCTCTTTTCTCTTCAGTTACTCCAAATATTCTCTTTGTGTTGTTCTGCTAAATCATTTTAGCGGTGTTGTAAGAGCCCTCGAGTACTAATTTGTGTTGCAAGACAGGGATCATCAACCAGCTAGAGTAATTCAAGGGTGATCAAGAGCTTGAAGAATGGTCCTCCATGAAATTTCTCACATTCTAGCAGCAACTGGGATATCTACCTCTCAGGAAGAGCATATATTCATAGCAGTCAAGAATCTAGTTGTCTCTCCATAGGAATATTTAGAAGTCCCGTCAGATTCCTCTTGTCAATGTTTTGACGAGAATAAAGAATCATGGATAGAATTCAATGGAGAGAAACCATTGGAACCTGAGATTGAGGATTCCTTAGCATTCATCTCAGCAGATCATGTATTTACTCCAAATACCAATCATCTTGAAGAGGATAATCTACATAGCATGGTAGAGGAAGACATTCAGTGTGACCTAAACAAAGAAGAGAAACAAGAATATAGTGATCCTATTGAAATATGGGTTCAATTAGGTATTAGGTCACACCACTCTTTTATTTTTCATTATTGATTAATCTCATCATCAAAGTAGTTGGTCCTTCATACTCCAGTATGCATTAAAATTTATCTTTTAAACCCAAGTATAGATATATTTCTAACCCTATTACACACATGTCTTCATTGGAAGTATTCCTATACTTGAAGGACATTTTATTTTGTTTAATTAGAGTAGGATAGATAAATAAATAAATAACTGTTTCACATAATTATAATCCAACATATATTTTATACTTTTCATAAATGGGAATGCCAAAAGTTAATAAAGTAATCAGTTTAAGATATTTTTTTCCTATAGTAGATTTCTTTCTAAAAGTTATGATAATTTTTTGGGGAATCTTATGAGAAGGGAATCTCTTCATCCTGTGAATGCACACATAATTATGGAAGGGTTTCAAAAGTGGATAAGGCATCCTTTTCAACAGAATATAACACTTAAGGGAGTTCTTCATGACCTATTTCTTCAAATTACTTCTTTTTCCTTAAGTTGTTAAAAATGATGCAGTCGTGCTTTATCATTACCTATTTATTTTAAGACCACTATTTCACAAGGATGATCAATTAAGTGATATTTTTAATAGCAGTTGAAACTAAATGTTAATTCCAAACTATTTTATTCATAGCTAATAATTCAATTTTTGACATTTTCTCTAAATTTTATGTTTGTAAGCATGAATAAAAATCTAGTTTTAATTAGTTCAATTGGTTTGTTTTTAGCACATGTTCACAACCTTGTGAGAATCCCTTTTTAGTGTCTCACATTGTTTGCATGAGACCATGCAAAACTTTAGGCATGGGGGAGTGGTTGCTGAGACAATAATAATTAGGTTTATTTTCTAATAAAATGGAAGTGGCAACAAAAGAAATGTTTTTCCAACATGATATTTCAAAAGAAAAAATTCATATGTTTCTTCCTGTAGAAAAAGTGATTTCTATCATCTTCTACAAATTGATACTCAGAGTATTCCAGACACAAGGAGAAGCCTACAAATTCTAGTTTGCAGAATACACCACCAGGTACCTTATCCAATTCTCATTGAGTACCCGAATGAAATTTTCTAGTGATCTGGTACTAGATAACATCTATGTGCTATTCCGGTACTACAAATATTCTTTTTGTGTTCATCCGGTACTCTAGAAAAATCAACATTTATCTGGTACTATGGGCCAAAATCTGTGTTCATCTGGTACTGTCAGAAAAGGTCTGCGTTCATCTAGTACTAGGAAAAACTCTGCATTCATCTGGTACTAGGTAGGGTTTGTGTTCATCCGGTACTAGGAAAAAAAAAATATGCGTTCATCTGGTACTAAGATGATCTAATACTGGTAATGAGGTGTTGGTAGTCCTTATCCTATATTCAAATTTTTCGCTTCTCGATTTAAATGCTTCAAGTAATAGGACATATAAACTCAACATTTTTTTTGTTTTATTAAGGAATTAGTCTAATTATGTATTAAACATGTGGTTACTCTCAATTATTGCACACTCCCTATCATGAACTTATGCAAGCCCTCGCATACATCTCCTTCTATAGAAATAATCCATCATGTCACTCAGTTTACGCCCCCTTCTCTATTCTGGTACTACAAAAACAATTAATGGTACTATTGTATTCCGATACTACTCTATTTCGGTACTGTTTTGTTCCAGTACTGTTGAATCTTGTTCTGGTACTGTTTTGTTCTGGTACTACAGAATCTTGTTCTAGTATTGTTTTGTTCTGGTACTACAGAATCTAGTTCCAGTACTACAAAATCTTGTTCTGGTACTATCCTATTCTAGTACTATCTATTACAGTACTGCAGAAACATGTTCTAATACCAGTTACCAATCTAGTATTGATGCCAAGGTTATATGATCTTTGTCATGTGCTTAACATTGTTTTCACTTCAGGTAATTGGAGGTATGGGCTAATCTTTTCATTTTCTTTCTATCAAGGATCATTTAAGTCTTTTGTTGAATTGTTTTTTACTCTCATGTACATCTTCCTCTTACATTTCTACACTCACCCCTAAATGAATCATCCTTTCTATCCTTTAAGGAGATATTTTCACATTTAGCTCTATATAATAATGGGTGCACTTGTCTTATTACCTCATCATTTTGAAAAAAGTAATTGCTAATTGAAATATCCATTGAAAACTGGTAGCACCATTATGTCTAATACTAACCTAGTTGATTCAACAGTTCTTATCCAAGTTTATCTTTACAAGTTTTTCTTGGAAGGTATTGATGAAAACCTTATGTGGTGGACCACCCTTGCAAAACCTCAATGAACTTTCATGAGAACCATAATAGGATTAACTAGAAGGACCTCTTAGTCATTATCTGAGATGTTACATTATACATTGAGTAGTTGAGATTTAAGTCCAATGTGGATGATGTCACCCTTGGGATAATTGCAAGCAGTTAATTATGTGCCTAATAACTCTAAAACAATCTCGTACCACCTGCCTTCCTTATACTCTAAAACTGTCAATGAACAATATAAATCATTCTAAATATTTTGAGTAATATAATAAAAAAGAAGTATTGAGAAGTACAAGTAAACCCCCTGAGGTATTGAATAGGCCTTCTGGAAGTGGGGCCATGCTTGTATGGTATTAAGGTAAACATGTTGGGGTACTAAACAGATCTGCTGGCAGCGGGGCTATGCTGGGTAAACGGAGTTGAAAAACATAAAGTGGCACACCTATAACTGAACAAAAACCCTTAGGTCTCATTCTGAATCAATCATTATCAAATCAAGGCTAGGAGATGACCTTTATATCTCTCGGATGATATTCTTAAGAAACTTCAAGTATCCACTTTAGAGTTATATCTTTAAAATAAATAGGTTTGCATGAAACTGGGACCCTCAATATATGTAATTCACCTTACCTAAGAAAGAAGATCTTTATCTCTAAAAACTTGGATAAGAAATGAGTTAATCATCGTGGGATGTATTATTTTATGTGTTCCTCTCTTCAAATGAGATATAAACTATGCTTATATCACTTTTTTTTTAAAGGTAATTTAGCAAGGGGGGCTATTAGTCAAATTCGTTATGAGAACTTGTGGTTGCTATCCTATAATAATATTAGATTCACATCCAGCATAGGCCAAGAAGTTTATATTGTATAGCATTTTACTCAAAAAAAAGAACTTAGGAGTTGAATAAGGGTGGAACGTCGGGAATGCTTGATCAAGTGAGGAGTACCATCAATTTTGAAATTTTGAAGATCATTGTTTCATGAGGACATGCAATGACTTAAGCATGGGTGAATGTTGAGTCTCCATTTTGAAACCTTTATTACCCTATATTATCCTCTATCTGATTCTATTTTACCTCTCACATGTTCATATGTTGACCATTTCCTCCACGAATCCACTTAGTGACCTTGTCCATGTGCATAGAGAGGCAACTTATGTTAAAGCATGATTTGTTTCATTTTCTTGATTAAAATTGATTAAATGATTGATTATTTATGTTCCTAATCACTTTGAATATTAAGCAGCTTCATATGTTACTACCACTATTCTGATACTGCAACAACCCATTGATCTGGTACTCCACTTGATCTAGTACTCCACTGATTTGGTATTGTGCCTCTTTCGGTACCAGCTTCATCTGGTACCTGCTTCATCCGATACCATCTCTCTGCCTCTTCTAGTACCATGTTCTTCCAGTACTAGATTGCTCCTCTTCCGATATCAGCTCCATCTGGTACTAAACCCCTTCTTACAAAATTATGGTACCAACAATGCTAGTCCAGTACCAACTATGTTAGTCTGGTACTAAAAATAATTCAAATTTTTGAAATGATCTAAAAAACAATAGGGGGCATGGGTTTTGTCCAGAGCATAGTTTAAATGAATACACATGGGGAAGAATTCACCCAAATCACACGTGTGGACCTCCATCTCAGGGGGAATGATTATGCCAAAATTAGTAAAAATCTCAAGATTCCAACTTGCACCTTCATTTTTGTGCATCTGGTATTCGATCTAGAAATTCGAAGATATGGGTTCTGTCTAGAATATGGAAAATTGATTAATATGTGGGAAGGTTTTAAAAATTATAATTGGTTTGGAAGATATGGGTGGATCCCTAACTCGAATTTGCCCAAATTGATGAAAAACACATATTTTTTGGATTTGTCCTAAAAATGTAAAAATTGATCTCTTAGTTTGGGGATTTGGTTTCATCCATGCCTCCATGTATTTTATGTATAAATAAGACCTCATAGGTCTCAGGGAAGAAGAGGAATTATTATGATGTAAGATTGGTTCTTGGAGAATGATATACATTGTTATGTTGGGAAATGAAATGTTGAACTATTGATTCAATTAATCAATTAAAGGAGTGAAAATGTTGTTTTGTGCAATTCATGGGAATGAGTAAGGTGTTTTAGTCTACAATATCTTTAGAGGTAAACCTCCCTGTACATGTTTTTGTGTGATTCTGTGAGTGTGAACATTTAACAATTGTGTGTTGTAAATGATTTCAAATGCATTTTAAGTTCAGTACAGAGTCATTTGATTTTGAATCAGTGTGAGTAAATGATTAGACATTGAACAAAGTAGATAGTTCTATTTCCATTTTTGCAGATTAATATTTGATTGATAAGAGTTTGATGTGTGGGATTGTTAAATATGCAATTGTTATTGTTTTGAGTTTATGATTGTGTTTCTCTTAGTAGGTACATGAACCATAAGACTTCATCTCTTACCTTCATGTTCCATATAATGAATTCTCTCAATCATGTTGGTTGTTTCTTGTACTAAACAAGGTTTGATTGGATTGAATAGAGTTATGGTTGGTTTCTGCCTATGAGTGAATAAAGATGATTGTTGATTACTATTGTAAATTCTATAAGAAGTAAGATCTAAGTTCATCTCTCCATTTCATGAGCCTATAATGGACATACTTGTCATCTAAGAAAGAGCCTTTTCAATTGAGTGTTTGTTTGAGAGTTTTACTATGAGATTTATCTTCTAGGTTTGAAGTTGTGTGAAGCATTTAGATATCCCAAAATAGAGTGTTATGTTTCTTGATTGAGCTATACTCATCAGACATAGGAACCTATATGTTATCGGCACATATAGTGCATCAAATCTACTGATTATGAATCCTGATCGATAATTTATGTTTGGTAATATATTATTCATATAATTGCACCAACAGGCCAATCATATCATGCCACGTGGAAGTCCGTATAGTCTATATGACTAACGTGGTGCATTGATGTGGCGTGATGAATTGGTAGGAGGCAGCATGGACCAATGATAGGCTGCCACATGGCCCAATTCGACGCTGCCACATGGCAAGAGAGAAATGCATAAGGACAACCCGTGAACAAAATTTGGGTAAACAATGGTTGGCGGGTCTGCCAAATCTGGAGGACCACACCAACCATAGTCACGGTTTTAAATCATTTGAGAAGGTTCTAGAGCCATTGCTAGAATAACGGAATAGAACTATACACACACATAGTGGGAAAAAATGGTTGGCATGTCTGCCAAATCTGGAGGACCACACCAACCATAGTCACGGTTTTAAATCATTTGAGAAGGTTCTAGAGCCATTGCTAGAATAACGGAATAGAACTATACACACAATACGTAGACCTATATATATATATATATATATATATATATATGAGAGAGAGAGAGAGAGAGAGAGAGAGAGAGAGGGTCTATATATATATATATATATATATATATATAATACAACAATACAAAGACCAAAAGGAGAGTCTATGGGGTTTGACTCCTGGACCTCCTCCCATACTCATGCCTTAACATATTAGCCCTAACCAACAAGTCGTAGGTGTCACATAGTAACCAATGACCGGTTTAATTATTAAAAGGTGCATCTTCCCAACCACATAAGGGAGAGAATGCGTGCAGTCTGTACGACCATCCGAGCATGCATTTCAATGAAAAGTACAGTCATAATTGTAGGTTGCAGAGGGCACAAAATACAAGACAAAATTCTTCTTGGGCCTGGGAGTTCCAAATTCATATCGAGGCGTGGAGACACTCTCTTTTGGGTAATTTGATGCCACAAATTTAGTTGTGTTGTCTATTTTCTGATATGAGCATTATGTATGTAGCTTGATTTCAGAATGAGGTATACTTATGTATTTTGCCAAATTCTTTTGTTGAGTTACTGAAAGAGCCTACCCATTTGAGAGAAGGACCCGAAGACGTAGTCCATCAGGGATGAACTTCATTATCAAGTTTTTGTGTTTAGATATGATGCTTATGTCTCTTCATTTTTTATTTTTTCCTTCTTTAATGGTGCACTTTAATTTATGCTCATTTAATGCAATTCTTTATAAGTCACGATGGAAATATCCTGGATCAGAGTTAATCACCACAGCCTTCAAATCTTGATTTTATGAATATTTCTATTGTTCCAAAGTATTCTTCTACTCCACAGTGCTCCCCGATATGTCTCTCTTTCAAATCTGTCTCCTGTAAATTTTGGCAAAATAATGAAAATATTGAATACCTTCTTAATATTAAATTGTTTTTATGAAAATGGTTTAGAGTGAATCACCATAGCATTCAAATTCTCATATTCTAAATAATATTGTGGTTCCAAAGTATTCTTCTCCTCCACAATGTTCCTCTTATGTCTCTCTCATAAGTCTCTCCCCTGCAAAATTTTTCAAAATAATGAAATAGTGAATAGCTTTTTAGTATTTAAATGACTTTATGAAATTAAATTCCCACTCTTTTTTTAATTGTTTAAAAAAATCACGTTTTTTTTTTTTTTAACTTTTTCAACACGAAGGTGCGTTTATGTAAGATGCACCAGTGCAGCCATATTACATTACACACCCATGCAGCCATATTATTTAATCCACCAACGACATATAATTGTTTTTTATTAACAAAATATAGAAACATGATGTGGTTTATTTTTCAATGCCCAAGTGCTTATTATTAATATGCGCACCGATGCGTTTGGGGTTTATAAGCGCATTGTTATGATTTTAAAGTTATTTGAACTTTTATTCGCACATAAAATAATATATTCATCTCAAATTCTCTTTTAGGATGAATTCACATGACTTGCAATATTTTAGTATAGATTTTACGTTTTATGTTGCCTTATTCTAAAAAAATAATTTCAAAACTATATTCAAACTCAGATTGTGGTATGTTCCTCGAAATTTATTTTAGATATGTACAAGAAATTTTATTGATAATTTTGTTGAAATGGAGGGAGGAAACCTTATTATATGATCAAAGGAACAATTCTTCAAATTCCATCCCATTCCATATTGCTCAAAGTCCATCACAAAGTTCTCAGTTTCCATCTCCAGTAAGTTATTTTATTTATGTTTTGATTGTCTCATTGAATTATTTTTTATCCATGCCAATTTGAATAAAATTGTATCCAAATTTGCAGGATCTTGATTCAGAATCGAGTTCAAATGCATAAATATTCCAGTACTGATTCAAAAATGTTGGAAGAGAAACATACCGCAAGTAGTTGGTAGATGAAAATGGACAACTGATTTACCCTTCCAATTGTGAAATTCCATCTTCCAGCTGCAATGCTTAGTCGATGATGGTAATAATTGTTTGGTATAATGCAATTTGAATAGAAAAATTATTGCATTGTGCTTACTAATACCATCAATGCACTAATGTTCAATATTTTTGAAATTAGGATTCTTTTGATGATGATAAATCTACCTACCATCTTCTATTGCAGCCCGCAACAATTTCAACCCAAGAGAAGGTTGTAATGAGAGTAAAAAACAGAGAGGAAGTTCACCAAGAATGGTTGAATCAACCACCTATTCAATTCCCACTACGTCCAGATTCACCAATTAGGAATGACTACAACAATATTAGTTCTTCATAAGTTGGCAATGTAGACAATCAATAAGAGGTTGGTATGGATAATTACTTACGAGATACAAATTCCATGGAGAGAATGTTGTTAGGCGCATCGATGAGCTAGGGGATTATGCTCATACCAATGATACCATTTTCGAAAGGCTAAAATATGCTTCCACTACCCCTCTCTTTGGACCTAGTGCCCAATCAAAGTCTACCTGTCTTGGGACAACAATGTTACTATACAACATGAAAGAAATGTTTGGCATGTCAAACACTTGTTTCTCAACAATATTGAAGTAATTGACCAACAAGTGCCTTATATTAATTTTGAGAAATATTGTCAAAAAATCAACATTAGAAATGGTTGCTTTTATAAACGTTAAATGACCTTGTACATTTCTATTTCCCACTAACTGCAGGATATTCAAAGATAAGGTTGTTCCTAGTGATAATTTTTTGCCCGGTAGCTGCAAAGAGGCAAAGAAGTTGTTGAAAATGTTGAGTGTTGAGTATATATCATATCATGCATGCCTGAATGATTGTGTTATATATAGAGGGGAATATGCATAAAAAGAGATAGGTCTGAAATGTAGGCATGACAGGTACCATAAATTAAATTAAAATGGTAAATTTCATAGTCCTTCTCATATGATATTGAGGAACATGCCTATAATCCCAAGGATTCAAAGGCTCTTTCATTCCAAATAATTAGCTATGTTGCATGGATGACATGCCTCACACAGAAGTGATTCAGGAGTTATGCGAATCCTAGAAGATTCAATAGCCATGGAGCATATAGAGGATACATGTACATAAAAATTCAGGGATGACGTATGAAGTCTATGAATCAACATAGAAATCCATGGAGTGAACCCATATTCTCTCCAAAATGCCAACTATTGTATTTGACCTATAGTAGTGATCAATAAAAATATTCCCCCATGGTTGTCTATGAAGAATGAACATCTTATGTTTTCTCTTATAGTCCCTGGTAGAAGACAAGTGAAGAATATGGATGCCTACCTACAACCATTGGTAGATTAATTGAATGAATTATGGGAAGGGATACATGTATACAATATATCAAGACCCATCACAATAGAGAGGGGTTTTATGTTGTATGGAATATGTGCTTTCACCACACACGATTATCTAGGATTATGAGTTTTCTATGGTAATTAACATGTTTATTGATTTATTTATATACGTAACAATATTTATTTTCATATTTAATTCGTTGTGATTGATGTTTTATTCTTAAACACTAACATGCTATGCATACAATAATTTTGCAGGTCTTGTAACTAAAGGCTATTATGGATGTAAATGTTATTTCCCTTCTTTGAAGGCTAGGTGGTCCAACCACCTACGAAATCTAGTGTACGACTTCTCGAGGGTATTCCTCCCAGAAGAACACCCTTATAGAAGAGAAATATCCACTTTCAATTGAAAAGCAGAGAGAACCCAAAGGCCTATAATAATGACACCAGCAGAATGGCTTAGATAATATTAGAGAGAGAAGGAGAAGGATATTATAGAAACATTATATTCAAATGGTGAGCCTATGTTTGATGATCCATAATTCTTTGACACCTATGTTGAAAAATTTCCAATTGGGATGAAAAGGAAATCTATGTTTTATGAGCTCTCGTATTGGGAGCATCTTAAGCTTTCCCACTTACTAGATCCCATGCATATAATTAAAAGTGTTTCATCTTATTTATGGAGGAACATATCATCAAAATAAAGTGACACATTGAATGTGAGGAGAGATATTATTTCTTCAAAAACTAAAAAGAAACATTGTCCAAGACAATAAAGTAGAGGAGAGGCTAGTCCCTCTTGGTCTTTCAAATAAAATGATGTCCCATGGATTTTGAAGAAAGAAGATATTTATTTGGAAAAGGAAGTTATATTGGGTGTGAAGGTTCCTTCTTTATAAGGTT
The DNA here is from genome assembly GCA_010110895.2 of Picea sitchensis. Taxonomy (NCBI): domain Eukaryota; kingdom Viridiplantae; phylum Streptophyta; class Pinopsida; order Pinales; family Pinaceae; genus Picea; species Picea sitchensis. The sequence continues at coordinate 19,101 of SNQJ01S0001302.1, read as the reverse complement.
CTTCCCTATGATGTTGCTTCACTATGAATCAAGACCATTTTTCATGACCATTTGAACCTTGTAAAGGTATGACGTAACATTCAAAAATATGATTTTATTATTTGTAATTTTTATTCTTATGCCATGGGATAAAACATAAATAATTTATGTGTGTTTACTTTGTAGTGTCATTATCCTCTGCTTGTGCGTGGGTGTGTGAACCATGAATTCCCCCATGAACTAAGGTGTGCCATATATAAATTACCTTTGTTTGTACATTGGATCACATAAAAGGAGATTCATATGGACAAAATTCCATGTTGGTGTCAAGAGATAATTGATATTGTTTGTATGTTTGAGAAGGAAATACCGCCGAGTTTCATGGACTTGTAGGTTCATCTTCTAATCCACCTAGTAGATGAGGTTGAATTAGTCAGGGTTGTCTTTTGTCGTTGGATGATTTTTTTAGAGAGGTACATGAAGAAATTGAAAGGATTTGTTTGTCAAAGGGAAAAACCATAGGGGTCTATGGCATAGGGGTAGATATTATATGACTCTTTATATTATGCTAGTGAGTACATAAAGCAGATTGAAAACACACTAGGTGCAGTGATTTGGGATGAAAAAAGGTTTGAAGAAAAAATATAAGGGGAGATTCTCCAAACATATGGAAAAAGGCGCTTGATAAAGAGTAAGTGACTTGTCGTTTGTCAAATTTCTACATAGTAACTATTCACACTGAAATTCATAATGTGTATTTTGATCATGATCTCATATGCACTATATGTTGGTTTCATTTCATGAATACATCAACGAATTTATAAATATATTCCAACAATAAATTCACACTAGCAAATTTGGGTCATTTTGTGACGACTATTTCGTCGCTCTTGCGACGTTATGTCGTGGATATTGCAATGAATCTTGAGTCTCTCAAACGTCATTTCATGTGACGTGGAAATTTCGACGAACTTGAATATACATCGCAAGAGTGACGACCATAGGGAACTTATCACAATTGTGAAAAAAAAAGAAGTATCGTCGCCAATCCGACAATATATGCAAACTGAGTGAAACCAAATGTTCGTTGCCATTGCGACAACTACATGGTATATAACGATGATTTCGCTATACAAATTTCATGCTTTATATAGCAAATTCGTCGCATAATTTCTATTGTGTGTCGCACTTGCGACAACCATTTTCATGGTCTATATAGCAAATTCATCGCATAATTTTATTGTCGTCGAAATTGTGATGACAAATTTTCTTGGTTTATATAGAAAATTTGTCCCAGGATTTTTTATTGTCATCGAAATTGCAACAACAACTTTTCTTGGTTTATATATCCAATTTTTCATAGGATTTTTTATTGTCATTGAAATTGTGACAACAACTTTTCTTGGTTTATATAGCATATTTGTCGTAGGATTTCTATTGTCGTCGAAATTGCGATGACAAATTTTCTTGGTTTATATAGCAAATTTGTCACACGATTTTTATTGTCATCAAAATTGCAGCAACCAATTTTCTTGGTTTATATAGAAAATTTGTCGCAAGATTTCTATTGTGCGTAAAAATTGTGATGAAAAAAATTATTTAAAAAAGAAATTAAAAAATTATTTTTGGGCGAAATAAATAAAATTTTATTGTAGAGAAATCTTGTGGGAATATTTAAAATTAAGGGTTTATTGGGGGAATCTTTAAAATTAAGGGCCATTCCATTTATTGGGAATATTTAGAAATATCATTCTAAGTACAAATATTGTGTGAATCTAGTTGGACAATGCCATTGTCTTCGTATTTGTTTAATGATTTATACACAAGGCTAATTTCCTTGCAATCTTACCTTTCTAACATTATTTTTTATCAGTACATGAGAAATAGTTCAGATTTGGGGAAAAAATCAATGTCATAGAACGTTTATCCATCTTAATTTGTAAACTACATGTTGGAGGGTTAATTATATATTGTGTATATAAACACCTTTTTTTTTCTAGGAAGAGAATTAAATTTTGATACTACAACGAGTTTGAGACTAGCATTGGAGAGTGAGGAGTTTTACCTTTGGTCAATGTTCGTATCTCATGGACTTCACCTAATACTTTGATCAAGTTCCAATTCTATTTCCATTGGTTGACCTCTATTAAAACACCAAAAGAAGCTTTCTATTTATATTATCTCTAGTCATTGAAAGCATATAAGTTGCTATTTGAAAGAGAACTAAAAAATACAAGGATATATGATAGGGTGTAATCTATATGTCTAATGAGGTCACCCTTTTGCAACTATTCAAAATAATGGGAGGAGAAATTGAAAATTTTGGGTTCAAATATGGAAGGAATCATTTTGGATTGATGAAATCGTAGATATCAAATGCTAACATTACATAATCCAAGTGCAGTAGGGGCATTCAGGGGTGTTGAGTCCATTTTTCTAGTAAAAACAACAAATTCATCAATCCAAAATTGAAATTTCAACAAAGATTGCCTAGATAGAATCTAGTGAGGGAAAATCAGAAAAGGTCAAAATCATTTAGCATTTATCCTTCTTCTATAATTCGGTAGCCTCTAATTTACCACATGTTGAACTTGAAATATCCTTTTTTATTGGAAGAGAATACTTCTCTATAACTAATTTAGTAAAACATTGACCTAACAACTTAATCAAGAGGATAAAAATCTCAATGAAATAGAAGGATATATCCATCATACTTTTGTGTGATACCTCATCTAATAAAATAATTAAATGAGTAATAAAATAATTAAATGAGCCAAAATAATGTTGGATAGAAAAAGAGATATATGTGTTAAGAGGGAGGCTTACTTGTAAGGCTTAATTCATGTTCTTTTTGAGGTTGTTAAGTTCAATCAATTAAATTGTGATTTAGCAAAGAATGAGAGAAAACCTACCATAACTAACACAAGTGGAACCCTTAATTCATTGTGGTATAAAGTTTCCTTGTAAATCCTTGAAGCAATACATCCTAGGATTTTGATCCCACTCACCAAATATGGTTATTATAAATGAAAATGAAAATTGAACTTGTCTAAGGTACCATAACCACCTAAGAGTTCCAAACATTCAAAATATTGTATTTAATTTAAGAGGGGCATTTCCATAATGATCATATTAATTATCATCGATATTATATGACTATAACCTAGTTCATGTATAAATGAAGTCATTTAATATTAGTAACCCCACCCTAAAATGTTTCTAATGACAATGATAAAAGCACCACTAAGACATCATAAATATACTAGCAAACACCAAAACCTACTTGGAATAACCTACACTTTGATGGTGCTTCATAGGGATTGATAATAAATGATGGTGTCATCCAAGACAACCAAAGGGCACACTTGGAATTGGCATACTTTGGTTACATGTGCAATAAAATGTAACAAAAGGGCTAAGTTCAAAACCTATTGCAGGATTTCAACTTAGCAAGGGATCATCTACAAATACAATATGTTATAAAAGGACTTTCAATAGGTGTGTATTAGGACAAAAACAGGTTCAATTTCAATTTTAGCTATATTTGATTGAAATGAGTTACTTTCATTATACATATTATTGGATTTGAGAAAAGGAGTCAAATTCAGAGGATACTCCAAATATTTCTCAAGGATTTTTACTTCTTCACAAGCTGAGTATTCCCTTCTACAAAGTGAAAATGGATATAGTTTCTAGAAGAGCTTGCACATAAGTCTCATAAAAAATTTCATGAGCTGGAAGCTTATATCTTGTGTTGAAATATTAGATGGACTCCACATCTTCCATGTACATTGCACAAAACTCCTACAATTTCAGCCACATGATAAGATTCACCATAAGAGTTTTTTAATGTTTATTTGAATTAAAACCAACTATGGATTGTTCAAATTGGTCAGAAATTATACCAATCCCACACTTTTCCTTCAAAATTGAATGGAAAGAACCTACAACAAACATCTTCATGAACAATGTTATGTAAACATAATCTTGCATTCATAATTTATAATATGCTAAAATGTGGTAGTGTTTCCTTCACCATTAAACTTCGACAAGGGATTTTCTACCATTCTTGGGAGTTCATATAAAGGCCCTTGCAATCTCGATGTAGTATTGAAATCCCATGCAATTATTTGTATTAGAGAATGAGCAATAAATGAAAACAACATGTATCTCTACCCAAGCTACCTTGTCATCCACTCTTCTTCTAGCACCAAAATGTTGGCATGGGAAAATGTTCTATGACAACCTCACAAGTTCATTAGGAAAAAGGGACCAATTAGACCTTCCACTGTTAAAAATGGTGAACCCTTGGTATCCTAAGTGACTCTCCACATTCTCTCTCTTCTCTCTCTTGAAATTTCTTTTTATGACTAAAAAATAAAATTAAATAATAATAAAATATTGATATTATTTGAAGCATAACAATTTAGGTGGGTGAATATTTCACTTAACATATTCTCATGTAAATTAACCATACTCTCAACCCTTTCCCTATGAATATCCAACTAAAGTTCCATTTTCAATCTCTTGTTGGACAATTCATTATATGCTCATCTTAGTCTTTCAAATTGCTTAGCAATGAGCACTTTGCAACTTTATAGGACTACCTCATTGATATCAAGGATTTAATTGGCATTAAGTTTCCTTCAGTTTGTTAGAGTCCTAACCCACACATAGGTAGAACGATATATTCAGATGTAATAAAGGTCAATATTAATAAGGCCTTTCAATAAAATAGAATAAGGCGGATGTAAGAAGACCTAATAGAAGCTTCTACTTCTAGAAGGATCTTTCGCTAGATGCTTCCTTTTAGTATAAATAGGAGTCGAGGGTATGAGAACCCCAGCTTGGATATTATTGTAATAGAGCTCTACTAAACTGGAGGTTGCCCCCTTAAATAGGCCCGTGAACATTGCTTTCAGATTCAAAGTGTTATTTTTGTTATTATTATCTTATCATTTTAGTGCTATTGTGGTGAATGTTCTGGTTATATTGTTGTTATTCTGCCATTTCTAGCATTTTATTTATGTTCTACATACATTTTATATCTAGTACATTACAAGTGGTATCATAGCACTTTCCTCGGCAAAAAGTGTGGGTTAATTTTTTTCTTTCAGGGTAGAGATGTATTCCAGCATCTTTAATCCACAAATATCTATCGTTACATGCATAAATCCATGGTTGAGGGATTCATACATGCAGGAAATACAAGTGGTACTTAAGTGCACATCTGTTGGCCACTCTTGTAACCCCTGTTGGTACCCCTTTGAGTGGTAGTGCATCAGACAACACTTGTGTATGGATCGACCTAGATTACCTAAAGCCCTCTTTAGATAAACCGATTGGTCGCCTGACTGCTATAGTGTCATTGAGAACATCACTCGAGAAGATACTCTCTAGTACCTAGGTAGTTGGGTAGTACGACTAAGGGTATGGTCTATCCTCCTTAGTTAGTGCCCTGCGATATTGGGCTGAGTACTACTGTTGGACCCCACATGTATATTAGAGAGCTATAGCACAGGGAAAACCCTTGTCTGTAGAACCCTTGAATACCTAACCCTTGGGGACAGAAACATAAACAAATTAAAATAGACAAGATCTATTGCCACGCAACTGTGTTCGGGTTGCCAAGTAAATGAAAATTTATTTCTAGTTAAGAATTTGGGCATTTCCTCTCTGCAGTATTCTTCAGACCGGAGTATAACTCTGCAGGCGAAAAAAAAAGTCTAGATTTTTTTTTACCATTATTTGAGACCTATTCCATTGGATTCATCTCTTCACATTATCACATTCATCCATGTCATTTTTCGGAAAAAAATTTGACCCCGCCCGCTCCTTTTCAGTTTCCCCATCCTCATGGCCTATACTCATAGCCAAGACTTCAAAGCTCGCTTCAACACCTTGCAATCTGGTCTCATCAAAACCCAACAAGAAGTGAAATAACTCAATGCCATTGTTTCAACCATCAATACAACCATTCAGTCCTCAATGGAGGAAATCAAACAAGGCCTCACCACCCATCTTGAA
>SNQJ01S0001301.1:206171-223127 GCA_010110895.2 Picea sitchensis | reverse complement strand
CGTACACTGTTCTTCATCATGACTTTCAGTTCTTTTGCTTGATTGCCTTTTAGTGAGTTCATATTAGGCTGGTAATCTTGTGATTCTTGATACAATGACTGGTTGTTCTGATTCTTCTTTCTTGGAATCTTCATGTTCTTCTTCATGTTTTTCTTTAACTCTTGGGTCCATGGAGTTTCTTATAGATTCCATGCTCTAGAGATTCCACTTCTTACCTTCATCATCGGTTCACGGATCTGGATGGACAACTAGGAATACTTTAAGGCTTCTCTTCAAAAAGGTCTTCTTCTGCGGTTGAGCTGAACACGTACTGTCTTTTCATAGCTGCTATCATGGATATATATATATATATATATATTTTTATCATCTTCAATGGATCATAGGATTAACTCCCTCCTAATCCTTGCTTCATGTAAGAGTGTATATAATCTGCTCCCTTCGTCTAACTGAGTCCATGCTTCCGTCTCCGTCCTTATTGTCTTCTACAATATATAATTGGCTCTTTTGTCTAACAGAGTCCATGCTTCCGTCTTAGTTGTCATCATAAGTCTTTCTTCAATTCCTCTTGATGTCTGACTTCTAAGTCTCTTCATGATTGATTCATCTTATCTTGCAGTAGCTTCCACATGATTTGTATTTCATCCTTTCATATGTATTATCTAATGACATTCATCCTTGTCCTTTTATTCTTTCATAGGTATAGTCCTTCTTGGAACACATTATCTTCCAAGAGATAGATATACAAGATATGTACAGAGACGATGCAAGCAAGATATGTACAAGAAAATAAGAAGAGTGTTGTTACCTTTTAGTAGAAGAAGTCTCTTCCGTATAGTCCTTCTTGAACACATTATCTTCAAGAGATAGATACAAGATATGTGCCAGGACGTATGCAAGCAAGATATGGCTAAGAAGAAATAGCAAGAGTGTTGTTACCTTTAGTAGAAGAAGTCTCTCCATCCCGCTTAGTCTTCTTTATAGGTTACTTTTCTCTGAGAATTGATGCTTCGTTTCTTCTTCTCCTTTTAGCTCGACACTCATTCCCCGTAGTGACCATATCTTCGACAGCTGAAGCATTGTATTTCTAAATGTCTTTCTCTGATTTGGTTTCTCCCTTGAACCAAACTTCCTTTGTTCTTGAAATTCTTGAAACTTGTCATGGAAGGCTTTGATCATCACTTTGAGGTTTCTCTTTGCATTGATCCTGATTCTTCTTGGAGTACAACAAGTCCAAAGTTCTTCAACCGCTCTGCAATTCTTCCTTGTATTCATGTTAAGTACAAATGCATCCCATGTCTTGGGAAGACCATTGAGTACCATAAGTTCACCAATTTTTCCTCAATGGATTCTTCAATAACTTGTAGTTGATCTCTTAACTGAGATCCTCACAAAATATGATGTTATGTCATGCCGCCATCATTCATCTTCATGTCAATGAGCTCATTCTTTAGACTCATAACTCCGTCCAATATTTCGACCGAAGAGATTTGTTAGGGCTTCGCACATCTTCTTCGGGATGAGTCAAGATAGATGTAGTGTATCAAGTGGTATTTTATAAAATACCACTTGATACCTATGGCATTGATGTCAACGCCTTTGAACTTCTCCATAGTCGCAACGTTCTAACACTCTGCTCTTTTCTCCTTCTTTAAACTCGCTTCAATGACCTTCCTTTCACAATAGTATCTAGCATCTTTATTTTTAGTAAGGATGAGGTCAATCCTTTGTCTTCCATTCTCAAGCGAGCTCCATCTAGCTTCTGTTCTACCCTCATAGAGTTCGCCGTCTTGCTTTGACTTTGGTCAAACCCTAGATTTGACCGTAAATTCAAACTTCACCGCCTTGGCCTTCTAAGAGTACCTCCGTGAGATGCACCGGGCTAGGCGACCCATCTATCCCGGAGATATTCAATCTGCCACTTAAGGTGCCTCAACAAGAGGTTTTAGGGTTTCTCGCAACGCTTCGGGCTTTGCAACCCTACGCAGTTGTTTTTGGAAGTCTTCCGCTAGTAACCCTAGCGCCAGCTTCCTCAACGAAGCTCAATATCTACTATGTTTCCTTCCATGAAATGAATGAAGGTGTGGGCCCATAACTTGTTAGAATATAGAAGATGGTGTGCCTGTTTTACCATTGATCAGTACTTTGTCACTCAAATTCACAAAATAAGCCTCCTCCTGAAACTCTAACTCGACCGAAATTCTTTTGGAAGTAAAACCATAGGCTAGATAGCCAAACAAAGCAGGAAGTACATCGTAATCCCGCGATAGCGCATCACAAAAAGACCGGTCGAGGTTCCAAACTCTAGCCAAGAGATAGTCTAAGCCAACACCCAAGATTGGTTGCTGTAGCAGATGCACCTGCATATCTCCTCCACTTGTGTGCACCAAATTGGGAACTGTAATTATGAGATGTCACAAATGAGAACCGGCACCCTGTATTTATAAGTAATCCCGGCCAGCTTATCAATACCCTCCTTCCGGTATGTGTGTCTCACCAAGATATTATTAATTTCTCGGGTCAATTCTCTTGAGGCTAATAGCCTAATATAAATTATCTCTTTGAGCCGACAAGGCTTCTAGGTTGGTTAGCCAATTCATTGGTTTCTCTTGCTTCCTAGCGCCCTTCTATTCTCGCTGTGGTCACTCTGGGGTACCTCCCGCAGCAAGCATAATATTAACACAAACATCATCTAGTGATGGAATTAAAGAATTGGCCCAATTGATTAAGCAGCTGGACATGAAGCTGACGCACTTCAAATTAATGCTTGCGTAACGCATTGATCGAGAGGTCACAAGGAAATAATAGACAACAACATAAGCCAAATGATAAGTGGAAAAATGGAACTCCACCTCAAGAGCAAAGGCCACCTAATCCTTTTGAAACCACCAACTTGGTGGATCATCGCACTATGCCTTATTGTAGACCTTGTGGTGAGTTTCATGAGGAGTCTAATTGTCTTGTCTTCCTTGAAGAGTGCAATAATGAATATGAAGACCAAGGAAATGAACAAGTGTTACAAAATACATAGGTATTGTGGTAATCACTTTGATTATTTAGATGTTACTGATTATGGGAGCTATGGCAACTTTATGAGTGGAGTTGTTGATGCTTACAGTAGTGCATGGGCCCAAATCTGCCCCCATCAAGTCATAAATGGCTAAGTTTAAAGGCATTACATACCATAGGAAGGAAAACAAAGTCAAGAAAAAGGTCAAACAAATCCTCCTAAAGTATCTCCTCCTAAGTCTAAGGTACCAATTAATGCAGATTTGAATATAGACTTAGGTGGATGGTTGAATAGTGAGAAGATGTTGGTGCCGCGATCGAGTTCATTACCAAGATTCCCTTCACCTAAGGGAAAAGTTGGTTAAAGCCATTGATGAGCCCCGTGAGTCTTGTTGAAAACAAGTAGCCTCGGCCTACAAGGATGCACCAATAATTTTACAAAGTTGGGATAGGAAGAATGAGAAGAATTTTACTTCTTTCTACCTTTCCCCACTTGTGAACGAAAAGGTATTACACAATTGCATGCTTGATTCAGAGGCATCAACAAATGTCATATCTTTGAAATTAATGAAACAATTGAACTTTAAGAACATCTAGACCTTATCATAACGTTTGTGCCTTGGACAATCAAACTATAGAAGTGTATGAATTGATTAAAGGTTTGCAAGTACACTTAATAAACTTTCCCAGACATCATGTTCGAGATGGATATTGTTTTGATTGATGTGTCGAATGTATGGGGAATGTTATTAAACAAAAAACCGCAGACTTGGGTGAAGCCCACAAAATGGATCTATCTTATGCTACTATCCCTACCCCCGATGGAGGTACTTTTAAATTGAATATGGAAGTGTACATGAAGTATCATGTTGAGGATCCCAAGAAGCCCCCAAAATGAATTAAACTGGAATGATGAAGGTCTTGGTAACTATGCCATCTCTTGTCTAATTCCATTATGCCTTTGCAAGAAAATATTGAAGATAATGAATTAGACAAGGTTTGGTACTTGAACTTTGATGGTGCCTTTCTAGAGCAGTAGTTGGTGCCAATCAGGTTTCAGTCTCCATGTGGTGAAACGTTGAAATTTTCCTATAGATTGAGTTTGATGCAACTAATAATGTGGTTGAGTATGAGGCTTTAACCTTATTTTAGATTTTGCGTATATGTTAGAATCAAGTGTTTGAATATTAAGGGAGACTCGGATTTAGTCATACAACGACTTAAGAATAAGTTTGCTTGCGAGTCTGAAAGATTAAAGGGATACGAGAATGCAATTTGGAACCTAATGGATGAATTAGATGCTATGAACTTGATCAGAATTCCCAGGAGAACATAATGCGAAGTCATGAACTTAAGTGTGAAGCAACTTCCACACTATAGCCGGTAGGACCTTTAGTCGATGAACATATTTCAAGAGAGGTTATTTTCGTGCCCTCCGCTCCGGTCAATATGGATCACCATGTGTATTTGATGATGCTGGTAAAGTTTTTGCTTCCACATTCATGAAGTTTCAAATTTAGACATAAGTATGAAAGAAGGTAGTAATTATACAGGAAATGATGATGAGGTAAAGGCACCACCTAGAAAAATGGTTTCTTCGTAAAGGGATTTTGATAGGCGTGGATGGTCACAAGAGAAGAAAATGAATCGTATAAAAAACTGTAGGATTACCTTGAAGTAAATATCTAGAACTCCGCGAAGAACCCATGTTGATAAAAGTATGCAAGACTACCCCTATAGAAGAGGAAAGAAATTGTTAAATTATTAAAGGAATATAGGGACAGTCTTAGCCTTTGGATATGATGAACTCAAGGTCTATAGGAGGATGTGATTCAAAGATGTGATTCCTCTTAAGGAAGGTACTCAGCCCTTTAGACGTGGTTAAGACAGCTAAACCCAAAGTTAGCTCCTCTAGTCCAACATGAGTTAAAGAAAATGCTTGACGCAGTATTATTCAACGCACTAGACATTCTTCTTGGTGTTCAAACTTGGTCGTTTCCAGGAAGAAGACCGTAACATCCAGACCGTGATTGATCCCCTGTGGAATTTAAACACCGCTAACAAAGACAACTATCCCTCCCAAAGATTGTCCTACTAAAGGTGATCGCATGATTTGCCATGCTTGACCTGATTCTCAAGTTATAACGTATCTCCAAATTAGTTGGCTAAAGATAGGCATAAGACTACTTTTACTACCCGCTGGGTGTTTTGAATATCTTAGAATGCCATTTGAGTTTTATCAAATGCTTGAGCTACCTTCTGGGGCAGCATATGGATTTCATGCCCTATGTGGGATTGATCGGTAAAACAATGGAAATATATCAAGATGATTAGTCAGTCTTTTCTAAGGATGGTAAACTCACATTTGCCACCTTAGGCAAGTTTTGGATAGATGTCGAGAGTTTGGGATCTCTCTGAATCTTTCTAAGTTAGTATTTGGGGTGACTGAAGGTTAATTATTGGGCCACATAATTACAAATTATGGGGTTAAGTTAGACCCAGAGAGATTTGATGCTATTAGTAAGGTGCCCTTTCCTGCATCACAGAAATCTCTCTGATCTTTCTTAGGACAAACCAATTTTTTGTCCATAGGTTCATTCCTAACTATGTCGATATTATGAAACCTATTTATAAACTAATTAAGAAGGATGTAAAATTTGAATGGAATGATGAAAGTAAACGAACTTTCGGAACAGAAAGACCAAGTATCCGTAGCTCCTATTTTATCAAACGATTATGAGAAGGAATTTCCATTCTCTTTTGCCTCCGAAGACACTATTGCTGGTGTGTTGTTTTAGAAGAATGATCAAGGCCATGATCAAACCATTGCATATATGAGTAGGGCCTTGCGTAATCTCGCATCAAAGTATCCCATGTTTGAGAAAACAAGTATATGCCTTAGTCAAATCACTCAAACATTCTCGTGAGTCTTCATTCGATATTCCAAGGTGATTGGTTATGTTCCTAATTCCACGTTAAAGATAAAGTGTTATCTCAAGTGGAAAGATTGGGCTCATGGGTAGATGGATTGCTAAAGCCAAGAATACATTCGAGATAAACCAACTAAATTGATTAAGGGTCAAGGCTTTCTCATTACTTTCTGTCAATATTTTTGCCAAGCCTTGATATGGTTAACCAAATCAACAATGAAGAATGGCATCCCATCCTTATCAAAACTTGAACAAGTGGATTGGTACACGTATTATCATTTTCATCTTGTTAACTGACTTGTCCAAGGCACTTAGTAGGACACAAGAAAAGGGCTTTATGTTGCAAAATCTCTAAGTATGTCCCGTTTAGAGATGTGGATTAGGATGGGAAAATCTTGATGGAATTATCCCTTAAATGTGTGGATGACGCTGAGTCAAAGAACCAATGAATGAATTCCATGGAGGGTTTTGTGATGGACATTTTGTTGCTAAAACTACTACCCACAAAAACCTTAGAGCATGATTACCGGCTCCACTATTTTTCGATGTACACGTACCTTGTTCTGAATGTGAGCTATGTCGCCTTTCATAGGAAAGCGTGGTTAGCGTAAAAGACTTTGTAACCGCGGTGGTTGTTCACCCTTTCAGCAGTGGGTTTTGGACTTCATCGGAAAGTTTAACAATAATTCAAGTAATGGTTCTCTTGGGTTATCACAACCACAGATTACTTTACAAAATTGTTTGAAGCCATTCCCAATAAGATAAATAACCCAGAGGGTTGTGATGGATTTCCTAGAGATAGAATTATAACTAGATTTGGGTCCCATCAAAGATAGTCACAAATAATGCCAAGTACCTTTGTTCCCCACAGATAAGCCCGTGATTTTGTTTCAGGGTATGGTATTATTTTGTCACATGCATCGGATTATTATCCCTAAGGGAATGGTCAGCAGAGTCGGCAATAAAACCATTGTAAAGAAAAAATACCCTATGGAAAATAAGAAGTCTCTCGGATAGTAAAATTCATAATGCATTATGTAATGACAAAATAACAAAGAAAACAAATAATCGAAGAGTCCCGCTTGAGCTGGGGTATATGGATCGTAGGCTAGCTGTTAGGCATCTTAGACTTCCTACTTATGGGTCGGTTGAGGACACTTCCACGGATTAGGATGCAGTTCATAATAGGGTCAATCAGATCATTGAATTAGATGAAATCGGCCAAAGGGGCTTATGATTAGAATTGCGTGAATCGAGAAGGTTGAAAGCTTTGATGTGTCAACCAAACACATGGACTTCCCCATTGTGGGTGATAATCGCTTTTATTATGGGATATAGAGAAATCGAAAGCATTAAGTAAGTTTGACAGCCTTATTAGGGTCATACTTCACCGAGAAATAAGCAGGGCCAAATTTTCATCCTCACCACTTGGATGGTGAGCCATCACAAATACTCCGCTGAATGGGCGCGAACTCAAGCTCTTATATTTTATTAGCAACGTGGTGTCCGAATGGACACCCTCTGTAACGTATCTCTAATCTTTATTCTTGTATTTCCACTTTTGTATTATTTCATTCTTTATGTACATAAAATTTAGAATTTTCCACGTATTCACGGTTAAAAGCCCAGCATGTCGTTCTAGTTGCTCTTAAAATGCCAGCTGCGAACGTCAATTTTGGCAAACAATGGTCGTTGGCTCTCTGGTGTTCAGAAGCACCCCTGCAGCCGGACTGCATGTTCTCCGCCCTCGGCGAAAAGATTAACACGCCCCATGTGGAGCTAGATGTTGATCACCTATTTAATCGGGAGCCAACTCATGTGCCATGAAGAGATGCATCGTCCGATGCCCATGTTGTCGAAGACCTTTGTTTCTACAGGGCTGTTTGGCCTTAACACTTATTTTTGTATTTGGAATTTCCGCACCTCTGGCATGGGTTGCTTTGAATAAATGGTAATAGGTCTCCGATGGAGTCATGTCTAGGTCGGCTAATTGGGATCTGCTCACCTGAGAGTCTTCTCAATGGTTTTATCCCCGTGTCATCGCCTGGGCTTTTCACCTAACATTTCCTTTGAGTTTTCCCCTCACACTTACAATAATTCCCTCCAAAGTGCAGGAACGGCGTTCTAGTGGGCTTAGGTTTTGGTAACTATATAGGGAATTGATTGTAAATGACCATGCAAGACATCATAGAAAGTTTCTCAGAATTCCGAAGTCTTAGGTAGTTTTTAATTTAATTTATTTTAATTTAAATTTCAAGCTTGGTGTTTAATTATTTACCACTAATTATTTTTGAGTAATAATTAAAAAACTGATCCTTGGACTCGGATGGTATTTGTGCTCAAAAGAAATGAATAGCACCCCCTACATCCATGGACCAAGTTTCAACAATGGACAACCTTAGCCATGGGTTAGTCCACCCAGAGTGTCACTAAGTCTAAAACAACAATTTTAATTGATAAAGTCCAAACATGACAAAATGCAAAATTTGTAATAATGAGTTAGATGGATGTAGTTCTGTGAATAAAGCAGTTAGTAGCCTCCTAGTATAAGAACTTAGCCTCCCAACCTTTTTTTCAACCTTGTTTAACCCTTTTCCAAATTTCCACACTCAAAAGTTGTGCCCCTCTAGGGGATTGACGTTTTTCCTTTTTAATTTAAATGTGACTTGAGTGTGGCCCCCTGCCTTAAACTTTCAATTTCATTTAGCCTCATCTCGTAGAGGTGACCCCTCTCACTCCACATCACCCATACTAACATTTGGGTGGATTTTTAATCTTAGTGCTCTCCAAGAGAGTTAATTTTTAATGTTCTCTTCTACACAAAGTTACGTTTTTTTATTGCTTGAGACTCTTCCTCTCACCCTAGCACAAATCCCACACCTCTCCTATGGAGTTTTGTGTAATCCCAACACCCCTCACTCATCTCTGTCCTCATCACCTCTCCTAATCCCAAGTGGTGCTACTCCCAAAGAGAAGCCTCCCTCATCTAGAACTCCACAAATAGTTATTTAAAAATTATTCGAGTCTCTTCACTTACCTCAAAATTTAATCCCATACTCCTACATGCCCCCTGACCATTCATTGATTTTTCTATCCTTTTCTACACCCTAGATCTATTGTGCAAAACCCCTGGGAAAGCCCCTACCTAGAGATCTACTCTATTGCTTAATGTGGTGTACACTTGGCTTTTAGATCCAAGAGAGGTAGGTTTGCCCTCCAAGTATAAATAGATCTCTTTTATCCTCCCCAACCCACCATATCTTGAGCCATTGTTAAGCTACTTGATTTCCAACTCTCACTCTCTCTAAATACTTCATTGTCATTCCATGCCTAGGGTTTTGAGAGTATTCCTCCAAGACCATTTTCTAGAAAATACATTCCTTTGGAAGCCTTGGAAGACAACAAGAAGGGTAAAGCGTATGCTTATTGTTCTTGTGCATGGGAGGTAACATTGTTTAAATATTGTTTCTAAATTCTCTAAGAACACTAGACTGCTAGTAAAGTGTTATCTAAGTAGGCTTAATAGAGCTTATGCCTATTGGTTTATATATCTTGATGTTTTGGTTAAATAGAAGTGTTGTTTAATTACAATACATCAACATATTATCTATTGTATGCTTTGGATTTGAAAGGATCTTATGTTTATTTCTAGGGTTTCATTGGGAACCCTTCTAGAAGGGAAGGGTCACTTGAAGCTCTTACAAACCCCAAGTAACCTCTAGATCTATTGCTTTCTTCTCTTACATTGCTGTACATTCATGTCATTTTCAACTAGCATATAATTATTTGGATAGGTCAAAAAATCATATAAAATCTATATCTTGTATTGTGGAAAGCTCTTGCCCCAAAAGGGCAAGGGCTTCCTTAACTCTTATCGGGTTGTGTAGCCATATCCTAGCAAGCAAAGCTTGCTGTTTCTACAGGTATATCAGGATCTGATTGAGTGTTCCTGCCCTAAAGAGAGACACGAACACTCAAACCCCTTGGGGAATTTGGTAGCTATTTCTAACCCCTCCCCTTCATTTTCTAGCTTAATAGTACACTTCTTCTCTTTGTTTGCTTGATTGTTTGAGGTTAAAGTGTAAGAGGGCAAGTGAAAACAGCCTCCTCTTTGAGCTGCTGGTAGGCAGGATGTTGGGATCTAGCACTTCTTTTCATTTTTGAGTTTTCTGTTTCCATGGGTTTAGCATGTGTGGGCACCTTCTAAACCTTGGACGTGGGGTTTGCTTGATATTTTGTAGATTAGATTGTAGCTTATCTTACTTTCCTTTTTCATCTTTCATGGTTTGCCCTAATAACCAAAAAATCTAAGAATATTCTAATCTAACCAAGCCAAGATAACTTAGCAATCTACCTAGTTGGGAGAGAGGAATTCCAAAGATAGCAGCTAATGTGTTAACAATGCTTTTATTGTGATGTGATGTGATGTGATCCAATGTTTAATATGTTCTTAATGCTTGTTCTAGATCTATCTCATCATCCCTTTAAGCCCATTTGGCAACACTTAAAATACATCTTTAACTAGATCTTGTTTAGTTTTACTTCAAGCTCTTTGTTCTTGCTTATGCATATGGTCTAATCTTAATGCTTTATATCTCTTAAGTGCTTAACAAGTAAATGTTTCATTGGTTTATTGTTTACATATATTGGCGGCCATTTACTTGGGCTTGGAATTGTTGAATGGTTAAGTAGGCAAACACAAATTTTAATTCATCTCATTAAGGCAAGTTGTTCTTGCCTTGCTCTCTTGTTTTTCAGCAAACTTCTATTGTGCATGTGATAGCATCTTTAATTCTTTCAGCTATCTCTTCCTTTTTTTATTTCCTTTTTGCTTTTACATGTATTGACATTACTCAATGGTTTTAGTTTGCTAAATACACACATGCCACAAAAGTTTCGACCATACTACCAGTCTGCACCTAAAAAGTGCTTTAAAATTTTCTAAACACTCTTATAATCACCCAAAAGTCAATTGTTATATATATACTTAATAGACTACCTTAGGGGACTTTAGACCACCATCTTCACCATATCTAAAACTTAGATTTCGAGGAAAACGAACTGAGGTAAAAGGGACTGTATGCACTGTGTGTGTCCCTCCTGAAGTACTCTTATTGTCGTAATGACTAGTTTTGTTAGTCGGGCCTCACACCATCTTGAAGGCCCAACGCTTATTTTACAACAGAGGAGTAGCCTTGTATGAAAGCTAGTAAAATTTGTAAATCTTAAGAAAACCCTAATCCCATAAACCTTGACCCAAATCTAATAGAGAATTTGGGGCTTAATAATGAGTAGTTCATCTCCAATGCCTTTCATGATAGTTGTGCTTTAATTCTAAATTTTGGAAACTATGAAGTAATGTGTTGATGATAATCCTCAGATGTGGTGATATGTTTTGATGTTTTAGTCTCTTATATCCTGCACACATAAGAAAATAAACGTGGTTAGCTTGCTTTTTTGTATAATTTGTACCTTATACCCCTTTCTTGTAAGTAATTGTAGCACATGATATTATTCATTGGATTAATTGATTCTTTCTTTGTAAATCTAGAGTAATTTGTAATCTTTGTAAAGAAAACACCCCTAACTTATTAACTCTATTGCCCACTTCTAGGCACTTAGTCTTAGTTGACCTAGGGAAAGGCTTGTTTTTCATAACTCAGATCTTGCATGATTGCCTACATCTAAAGTGATTAGAACTCTCTAACCTTAAATGTGCCTAAAATTAACTCCTAGAACCCAACTTAGTCACACTTAGTAATTAAGGTCTAACCCCTTTAAGCTCTAGGGTGTTTGCACTAAGAGGTTCTGGCCAAGTGACATGGATCAGAACTCCTAGGGCATCATGGCTCCTAGGAGACACCCAGGTTTTAACTCAACTCACGCCAGCAAGTGTGCAAGGACAAACAACAAGATCTCTGCGACTGTGTAAGATGTATCGGATTTGCAAAGTAGGAGCTTTGGCTATAATAGTGTAAGAGACATTCAATATGGTAATCAACTGCCAACTAAGGACAAATTCTGGGTCACTTGCTCTGGGAATAAACTTAACGAAGCCTTTGTTGACAAGTGCATTGAAAGATTTATTCTAGACAACTTCTTTGTACACATTCAAAATGCCGGGCATGAAAAATTCCCATGTGGATGTGTAAAACTCACATAGGTATCCATCAAGCCTAGGGGATTGATTGTTAGAGATCGCCATCAATGCTTTTGTTAGCTCTAGTTACGTCATCTCCTGATCACACGATCTTTCTTTTTTAAGATACAACCACATGAGCACAATGTCAATACATGTCAACATGGCTACCCTATGTCTCTTCATTAGCCCTAAGCACATTATTTTAATGACGAATGCTTCCAGGAAAATGTTGTAGTGGTTTGGGAGGGCATGGAATCGACTAGATGCATGGCTCTGAAAATCTGTTTCATTAAAACTAATGTTGAGAAGACTTATGATTGAGTTGAATGTCATTTCATCCTAGATATAAGCAATTCTGATATATGGTTTAATCGGGTTTAATAAAAACAGATTTCGCAGCCATGCATCTAGTCGCATTCCATGCCCTCCCAAACCAAGCGTCACATTGTCCTGGAAGCATTCTTCATTAAAACAATGTGCTTAGACCTTATGATTTCAGGTAAGATGTATCGGATTTGCAAAGTAGGAGCTTTGGCCATAATCTTGTAAGAGACATTCAATATGGTAATCAACTGCCAACTAGGGACAGATTCTGGGTCACTTGCTCTGGGAATAAACTTAACGAAGCCTTTGTTGATAAGTGCATTGAAAGATTTATTCTAGACAACTTCTTTGTACACATTCAAAATGCCGAGCATGAAAAATTCATATGTGGATGTGTAAAACTCACATAGGTATCCATCAAGCCTAGGGGATTGATTGTTAGAGATCGCCATCAATGTTTTTGTTAGCTCTAGTTAGGTCATCTCCTGATCACATGATCTTTCTTTTTTTAGATACAA
The DNA here is from genome assembly GCA_010110895.2 of Picea sitchensis. Classification (NCBI taxonomy): domain Eukaryota; kingdom Viridiplantae; phylum Streptophyta; class Pinopsida; order Pinales; family Pinaceae; genus Picea; species Picea sitchensis. The sequence goes on along the minus strand of SNQJ01S0001301.1, from coordinate 210,207 downwards.
CCACATGAGCACAATATCAATACATGTCAACATGGCTACCCTATGTCTCTTCAACATCTCCTTCCTTCACTTCTCTCACCGGGCTTCCCTCTTAATTAATATTCAAATGATTGAATAGAGCAACTTTGACACCTCAACTACCCTATACCCCAACCCTCTCTATACGCTCTGGGGATCAATGCCCAACAAAAGCTCCAAGGGCCCAAATTGAGGCGCCTCCTCTCTCTAGACCCCACAAAGCACTTAGGGGTTCACTTCTCAACGCAGGGCCCCACTCAGCACTAAGGCTGAGCGCCCCCCCTTGACAAGGCTCCACAATCCACTTACAACAGACTTTAGGCTGAAGTTTCTTAAGTAAAACTTAGGCTAAATCTTAAGGTTGATATGGGTCAAATTAAGGTCCCATGCATGCCTTTGGGCATTAGGCATGTGGGAACACCTTCTACTGCTACAGAAAATTAAATTACCAGGTACATATAAAACACCATTGAGCGCAAGGATATCACCTAAGGGAATTTTGAATGAGATAGATCCCACTCTCGCCATTACAGACGTAGCATTATCGCTAAGCTCCTACCTTTACATACCCATCTCCCGATCCCCGGTTCGCCATGAAGGTCTTGTTAGAGGTAAGGTCATATTTTGATGTTCCATTGTCCACAGCAAATTATTCACATCAGCATGATCTTGAGTGTTGATATTATGGTGGCCACGGAGGTATTAACCTCTATTGTAACCTTTGACGAGATTAGAGTATTCCTGAAAGCAAGAGAAACCCTAAAACGTTGGATAATAACCTAGAATACAAGCTCTGCCTGGGAGAATAATTATCATTGGAATTATTATCCTCCTAAGTAAGCTCCACTTCCACTTAGGTCAATGGAGGAGTATAAATAAGAGGGTGTTAGAGGCTTCATTTGTCACACTCACTCTCACAACTCCATAAGGACAAGTGGTGTATGATGACCTGAGGAGAGTCGCAATTGTCAGGAGTGGTGGACTCCTGGTCTTGGTTAAGTGGTTTGGACCTCTCGGGTTTGACGCTACCTTGGTTGGTTTTGGTTCTAGGGTTTGCCAAAATTATTCTCCTATCTCATTGCTGTTAGGTGCTCTGGGGTAGTTTCCTATGGATGGGTGACAACATATATATTGTCTATGGTGAAACCAGCACACCTATTATTCTAACAAGTTATGGGGTCTACACTCCTATCTTCTACTTCCAACCAATCGGAAGGTAGATTGGGAGATTTGCTCAGTTGCATTTGCGCTGTAGTCAAAGTCAAGTAACAATGAAACCCTAACCCTCGTGGTGAGGCACCTTGGCAAGCGCTAATCTAATTCCCCGATAACCTAGTACACGCCTCTAGCCTAGCGCACTCCTCCGTACTCTCAGGTTAAGACGTTAAGTTTGAATTTTGTCAAAGTCAACTGACCAAGTCAAAATCTAAGGTTGACCAAATAAAATGTAAAATGAAAGGCAACAGGAAAGACAAAAGACCCAAATGAAGAAAGTGTATGTTGTGCCCAAGAGAGATTTATTGAAAGGAACATTATGAGGTTTTCCAATCCTCTAGCAACTAAACCTCTAGTCCAACAAAGTCATTCTAAGGTTTACTGTCACAGTTGGGTAACAAAGGTATGTACCTATACATGTTCTTTTAATTTGTATCATTAGCATGAGTGTGTTTGCAGGGAATGCACAAGGGATCTTGTCCAAAGCAGTGATCTTGGATTCAGTGCATTCAAAAGATCAACACACTCTCCAGGTTTGACTTGATATATCTCTGGCTGTTATGAACTTCTAATCAAAGTTATAAGCTGACTTTAGTCAAGAACTTATAAGGTTGAGATTGTATTCTCTAACTCAGTTTTCTGTCAAGAAAGCATATTGTTTTTAAATATAAGGGATAGGTCGGAAAGGATACTTGTCTCAGAAGAAAAACAATCCAAGTGGAACAATAGCAAGACTCTAGGTTTGCATATCAAGTTTGACATCTTTATTATTGTCACTTAAGTGAGTAGTACTTATTAGCTTATACTCCTCAGTGTACTTATTTGCAAATATGAACTTACACCTCCTCTAGGAGATATTTCTTGTTCTTGTTCTCAGACAAGATCATCTTAGTAATGCTACCAAGAAACTATGAAAAATGTTGTATCGAAAACACTATTGTTCTTGTTGTCTCAGGCAGGTTATCTCATGAAGGCTATCATGAAGATGCCTTTCCAGGCTTGTAGCAATTGTCTCTATACTAGTCCTTATTCTTGTTTCGATTTCCTATCATAAACATATTATCATGGATCTTTCTTTTGCATCTTGTCTTGTTCCGGGAAGGCATCCTTGTGAAATATGTTGACAAATCTTTGATGAACAATCTTTGCGGAAGCTGTCATAGAAGAAGTTTATAAGGATGGCACAATGCTTGCAACAACTGCCAGATGGGTAGCAATCATAACAGATAGAAACAAACTTAAAAGACTGAGAGGGAGTCAAACTCGGAGGAAGTCAGTAATCAAAAGGAAAACAGAACAGGGTTGTGACACGTTACAAAAAGAAAAGAGAGATACAATAGACAGAAGCATGGACTTTCTCAGATAGAGGGAATTGATTGTAGAATTCTAGAAACATGCAGTCTCAGAATAAAAACAAGGAAGTTCTAGATATTGCTCATTCAGGCATGAAGTCGGGATTAGGAGGGAGCTAATCCCCAATGATATGATCCATTGAAGAATCCGTGAAGACTTATAAATGGAAGCTTTGATAGATACAAGGTGAGATTCAGGGCTAGAGGGTTCTCCCAGAAGGAGGGAGAAGACTACGATGACAACTTGTTCCAGTAAACCATATATACCTCTATCTGAGCCACTATATCTAGGATGAAATGACATTCAACTCAATCATAAGTCTTCTCAACATTAGTTTTAATGAAACAGATTTTCAGAGCCATGCATGTAGTCGATTCCATGCCCTTCCAAACAACGACAACATTGTCCTGGAAGCATTCTTCATTAAAACAATGTGCTTAGGCCTTATGATTTCAGGTAAGATGTATCGGATTTGCAAAGTAGGAGCTTTGGCCATAATCTTGTAAGAGACATTCAATATGGTAATCAACTGCCAACTAGGGACAGATTCTGGGTCACTTGCTCTGGGAATAAACTTAACGAAGCCTTTGTTGATAAGTGCATTGAAAGATTTATTCTAGACAACTTCTTTGTACACATTCAAAATGCCAAGCATGAAAAATTCCCATGTGGATGTGTAAAACTCACATAGGTATCCATCAAGCCTAGGGGATTGATTGTTAGAGATCGCCATCAATGTTTTTGTTAGCTCTAGTTAGGTCATCTCCTGATCACACGATCTTTCTTTTTTTAGATACAACCACATGAGCACAATGTCAATACATGTCAACATGGCTACCCTATGTCTCTTCAACATCTCCTTCCTTCTATTTTCTCTGCCCAACTGCCTCTCCTCTCTTACTCATTCAAATGATTGAATGAGCAGCTTGACACCCTCAACCACCCTATACCCCAACCCCTCCATGCTGCCTTGGGATCAACGCCCAACAAAAGCTCCAAGGGCCCAGGTTGAGGCGCCTCCTCTCTTTGGAACCTGCACAACACTTAGGGGTTCAATGCTCAAGGCAGGGCCCCACTTAGCACTAAGGCTAAGCACCTCCCTGGATAGGGCCCCACAATCCACTAACAACAGACTTTAGGCTGAAGTTTCCTAAGTAAAACTTAGGCTAAATCTTAAGGTTGATATGGGTCAAATTAAGGTCCCACGCATGCCTTTGGGCACTAGGTATGTGGGAACACCTTCTGCTGCTACAGGAAAATTAACACTAGGTACATATAAAACACCATTGAGCGCAAGGATATCACCCAAGGGAATTTGGAATGAGATAGATCCCACTCCTGCCATTGCGTACGTAGCATTATCGCCAAGCTCCACTTGCATACCCACCTCTCGATCCTGAAGTTCGTTGAAGGCCTTCTTGTTAGAGGTCATATTTTTGGATGCTCCATT
>SNQJ01S0001301.1:193933-206161 GCA_010110895.2 Picea sitchensis | reverse complement strand
CCCACATGCCTAGTGCCCAAAGGCATGCGTGGGACCTTAATTTGACCCATATCAACCTTAAGATTTAGCCTAAGTTTTACTTAAGAAACTTCAGCCTAAAGTCTGTTGTTAGTGGATTGTGGGGCCCTGTCCAGGGGGGGTGCTTAGCCTTAGTGCTAAGTGGGGCCCTGCCTTGAGCAGTGAACCCCTAAGTGTTGTGTGGGTTCCAGAGAGAGGAGGCGCCTCAACCTAGGCCCTTGGAGCTTTTGTTGGGCATTGATCCCAAGGCAACATGGAGGGGTTGGGGTATAGGGTGGTTGAGGGTGTCAAGCTGCTCATTCAATCATTTGAATGAGTAAGAGAGGAGAGGCAGTTGGGCAGAGAGAATAGAAGGAAGGAGATGTTGAAGAGACATAGGGTAGCCATGTTGACATGTATTGATATTGTGCTCATGTGGTTGTATCTAAAAAAAGAAAGATCATGTGATCAGGAGATGACCTAACTAGAGCTAACAAAAACATTGATGGCGATCTCTAACAATCAATCCCCTAGGCTTGATGGATACCTATGTGAGTTTTACACATCCACATATGAATTTTTCATGCTCGGCATTTTGAATGTGTACAAAGAAGTTGTCTAGAATAAATCTTTCAATGCACTTATCAACAAAGGCTTCGTTAAGTTTATTCCCAGAGCAAGTGACCCAGAATCTGTCCCTAGTTGGCAGTTGATTACCATATTGAATGTCTCTTACAAGATTATGGCCAAAGCTCCTACTTTGCAAATCCGATACATCTTACCTGAAATCATAAGGTCTAAGCACATTGTTTTAATGAAGAATGCTTCCAGGACAATGTCGTCGTGGTTTGGGAGGGCATGGAATCGACTAGATGCATGGCTCTGAAAATCTGTTTTATTAAACCAGTAAACCATATATACCTCTATCCGAGCCACTATATCTAGGATGAAATGACATTCAACTCAATCATAAGTCTTCTCAACATTAATTTTAATGAAACAGATTTTCAGAGCCATGCATCTAGTCGATTCCATGCCCTCCCAAACCACTACAACATTTTCCTGGAAGCATTCGTCATTAAAATAATGTGCTTAGGGCTAATGAAGAGACATAGGGTAGCCATGTTGACATGTATTGACATTGTGCTCATGTGGTTGTATCTTAAAAAAGAAAGATCGTGTGATCAGGAGATGACGTAACTAGAGCTAACAAAAGCATTGATGGCGATCTCTAACAATCAATCCCCTAGGCTTGATGGATACCTATGTGAGTTTTACACATCCACATGGGAATTTTTCATGCCCGGCATTTTGAATGTGTACAAAGAAGTTGTCTAGAATAAATCTTTCAATGCACTTGTCAACAAAGGCTTCGTTAAGTTTATTCCCAGAGCAAGTGACCCAGAATTTGTCCTTAGTTGGCAGTTGATTACCATATTGAATGTCTCTTACACGATTATAGCCAAAGCTCCTACTTTGCAAATCCGATACATCTTACCTGAAATCATAAGTCTTGTTGCCGTCCTTATACACACTTGCAAACGTGAGTTGAGTTCGGCTCACTCAGTGTGTCCTCGGAGGCACAATGCCTAGGTTCACAGTCCACGCTGTCACTTTGACCAGAACCTCTTCCGTCTAGGCTTACTCCTAGGGAAGCCAAAGGGGGTAGACCTTAATTACTAAGTGTGTTACAGTTAGGTTCTAGGAGTTAATTTTAATTTGTTAAGGTTAGAGGGGATTCTAATCATAAGATGCTAAGGCAATCATGCAAGATGCAAAGGTTAGCATGAAAAACAAGCCTTTTCCCTAGGTCAACTAAGACTAGTGCCTAGAAATTGGGCAATGGGGTCAACTAAGTTAAGGGGGTGTTTCTTTACAAAAGATTACAAATTACTCACAAATTTACAAAGAAAGAATCAATTAATCCAATGAATAATATCATGTACAATTACTTACAAGAAAGAATTATAAGGTACAAATTATACAAAGCAAACTAACCACATTTATCTTCAATGTGTGCAGGATATAAAAGATTAAAGCATCAAAGCATATCACCACATATACGAGATTATCATCAACACATTACTTCATAAACAGATTCCAAAATTTAAAAGAATTAAACACAACTATCATGAAGAGCATTGGAGATAGTCTACACTCTTAATTATTAAGCCCCCAAGTATTCTATTAGATTTGGTCAAGGGTTTAATAGTTAGGTTTTTCTTAAGATTTACAAATTTTATTAGCTTTCACCAAAGCCTCCTCCTCCTGTTGCCAAATAACTGTTGGACGCTCAAGATAGTATGGCAACGAGGCCAACCCTAGCAAAACTAGTCAGCCCTGACAATAAGAGTACTTCCCGGAGAGGACACACACCTGGTGCGCCACAGTCCCCTGCCACTACCCTCCGTTGTTTTCCTCAAATCCGTTTTAGATGGTGAAGATGGTGGTCTAAGGTCCCCTAAAGTAGTCTATTAAGTATATATAACAATTAGGTAGACTTTTAGGTGATTATAAGAGTGTTTAGAAAATTTTAAAGCACTTTTTAGGTGCAATTTAGTGATATGGTCGAAACTTTTATTAGCTTTATTAATGTGTTGCTTAAACTTAAACCAATGAGTAATGTCAACACATGTAAAGCAAAATAAGAGAGATGGCTGAAAGAATTAAAGATGCTATCACATGCACAATAGAAGTTTGCTGAAAAACAAGAGAGCAAGGGCAAGAACAACTTGCCTTAATGAGATGAATTAAAATTTGTGTTTGCCTACTTAACCACTCAACACATTCCAAGCCTAAGTAGATGGCTTCCAATAGATGTAAACAATAAACCAATGAAACATTTACTTGTTAAGCACTTAAGAGATATAAAGCATTAAGATTAGACCATGTGCATAAGAAAGAAATAAAGAGCTTGAAATGAAACTAAGCAAGATCTAGTTAAGATGTATTTTAAGTGTGTTGCCAAATAGGCTTAAGATGATGAGATAGATCTAGAACATAAGCATTAAGAACATATTAAACATTAGATCACATCACATCACATCAAAAGTAAAGCATTAACACATTAGCCTTACCTCTTTGGGGTATTCCTCTCCCAACTAGGTAGATTACTAAGTTATCTTGGCTTAGTTAGATTAAGTATTCTTAGATTTTAGTTATTAGGGCAAACCATGAAAGATGAAAAAGGAAAGTAAGGTAAGCTACAATCTAATCTACAAACTATCAAACAAACCCCACGTCCAAGGTTGAGAAGGTGCCCACACCTTCTAAACCTTGCGGCCAAGAGAAGAAAACTCAAAAAATGAAAGAAATTGCTAGATCTAGCCTACATCCTACCTACCAACAAGCTCAAAGAAGAGGGGAGGCCGTACCACTTCCCCTCTTACACTTTAACCTCAAACAATCAAGCAAAAAAAGGAAGAAGTGCACTTCTAAGCTAGAAAATGAAAAGAGGGGGTTAGAAATAGCTACCAAATTCCCCCAAGGGGTTTTGAAGTGTTGTGTGTGTCTCTTTGGGGCAGCCAAGAGCCTCCAATCAGATCTGATATACCTGTAAAAACAGCAAGCTTTGCTTGCTAGGATGGCTACACACAACCAATAAGAGTTAAAGAAACCCTTGCCCTTTTGGGGCAAGAACTTTCCACAATACAAGATATAGATTTTATATGATTTTTGACCTATCCAAACAATGATATGCTAGTTGAAAATGACATGAATGTACAGCAATATTAAGAGAAAAGCAATAGATCTAGAGAGTTGGAGTTTGTAAGAGCTTCAAGTGACCCTTCCCTTCTAGAAGGAGTTCCCAATGAAACCCTAGAAATGAACCTGCAAGATCCTTTCAAATCACAAGCATACAATAGATAATATGTTGATGTATTGTAATTAAACGACACTTCTATTTAACCCAAACATCAAGATATATAAACCAATAGGCATACGCTCTATTAAGCCTACTTAGATAACACTTTACCTATGATCTAGTGTTGCAAGAATTTAGAAACAATACTAAAACAATGTTACCTCCCATGCATAAGAACAATAAGCATACGCTTTACCCTTCTTGTTGTCTTCCAAAGCTTCTCCAAAATATTATTTCTCAAGAAAATGGTCTTGGAGAGGAATACTCCAAAACCCTAGAGCATAGAATGACAATGAAATGACTAGAGAGTGAGAGAGAGTCGTAAATCAAGTAGCATAACAATAGCTCAAGATATGGTGAGTTGGGGAGGATAAAAGAGATCTATTTATACTTGGAGAGGCAAACCTACCTCTCTTGGATCTAAGCCAAGTGTCCACCACCAAGCAATAGAGTAGATCTCTAGGCTAGGGCGCACCTCCTAGGGTTTGCACAATAGATCTAGGGTGTAGAAAAATNTATATAGGAGACTAGGAGGTATAATTACAACTAATGGCCTAAAGCCGACATAAATAAAATAACATTACTAATCTAATATGCCCCAATTAAGGGGTAATGGGCCAATATTAGGGCTTAACAAAAAATAGAAAAATAAATTAGATAGATCTAATGGCATGTAGGAAGTGTGGGATTTGTGCCAAAGAATATGAAAAGGCTCAAATAATTTTTAAAATAATTATTTGTTGAGTTTCAAGGTGAGGGAGGGTGCACCACTCTTGGAGGGCGCACCTCTTGGGATGAGGAGAAGAGATGAGAGGTGAGGAAAGGGTGTGAGGTGTTGGGATCACACAATGGGTAAGGGATAGGCATGGGATCCGTGCTAAGGTGAGGTGAAAGGTCATCTCACAATAAAAAACGTAACTCTTATTGGAGAGAGGAAAAGGAGGGCGTAACTCTTTGTGAGAGCGCTCCCCTTGGTAAAAAACTAACCCAAACTAAAGCATGGGTGAGGTGGAGTGATAAGGATCACTACTAGGGATTAAAAGAAGGCTAAATGAAGTGAAAAGAAAGGAGAGGGGCCCACACCAAAGTCACAATTAAATTAAAAGGTGAAAAATGTCAATCCCCCTAGGGGGCACAACTTTTGAGTGTGGAGGTTGGAAAAGGGGTTAGACAGGGTTGAAAAGGGTTGGGAGGATAAGGTTATTCTTAGTGGGTCTCTCTCTAACCATCATTTCAACATTTCACATCATCTAACTCATTATTACAATTTTTACAATTTGCCATGTTTAGACTTTAACAATTAAAATTGCTGTTATAGACTGACTGACACTCTAGGTGGACTAACCCATGGCTAAAGTTGTCCGACCGAGCTGAAACTCGGTCCAAGGATGTAGGAGGTGCTATTCCATTTATTTTGAGCACAAATACCCCTATCAAAAGTCCAAGGATCCAGTTTTTACAATTATTGCTAAAAAATAATTAAAATAATTAAACCTCCAAACTTAAGGAAATTTAATTAATTAAAAAAAACTAACCTAGACACGACAGAATTCCACGAAAATTTCTATGATGTCTTTCATGGTCATTTACAATGAATTCCCTATATAGTTACCAAAACATAAGCCCACTAGAGCGTCGTTCACCACTTTGGAGGACATATGTAAAGTGCGAGGGAAAAACTCAAGGGAAATCATTAAGGCTAGAAGGCCCAATGATAACCTAAGGATAAAAAAACCTCAATGAAAAGAACTCTCCCAGTGAACCGATGCCAAGGTAACTGACCTAGACATGACTCATGCATACCTATTACATTATTAACCCATGCAGGGGTGCGGAAATTCCAAGTACAAAAACAAGTGTTGGGCCAAACACAGCCCTGTAGAACCAAGAATCTTCAATAATAATGCATCTGATGATGCATCTCTTCATGGAACATGAGTTAATCATCGGTGCTAAATGGGCAGTCAACATCTGGCTCCACATGGGGACATGTGTTCGATCTTCTCACATGGAGACGAAGAGCATACGAGAATCCAACACCTACAAAATAGAGTGCTTACCATAGTGCACACCGAAAATTAACATTAGAATACATTTATACAAAATTAAATCAATGAATGCTATACAACATTTACAAAATGAAATAACTAAAGTACAACATCATAATTTACAACAAATGAATCTATAGTACAGAAAAATTTCTAAGTACATATTTACATGAAGAATGAAATAATACAAAATTTAAAACACAAGGAGAAAGGTTAGGGATACATTACAGAGGGTGTCCATTCAGACACCACGTTGCCCCATCATCTGTAAAAGAGTTTGAGCTGTTGCTCATTTCTCAGAATGTTGATGGGCTCACCATCCAAATGGCTGAGATGAAAAGAATTTGTCCCTGCAATTTCTCTAATCAAGTATGGCCCTAGCCATAAGCTGTCAAACTTGTCATGCTTTCCCGGTTTCTCTTTGCCTTTATCCCATAATAAAACAATATCACCGACAATGAAGTCCCTGTATCTGGATGACCTGTCAAAAACTTTCTTAACTTTTATCTGATTCCTGCAATTCTGATCATAAGCCCCTCGTCTGATTTCATCTAACTCAATGATCTAATTGACCCTGTTCTGAACTGTATCCTGCTCTATAGAAATGTCCTCAACTGACCCATAAGTAGGAAGTCTAAGATGCACTGACAACCTGACCTCCAATCCATATACTAGCTCAAACAGACTCTTTCCAGTAGCTGCTTTCTTTGTTATTCTATCGACCTACAATGCATGCTTAATTTTACTATCCCAAGATTTCTTATTTTCACCAACTATTTTCTTCACAATGCTAATTAAGTTTTTATTACTTGATTATGCCCGACCATTCCCTCAGGGATAATAATCTAATGCATGTGATAATATAATACCATACTTGAAACAAAATGCTAACATTTCGGCTGAACAAATTCCCCTGGCATTATCTGTGACTATCTTTGATGGGACCCCAAATCTAGTTGTAATTCTGTCTTCAAGGAAATCCATCACCACATTTTCATTTTCATTCTTCGTAGGGATGGCTTCAACCCACTTTGTAAAGTAATATGTGGCTGTAAGAACCCAAGAGAACCCATTACTTGAATTATTATTAAACTTCTCGATGAAGTCCAAACCCCACTGTTGAAAAGGTGCTTCAACCACCACTGGTTTTAAAGGGAGTATTGCTAACTTCTGCTTTCCTATGAAAAGCTGACACGACTCACATTTCCAAACAAGCTTATGTACATTTGAAAATATAGTGGGCCATTAATATCCTGCTATGAGGATTTTGTGGGTAGTAGTTTTAGCAACAAAATGTCCTCCACAAAACCCTCCATGGAATTCATTCATTAGTTCCTTTGACTCAACGTCATCCAGACATCTAAGGATAATTCCATCAGAATTTCTCCATCGTAAACCGTCTCTAGTAAGGTCATACTTAGAAGATTTTAACCTCAAAGCCCTTTTCTTGTGTCCTATTAGATGCCTTGGACAAGTTATATTCTTAAGATAGAAAATGATGTCTGTGTACGAATCCACTTGTTCAAGTTTTAATAAGTTAGGATGCCATTCTTCATTACTGATTTGGTTAACCATATCCAAGGCTCGTTCATTACTTTCTGTCAACATTTTTTCCAAGCTTTGACCCTTAATAAATTTAGTTGGTTTAATCTCCAAATCATATTCTTGGATTTTAGCAATCCATCTACCCCTTGAGCCCAATCCTTCCACTTGAGATAACACATCTTTAACCGTGGAATTAGAAACATAACCAATCACATTGGAATATGCGATGAAGACTCTAAAATGTTTGAGTGATTTGACTAAGGCATATGCTTGTTTATCAAACATGGGATATTTCAATTCTGAATTCTGCAAGGCCCGACTCATATATGCAATGGGATGATCATGGCATTGATCATTTTTCTGAAGCAACACACCAACAATTGTGTCTTCAGATGAAAAATAGAAGATCTAAAAGTTCTTCTCATAATCTAGACTGATAAGAACCAGAGCTTCACATATGGCAATATTTATCTGTTTAAAAGCTCGTTTACTTTCATCACTCCATTCAAATTTTACATCCTGCTTAAGTAGCTTATAGATAGGTTTCATAATCTCAGCATAGTTAGGAATGAACCTATGGACAAAATTGGTTTGTCCTAAGAAGGATTGAAGAAGTTTCTTTGTCATTGGCAAAGGCACTTCACCAATGGCTTCCACCCTTTCAGGGTCTATTTTTACTCCTTCCTTAGTTATGATGTGGCCCAATATTTTTCCTTCAATCACCCCAAAGACTGACTTAGCAGGATTTAGAGAGATTCCAAACTCTCAACATCTGTCCAAAACTTGCCTAAGGTGGAAAATATGAGTTTTACCATCCTTAGAAAAAACTGTTAGATCATCTTGATATATTTCAATTAATTTACCGATCAATCCACTGAAGGCATAATCCATAGCCCTTTGAAAAGTAGCTCCAGCATTTGATAAACCAAATGGAATTCTAAGATATTCAAAAGTACCCCATGGAGTAGTAAAAGTAGTTTTATGTCTATGTTATTCATTTAATCTGATCTGATTATAATCTGAGAATCCGTCAAGCATGGAAATCATTCCTGATCTTTTAACCCTTTGAAGTAGAGTTTCCATCTTGGGAAGGGGATAGTTGCCTTTTGTGCAAGCAGTGTTTAAGTTCCTGAAGGCAATGCATATATGAATTTTCCCATTCTTCTTCCTGGAAACAACCAAGTTTGAACACCAAGAAGAATGTCTAGCTTGTTGAATGATACCTGCGTCAAGCATTTTGTTTAGCTCCTGCTGGACTAGAGGAGCTAACTTTGGGTTTAACTGTCTTAACTTCTGTCTAAAGGGATTAGTATATTCCTTAAGAGGAATCACATGATGAATCACATCCTCCCTATAGACCTTGAGTTCATCATATCCAAAGGCTAAGACATCCCTATATTCCCTTAATAATTTAACAATTTCAATTCTTTCATCTATAGGGGTAGTCTTGCCTACCTTTATTAATCTGGGTTCTTCCTGAGTTCCAATATTTACTTCAAGGTAATCACATAATTTTTTCTCTATTTATTTCTTCTTCTTGTGACCATCCTGCCTATCAAAATCCCTTTCTGAAGAAACCACTTTTCTAGGTGGTGCCTTTACCTCATCATCATTTCTTGTATAATTATTACCTTCTTCTTTCATACTTATGTCTAAGTTTGAAAACTCATGGATGTGAAGTAAAAACTTAACCATATGTTTTTCATCATCAAACATCTGCCAGTGATCCATGTTATTTGGAACGAAGGGCCTGAAAATAACCTCTACTAAAATCTGTTCATCAATTATGTTGTCTGGAAGCTGAAGTGTGGAAGCTGCTACTCCAAGTTCATCGACTTTCACATTCTGTTCTCTAGGAATTGCAATCAAATCTATAGCATATAAGTCCTCTATAAGGTTCCAAATTGCATTCCTATACCCTTTTAATCTTTCAAACTTGCAAGCAAACTTATTCTTTAACTGTTGTATTACCAAGTCTGAATCTCCTTTGATATTTAGACACTTGATTCCTTTATCTCTGCAAATCTCTAAACCAAGGATTAAAGCCTCATACTCAACCATATTATTATTTGCATCAAACTCCAATCTAAAAGAACACTTCAAAATTTCACCATTTGGAGATTGAAGCATAATTCTGGCACCCTTCCCTGCTCTAGAAAAAGCACCATCAAAATTCATGTACCAAACCTTGTCTAATTCACAATCTTTAACTATTTCTTGTAAAGGCACAATGGAGTTAGACAAGATGGCATAGTTACCAAGACCTTCATTAGTCCAGTTTAATTCATTTTGGGGCTTCTTGGGATCCTCAATATGATACTGCCTATACACTTCCCTATTCAATTTAAAAGTACCCGCATCAGGGGTAGGGATAGTAGCATAAGATAAGTCCATCTGTAGACTACCACCCAAGTCTGCAACTGTTTTTCTGTTTAATAGCATTCCCCATACATCTGGCACATCAATCACAACAATATCCATTTCAATCATGATGTCCGGAAAATCTACTAAGTAAACTTGCAAACCTTTAATCAATCCATGCACTTCTATAGTTTCGCTTTCCAAGGCACAAATGTTATGGTAAGGTCTAGATATTCTTAATTTCAACTGTTCCATCACCTTCTTAGTAATAACATTTGAAGTAGCTCTTGAATCAAGCATGCAATTGCGTAAAACTTTATCATTCACAAGTAAGGAAAGGTAGAAAGGTAAATTCTTCTCATTCTTCCTATCCTAGTTCTACAAAATTACTGGTGCATCCTGGTAGGCTAAGGCTACTTGTTTTTCAACAAGACTCACATGTGGCTCATCAATGGCTTTAAGCAACTTCTCATTTTGTGAAGGAATCTTAATGAGCTCCGATACTGGCACCAACATTTTCACACTATTCAACCATCCACCTAAGTCTATATTCAAATCTGCATTAACTGGCACCTTAGACTTAGGAGGATATACCTTAGGAGAATTGGTTTGACCTTTTTCTTGACTTTTGTTTTCCTTCCTATGGTATGTAATGCCTCTAAAACGATCCATTTCTGCAACTTGACGAGGGTTGGGCTTGGGCCCATACTTTTATGTAGCTTTATCAACAACTCCACTCATAAAGTCACCATAGCTCCCATAATCAGTAACATCCAAATAACCATTGTGACCACCATAATACTTGTTATTACACATGTTTACTAGTTCATTTCCTTGGTCTTGATATTCATTATTACACTCTTCAAGGAAGACAAGGCAAGTAGACTCCTCATGAAACTCACCACAAGGACTACAATAAGGCATAGGACGATGATCCACTAAGTTGGTGGTTTCAAAATGATTAGGTGGTCATTGATCATTCTGAGGAGGTCTTCTTAACCACTTATCATTTGGCTTATTTTGTTGTCTATTATTTCCTTGTGACCTCTCTACAGTGATCAATATATTCTGCAAAGCATTAATCTGGTTGTCATGCTTCATATCCAACTGCTTAATTAATTCAGTCAATTATTTAATTCCATCACTAGATGATGTTTGACCCTCGTCCCTCTTCTTCTTTTCTTCATTAACTTTTGAAGAGGAACCTCTGTTAAAACCAAGAATGTTGGACTTCCTAGCTTCAAGCATGGTCTTTTCAATCCTTACTGCCATTTCTTGTTCTTCCGGAAAAGTCTGAGGATCCTTATCCCTCAAGGCATACCTCATCTCTCCTTCAAAGGATTCATTATAATAAATCAATATTGCAGCAGTAGGAGGTTTGACATCTTGATGAAGATTCTTCACCAAGTTACTGAATTTCTCATTAAACTCTACCACTGTTTCATTTTCTTTTTTATGGTTGGTGGTGAGTGCACCCAACTGAAAACACTGTTCTTTCTGATCACCCCATCTTTTTCTAAATTCATCAATTAGTGAGTTGAGGGTGTTAAATTTGTTGGTAGGAAAATATTCAAACCAATCAACAACATTTCCCTCCAATGAATACACAAACAGGGTCATCTTCACATCTTCCTCATTGTGGCCACCACAATACTTACCAACACACCGACAAAAGCATGAGATGTGGGCCTACGCACTAACAACATTATTCCTGTGGAAGATAGGCAATTTATCAATGGCTTTCTTGGGAACGGCATGGGGAGCACCTTGGATAGCTGCAAAGTTCAAGGGACTCAAAAAGGTGGCCATTAGTACATTGGTATTATAAGTTGTATTAACAGTTGGTTGATTATTAGTTTGGAACCAGTATTGGATATCATTGGGTGCTTCCTCCCTAAGACTTTCGAGTAAACTCCTAACAGCCGAGCGGTTTGCTCTCCTCCTGTAAACCTGTTCAGGCTCAGGAAAAGAGTAAAGCACTCCCCGAGGGTTTCTCCTAGTAGTGTACTTGCAAGATTTTTTCAATGGAGTCACCACTTAGATAGGAATCAAACAAAGCTAACCAATCTCAATTTCAAAGAATTTTAAGGCCTAAAGGATTTTACAATTAGTTCTTAAAAGTTAAGTTAAGTCATAAAAACCAAGGATGAATAACTCAATCCACGACAACGACGCCAAAGATGTTGCTGTGGATAAGTCCCCAACAAAGGCACTAAATATGTTTCCATCCTTATACACTCTTGCAAACGTGAGCTTGAGTTCAGCTCACTTAGTGTGTCCTTGGAGGCACAATGCCTAGGTTCACAGCCCATGCTGTCACTTTGACCGGATCCTCTTCCGTCTAGGCTTACTCCTAGGGAAGCCAAAGGGGGTAGACCTTAGTTACTATGTGTGTTAGAGTTAGGTTCTAGG
>SNQJ01S0001301.1:165649-186614 GCA_010110895.2 Picea sitchensis | reverse complement strand
TGAGATAGATCTAGAACATAAGCATTAAGAACATATTAAACATTAGATCACATCACATCACATCAAAAGTAAAGCATTAACACATTAGCCTTACCTCTTTGGGGTATTCCTCTCCCAACTAGGTAGGTTATTAAGTTATCTTGGCTTAGTTAGATCAAGTATTCTTAGATTTTAGTTATTAGGGCAAACCATGAAAGATGAAAAAGGAAAGTAAGCTAAGCTACAATCTAATCTACAAACTATCAAGCAAACCCCACGTCCAAGGTTGAGAAGGTGCCCACATCTTCTAAACCTTACGGCCAAGCTAGAAGAAAACTCAAAAAATGAAAGAAATTGCTAGATCTAGCCTACGTCCTACCTACCCACAAGCTCAAAGAAGAGGGGAGGCCGTACCACTTCCCCTCTTACACTTTAACCTCAAACAATCAAGCAAAAAAAGGAAGAAGTGCACTTCCAAGCTAGAAAATGAAAGGAGGGGGTTAGAAATAGCTACCAAATTCCCCCAAGGGGTTTTGAAGTGTTGTGTGTGTCTCTTTGGGGCAGCCAAGAGCCTCCAATCAGATCTGATATACCTGTAAAAAAAGCAAGCTTTGCTTGCTAGGATGGCTACACACAACCAATAAGAGTTAAAGAAACCCTTGCCCTTTTGGGGCAAGAACTTTCCACAATACAAGATATAGATTTTATATGATTTTTGACCTATCCAAACAATGATAAGCTAGCTGAAAATGACATGAATGTACAGCAATATTAAGAGAAAAGCAATAGATCTAGAGAGTTGGAGTTTGTAAGAGCTTCAAGTGACCCTTCCCTTCTAGAAGGAGTTCCCAATGAAACCCTAGAGATGAACCTGCAAGATCCTTTCAAATCACAAGCATACAATAGATAATATGTTGATGTATTGTAATTAAACGACACTTCTATTTAACCCAAACATCAAGATATATAAACCAATAGGCATACGCTCTATTAAGCCTACTTAGATAACACTTTACCTAAGATCTAGTGTTGCAAGAATTTAGAAACAATAATAAAACAATGTTACATCCCATGCATAAGAACAATAAGCATACGCTTTACCCTTCTTGTTGTCCTCCAAAGCTTCTCCAAAATATTATTACTCAGGAAAATGGTCTTGGAGAGGAATACTCCAAAACCCTAGAGCATAGAATGACAATGAAATGGAATGAAATGACTAGAGAGAGAGAGAGAGTTGTAAATCAAGTAGCATAACAATAGCTCAAGATATGGTGAGTTGGGGAGGATAAAAGAGATCTATTTATACTTGGGGAGGCAAACCTACCTCTCTTGGATATAAGCCAAGTGTCCACCACCAAGCAATAGAGCTAGGGCGCACCTCCTAGGGTTTGCACAATAGATCTAGGGTGTAGAAAAATAGAAAAATCAGTTAGATTGATCCAATGCATTGTAGGAGGCATGGGATTCGTGCCAAGGTAAGTGAAGAGACTCAAATAATTTTTAAATAATTATTTGTGGAAGTTCTAGATGAGGGAGGGTGCACTTCTCTTGGAGGGCACACAACTTGGGATGAGGAGAAGGTGATGAGAGGTGAGAGATGAGTGTAGGGTGTTGGGATTACACAAGACTCCATAGGAAAGGTGTGGGATCTGTGCTAGGTGAGAGGAAGAGTCTCAAGCAATAAAAAAAACGTAACTTTTATTGGAGAGACAAAAAGGAGGGCGTAACTCTCTTGGAGAGCGCTCCCCAAGGTCAAAAATCCACCCAAATGTTAGTATGGGTGATGTGGAGTGAAAGGGATCACCTCTAGGGGTGAAGACAAGGCTAAATGAAGTGAAAGTTTAAGAGAGGGGGCCACACTCAAGTCACAATTAAATTAAAAAGGAAAAACGTCAATCCCCCTAGGGGGGGGCAACTTTTGAGTGTGGAGGTGGCAAAAGGGGTTTATCAAGGTTGAAAAAGGTTGGGAGGCTAAGGTTATGCTTAGGGAGGCTCTCTCTAACCTTTATTCCACCATTTCACATCATCTAACTCATTATTACAAATTTTACATTTTGCCATGTTTGGACTTTAGCAATTAAAATTGTTGTTTTAGACTGATTGACACTCCGGGTGGACTAACCCATGGCTAAAGTTGTTCGACTGAGCTGAAACTTGGTCCATGGATGTAGGGGGTGCTATTCCATTTCTTTTGAGCACAAATGCCCCTATCAAAAGTCCAAGGATCCAATTTTTACAATTATTACTCAAAAATAATTAATTAATTAAATAATTAAACCTCCAAACTTAGGGAAATTTAATTAAAAATCAATTAATTAAAAAAAACTAACCTAGACTAGACGAAATTCCGCGAAACTTTCTATGATGTCTTGCATGGTCATTTACAATGAATTCCCTATATAGTTACCAAAACATAAGCCCACTAGAACGTCGTTCACCACTTTGGAGGACTTATTGCAAGTGTGAGGGAAAAACTCAAGGGAAATCAGTAAGCCTGAAAAGCCCAACTGATGACCTGAGGATAAAAAACCCCCGGTGAAAGGAACTCTCCCAGTGAACCGATCCCAAGGTAACTGACCTAGACATGACTCATGCAAACCTATTACATTATTAACCCACGCAGGGGTGCGGAAATTCCAAATACAAAAATAAGAGTTGGGCCAAACACTGCCCTGTAGAACCAAAGGTCTTCGACAACATGGGCATCTGACGATGCATCTCTTCATGGCACATGAGTTGACCACCGATGCTAAATGGGCGGTCAACAAGGCCTAAGCACATTGTTTTAATGAAGAATGCTTCCAGGACAATGTTGTCGTTGTTTGGGAGGGCATGGAATCGACTAGATGCATGGCTCTGAAAATCTGTTTCATTAAAATTAATGTTGAGAAGACTTATGATTGAGTTGAATGTCATTTCATCCTAGCGATGCTTAAACCCTTAGGGTTTGGCCATTTCTTCCTTTGAGCAATGGAAACCTTTTTTGCAAATGTGCATGACTATCACTCTATTAACCAGGTTAAGTTAGAGGAAACTGGCTTGTTTAGATCTAGGCAACGCTACCTGTTAACGCCAATGTTAAATGTCATGGTTGTAGAGAATTAGGGTTATTTGCTTCACTACAGTGTTTCAAAGGTCTTTTTGAAGGCATCCCCCTTCCTAAGCAAGATGTTGGATAGATAATTAATGGCCACTTCATAGACAACTCTTTTCTGACCATTCTAAAAGAAAAGTATCATGTGGATAACACAATGGAATGCCTCCAGATGTTCAATGTTGCTTTGGGATATAACTTACAAGTGGCTAGACTCGGCGTTGTCGATTGTGCCAGGAGGATCTCCCAGAGTTGTTGGCCAACATGTGTTGGCCTCAGTTGCAACATGATTAGGGCTTTAAATTTAAAGCATTCCCTTTGCGTTTAAGGCTTTTCCAAAAGCATTGTGGGAGGTGGTTCTTCAAAGGATTGCCAAAAAGGTGGACAAGTGGATTACTAAGCAAATGAGGCAAGCAACTTAGTTTTAAATATGTTTTAAGCTCTTCATTGCCACACATGTCTATTATTCAGCATGTTGGGTTTCTTCTGCTATAGCTTTTCAAAGGCTTGAGAAGCTCCCTCAAGACTTTCGATGGGTCCACATTAAGGAAAAAGGATTACTAGATCCTTTGTTTCAACCTTAAGGACTAGGGAGGGATGGGTATGATTGGCTCCTTCCAACAAGGTCTAGCGTTGTGTGCAAAGTTGGAAAATTGAAAAGTATCGTTGCAAAACCACATTTCTTGGGGTTCTTCGTTGGGCAAAAGAAGTTGGAGCAATGTGAACCCGAAAATCCTTCTTACATTGGTCTAAGTGAAAATAAAAGGTTGGTTGTGGTACAAAATGTATGGAAAGCTTGGGAGGCCATAAAACCTCAGCTAACTTGGAAAGGCAATTCAGTTGAGGATTAGATTGTCTTTCAAGGAGCATTGCATTTGGTAGTCACCTCTTCTTCAATTTAATGATAAACCACTTGGTTTTCATCCGAGCACCTTTTTAAGCGAGGTATTGTCAAGACTAGGGATCTCTTTGACATTTAGACTCAAGACTAGAAGCTTTGTCTTACCTTGAAGGTGGAACTCAATTGAGCCAACACAGGTAGGATAATTATTCAATGGATAAAAGAGTTTAATATAGAGGATTTGTTTCTTAAACTTGGGTTGCAAGCCCCAATTGCCTAGTAGCAGGACTAGAGGTGGAATTGTTCCAAAGGTTTTAAAAGGTATTAACTGTTGAGAAATATAGCTCAGATGGGAACTTCCACAAAGGTTTAGTGTGAACGTGTTGGAAGTTGTTCGAGTTATTTTCAAAAAGGAATTCTATTTTATAATTCACTTTAGTAAAAAAGTGAAAGTGTTAGTTTTAGTTTTTAAGTCTGATAAAGTGTTTTCATGCATTTATGATTTAGACTAGGAATTAATCTCAACCGTAGATCTCACTAAGAGATTAGGGTTTCAACTAAAAGTACAAAGACGGGTCAAGATAGAGGGTTTATACACGGTTGAGCAATTGAGCAACTGAGCAATTGAGCTATTGAGCAAGTTGAGCAACCAAGTGTGTGTGTGTGAGAGAGAGAGAGAGAGCAGGGCAATTCAAGAAAGAGGCAGTTGCACATGAGTAGGTCCGTACAAGCCATACAGGCAGAGTTGTACAATCGTACGGATCCGTATGGATGGATCCATACAAACATATCCATACAGTCGTATGACCAAGCCGTACAAGTCGTACAACAATTTTTTGTCGTTTTTTGTTTTTTCCAACAGTCTGTACATCTCAAGCATGCCATACAACTCAGTTTCAAAGTGTTTTGTTGACTGTGCAACTATTGGTTTTTAGCAAGCTATGGAGGTTTCCTTGTAAGTTTTTCAAAGGACTGAAATGTTGATTTGAGGGAGAAATTACATGTGTATGTGGAATTGTTTTATGCTTCTACTATTTGATTTCCAACAATTGTGTGATTGATGCTATGGTCTAAAATTTAATTTTTGCGTTAATTAAATTCAGCAATTTACTTGTTTAATTGAGATCATAAGGACATCAGTGATCTAGGGTTGGAATTTTTGCATGGTATCAAAGATAACTTCTTTGATTGAGATTCTCAAGGATTTGTAGTGGTAAATCAACTATCGGAAAGGACCAACAATTAGAGGGTTTCAAAGTTTTCTTTTCAAGTTTGGGAGTTTATGTAGTTGATCTCGGAGATGGCATCAACTAGCCTCAAGTTTGAGGACAGATTGGACGGCGCCTCAAATTTCTTATTATGGAAGGTGAGGGTTACACTCTTACTAGATGAGAATGATCTTTGGGACATTATCAAGGACATTGTGCCTTCACCTACAAATCCACAAGTTGTTGGCAGCTCACAAGAAGAGGGAAGTGAAGGCCAAGCGAATGATCTTAGATACCATAAAGGATGATTTGATCCCTCATATATCCGAGAAGAAGATAACGAAAGAGATGTTCAAGGCCCTAGTAAGTCTCTACTATGGGAACATAAACAGGAAGATGATCTTGCAGAACAAACTCAAATCCATAGAGATGACCAGATCAGACTCGATCATCCGTTACCTTATGAAGGTTACATAGGTTCATGATCAACTTGCAATAGTTGGGGAGAAGGTTGCAGATGAAGTGCTAGTGAACATGGCACTAAATGGATTCCCAGTTTCATGGGAACCATTTGTCAAAGGTATTTGTGCTAGAGAGAACCTTCCTAACTTTGAGGTTGTGGAATCACTGTATCTAGGAGGAGACTCAGATTGAGTCAAAGGCCGGCAAGAAGGGTGGTGATGAGAACCTAGCTCCATTTGGTCAATCAAATAAGGGAAGAGGTAAAGAACCCAGCGAAGGTAAGGGAAAGAGTGAGGAGTCAACCTCATAGCTAAGAAAGAAAGACTTGAGTAAAATCAAGTGCATCATTTGTCATAAGCACGATCATTATGCATCACAATGTCCAGAGAAGAAGAAGGGTAAAGGGAAGTAACAACAAAATTAGGTAGTAGGCTCTACAAAAACTCAGATGAACAAGTTTGTTGCCAAGTTCAAGAAGGATTTCTCGTTGGTATCTTTCCTTTCTACCAGCACAATTCCAAGGGATGCATGGTATGTGGGCAGTGGGGCATCTCAACATATGACATCAACTCGGCAGTTATTTTCTAGTCTAAAGAAGGAGGACTCAAGAGTATAGGTTGAGCTCGGTGATGATGCTAAGTACCAGTAGCAGGAGTTGGTACTATTCCTTTCTCACTCAAGTTGGGCAATTCTTTAGATTTTGATGATGTCTTGTTTGTACTAGGTCTAAGGAAGAACTTGCTTTCAGTTTCGATTGTGGAGGATAAGCAGTCTCTTCGGTTAAGTACCAGCGTATAATCCTATAAATCCTTCATTATAACATGGGACATGTAGACGGATCTGCAGATGTTTTCGCTAATAGCAAATTAAAGGACTAGGTCCAATGGAGCCATTTAAGTCCATACAAGAAATCCAAGAATCCCAATTGAGAACATTGCGTAGACCATTCCAAGGTATTTGAAGACAGGTTTTCCTAAGAATGTTGATACTACGCACCTAACAATACCAAATGCTGGGATAATAAGAATGTATACCTCAAGGTGATCGAAGAACCAGAATGCAGTGTAGCCCCAATAAAAAATAGTACGAAGCTACGGATCTAATCTACTCGTATAAACAAGCATGCCATGAGATCTCTGAGCATATTGTCGCTTCACTTGACTAAGTTAGCCTTGCGCAATTAAAACTTTTCTAAATATGTCAGGCAATAAAGTTGAGCATAAAGGGATGTTTCACAATACCATGTTCTTTTCAATTATGGAGGATAAGGGCTTTGCAATGGAGTTCAAGAACCAGCAAGTCCTCATCAAACCAAAGGAATCTAGCCTAGATACAAAACAAGTAATAGGGGTTAGAGAAGGTAATTTATACAAGTTACAAGGTGAACCTGTTCAAGCCCTAGTGCATAACAGTGACAACTTGTGCGAGTTGTGGTACAAGAGGATGGGGCACCTGCATCACAGGGTGTTGCCTATTCTAAGGGAGATAGTCACAAGTCTTCCTAAGTTCAATATTGAGCAACATGGTGTATGGAGAGGGCCACTCTTATAAAATGAAGACCAAAAGCAGATCTATACTCTGATAGCCAAGAAAGAAAGTGTTGTCAAAGAATCTAAAGTGATACAAGGACTGCTAAGGGCCAAAACCCACAAAAGCCAGCCAAGAAGACAAGCCAATGGAAATTTTGTTTGACATCTAGAAAAACCAAAACGATTCTGAACTTGAAAATGTTCAACATTGCAAGTTTACCTAGTTTGATGGAGCACTGATATGTGCCAACCTCCACTTGCATATCCAAGTGCAAGCTAGTAAGGTGGAGCTCAAGCTCAGTGATCTTTGAAGGTTTTTGGAATACTAGGGGGTGGCTCCTTGCACTATGAGTTGAGTCCCTTTAGATGCTCCATGCACTATCAGTCAAATCCATCCAGTGACTCTGAACATCATAACAAGGAGCACCATAGTTGGCCACCTCCTCAAACCAATAATGACAAGTTTCCTTAGCTTGAGTTAGCCATATCCATGGAGAAGTGGCATGAGAAGCAATATAATGATGGATGAGACCCTACCCCACATGCTGACGAGCCAGCCAGTAGTGGTTGGGGCCCAATCCTGATGACAAAGATTACCACCTGACACAGGGATTGTACATGTGGTTGCATGATGTCTATCTTTACTTAGCCAGCTAGACTATATATTTGCTTTTATGATGTTGATGTCAGTAGCTTTTTGGCTTGATCTATTTTTTTGTTGTTAAGCCCCTAATACATGGACATTTACATTTTTTTGGTTTATCCCTTAAGGAAGTTTATCGACACTAGGATCTGTGCTCGTGGTAGCCGCTTTATGCAAGTTGTTCTTTGTATAAAATGCCCTGTACAAGTCATTTTTATTGATAGTTAAAAGGAAGCATCTTGTTCAGACAAAAAGGGCCAAGAGAACATTCTTCCAGAAGTGTGAACAGCCCTTACGAATTTCAAAAAACAATGTAGTCAAAGCCCAATGGAGCATACAAACATTACAAGACTGCTAACCCTGGTCTAAATGACGACAACTCCAAAAGACATATTAAGCATTGCCACAATGAGTGATATCTAAGGACATCAGGTCAATCATTGATTCACTAGCTTTTGTTTAGAGATGATTAGTAATTTCAACAAAAGCCAACCATGAGCCCTAATAGTTATTAGATGTCAAAGGTTGACCATGACGTAAAATAGTATTACCAATGTAGCTATGAATGTCCAACCACAAGGCCCGGGAACATTATGTCCATTCATATATACATAAATCAATTAAATCATAAGGGGTACCATTCATTCTATTCAGGTGGATTCATCGTGCTATCATTGACCCTTTTTAGATTGTGGGACCAAGTTCCACAAGAAACAGACCAACTACGAGGGAAGCATCTAAGATGTAATATCCCGAATCCACAGATCTGGATATTAACTCTCTATTGACCCTGTCTGTCGCAAATCTGATACTCTTTGGGTGGTTGAATGGGTTATTTAGGTTTATGACTACGTTTGATAACTTGAATTTAACATGCGTGGTGATTTTTCATGTGGTTTCAAGTGGAACAACTTGTTTAAGATATATTGAATAGTCAAGAAATTACAATAATGACATGCATGTCCAAAAATTCACACACAGACTGCATGCATGTAAAATTAACCAAACCAACCTTCAATTAGACCTTCAAATGACTAGATCTATACTGGAATACTAGTAAAAGCATGGAACAATACCTAGAACTAAGATGCGTCGCTAGATCATTGGCATGCAAGCCCGATCTGTGACATGCGTGGGTTTATTGTTGCATGCAGCGTTGGATCTACTATCGGAAGATGAATCTGATGCATGCACGAGCAAGACCCCTTCAAATCCGATGAGATCTATCCCAATGAAGTTGCCTTCTTCCCTAGAAGACTCACCCTGGATGGATTTGTTGTTGCTAGGCTCCTGGATCTCTCTGTCACTGCCGGAAGTAATCTGTCCAATTGCTGGGAATGCCCTCACACTGGCTAACACTGAAAGAGTCACCCAAGTAGATTCCACCGTCAAAATCCGATGGAACCTGTCTTGAATGGAGCGCCCTGCCTCCCTCTCCAATGGGTCGGAAGGAATCTGGCTCGCTAGCCCTCTGGATGAGTAGATATGAGAATTTGTGATCTCTGCTCTGTCTGTCAAACACGCTGCAACTCCACTGACTGAATGTGATGCCCTGATGGCTAGAAGGCTCGGAAAAATGTGTTAGATGGCTCAAATGAAGTGCCTTCCCCTGATCTCAAATGGGTTCTGAGGGTTTAGGTTTGCTAGGCCTCCTCAGAAAGAGCGACCCACTATACCTCTGATGTCTCCTCTAGAACTCACGCTGGAATCTGAGTATTGGAGCTGGATCTCTGATCTCCACGCTCAATCTGACTGTAGATCTGTAATGAAAGCAATGGAAAACCTGTGTGATCTCCCTGACTGGCTAGGGTGTGTCTCTCAACACCGAATCCAATCCCTCGGTGTCTTCCTCTTGGAATCCACAAGTATCCTCAAATTCGCCTGAATCTGGGTTTCTCCTTAGAGCTCTGATTTCAATTCTCAAATCATCAATAATGATCCATTAGGTCGCTTTTCCTCTCCTTATATCCACTGAAACCCTAATTCTTTGTTGACTTTTCACTTAAGCGTTTTTTCTAAGTTTTCTGATTTAATATTCACTTAAGCGTTTTTCCTAAGTTTTCTGATTTAATATTCACTTAAGCACTTAATTACCTTTTTCCACTTAGTCACTTAATGTCACTTTCAGATTATAACATTTCCCTAGTGAAATGACATCAAATGAACATTTTCCCCTGTTTCTTGCTGGCTATAGTCTAAAGGGAATGTTTAGACTACTAAGCCCTCCTCTCTGGAGTCCTCACTCAGAAAGGGACATTACATAAGAGGCCAACTGCTGTATTTAGAAATTCAAAAATGATGTGTTCTAAAAGTATATTTTAAGAAAAAATTCAAGGGAATGCATTGTGCACCACTACTTTTTCTTGCAGAAATTGTTTATAAAAATATTACAGCATGTTTTCACTGTTCATATTGCAATGGTGCTTGCATAAGTAGAACGATATCCACACAGTAATGTGGGATGAATTCGACTAACGTTGCAGTTACATCCATAACTTGCAAGCTTTTATTGATTACTCCAGAGAGAAATTGGGCCTTCGTGTCCTCAGGTAGTAACAGGCTTGTAAGTAATGCCTTATGATAGAATGGCTGTGTCTCTTAGTATTTGATTGCCTCACATTTTCTAAACAGTGTCTCAGTTTCATTGATTAAAACACAAGCAACATCTTATGTCAGTCATCTGTTTATCTATTCAAACAATGGAATTTCAGAGTTGATAATTTAAGACAAAGCAGAGTAATCCTTCAAACACTTAAAGACAAAGCAACATCTTATGTCAGTCATCTGTTTATCTATTCAAACAACGGAATTTCAGAGTTGATAATTTAAGACAAAGCAGAGTAATCCTTCAAACACTTAAAAAAGGAATAGTTCCAGATCTTACCCACCCTCGTGCAACAGCTATATCATTCTCAGGATAGTAGTGCGATGATTCCATGGACCGTAGAACACTTGCAGTTTCAGCATCGCCGCGATACCCAAATCCAGCATCTGGTTTCCTTTCAGAAGTAAGTGAGCTTGTAAAGACACACCCCACAGAACATGTGCTCCAGTCCTGGATAACATTCAAACCTACATGGCTTAAAAAATAATGGACATGTTATTAGGTCAATTACTTCAAAATGAGAATTAAGCAATTTCCCACTGCATGATAAGTTATGGATATTTTATCAGAGTAAACCACATGTTTCACAGAAATTTATATTAAGTATACCACCTGTTTTACACATAATTCTGTTATGTAAGACTAAAATTGACTAAAATACGTGATCTTACCCTTCTCTTTAAGAGTGTTATTATCTACTTTATGTTTTTCACAGTTGGTCACTTCATAATCGGAATATAATCTATCTGAATAGTTTACGGTAACTTACTTGGAGTGAGAGATATACTGTCTGTGAAAAACAGCCCTTGCTTACAATAGTATAGGGAATAAAGCATTGCAATCAACAACATTACCAAACTACAGATATCAAATCGAAAAGTGCTGAATGAAGTCGAAAATCATAACCCTGTTAACTTTGTCCACCATGGAATTAATTTCTTTCTCATACATGAATGATACCACCAGCTATGCGCAATCCATCAGTTTCCAGAACCAAGTTCCTTATCAGCCCAGTTTATCAAGTTTACGTTTCCTTCTACCATTAGTTGGAGGTTGTGCTTGTGAAAAAACTGATGCAAAGAGGGTAAAACCTGCACGACCCCAAAACAAACTGCATGCATAAAAGTGACATGTCTGGAGATTTCATTACCATGATAAGATGTGAAAACAAGTGGCCCTGAAACCAAGATATTGCCTGGTTTATAATGATCATTCAATCTCTTCCTACATCTGATTAATTCAAACTAAGGGCCAGTTTGCAGTCGTAAATCAATTGGGCTTAATTCTATTTCCAATAAACCCATAATCGCAGGTCTTTGGACTGAAATTTGTGCAGCAATTATGTTTAAGGCTAACATAAAATTTGCTAAATTGAGCTAAATTATGCCAGATCGCGAAGTATCATAACCAAAGTACCTAAATTTATTTTGGCAGAAACTCCAAGAAACTCCATTTTGGTGATTCATTCGGCGTATTGCTATGAGAATGAGAATTAATTAAACACAAGAAGCTGTCAGAACTGACTACAAATGGAAACGGATCCTCATAAATATGCCATATCTGAGATTCCGAGAAGTGCAACGGATTTCAACACTAATGGGTAGCAATGCCGGGCAAGTGGCCATGATTTTGAATTCCATGAAATCATTTCGTTTGAACACACGACATAGAGCCTAAGACTCCCATGATAGTGTAGTCATGCAACATCAGCATCAGGATACACTCTCAAGCATCCTCACCAGGTTTGAACTTTGGCCAGTGACTGTCTGAATTGATCTGAGCCAGTGTTACCGTAACCAAACCAATCGACCCCAATATCAAGAACTGGAGCAGAATCGGGAAAAACAGGTTGACCAACATATAAATAAAATACTTATATTTAGGAAAATCTTTATTTTCTTAAAAATAATAACATTAAAGACCAACCCTTGCATTAGAAAGGTTGATCGGAAAAAGGAATCGTCCCGTGAAAGAATGGATCGCGAACCAAGCAAAGTGAATTCGCTTCTTTAATAGGTTCGGTATTCTGCTTGAAACTGAAGAGGCCCAATTGGATCGTTTGGGGTCCTACAGAATTGTTCAATCAAACGAGTAAGAACTTCTATTAGCCCCTTACTGACCGATTGATAGGCAGATGTCCTTTGTCAACCGCGTTTCGACCATGGGCCTTCAATACGAGCTAGTGGGGCAAAATAAAGTGATTCAAAAAGATCGTCGTAGAATCACTTGGTTTCTTCAAGTCAGTTATGATCTAAGATCCTTGCTTAAATGGGAAATATGCTATTTTCCCATACTTCAAAAATCTGCCGGGGGAATTTCATGCCCAATCTGCTTGCCCGTCTCTCGATTTCGGGAGCAATAATGAAATAATGAACCAAATGATTGTGACAAAAAGAATTTAATGGCTATAATTTTATAGGTTCCATATTTCCTAACATTTTTCAAAATCCCAAACTTCTTTAAACATCCTAAGCCTACCGAACTTTTCAAACCTGGTAACTATGCTGTCAAAGCACATGTTCTTCGCTTTTCCTAAATTTGTAGGATTATATAGCATATCAGAGATCTAGAGCATGGCAATGAAGCACCGAAGATGATCAAAGGAGGCTGTTAACATAAAATGCTCTATAAACAAGGAAATGGGTAAGTAAGCACAACGTACCTTCTCCTCTCCAACAACCCAGATTGGGTCTCTGCTAAAATTGCGAGAATAGGTGAAACGGTCTTCTTTCTCCAGCCACGCCTCGCATATGTCATCAACTGGGTCGCCTGTGACCTTAATTGAAGGATCATCCGTGCCAGTAGAATTAATCAATCCATCAAAAAGACCGGCACGGCCCAGACTATTGATTTTTCCAGAGGGTTGCCTCTGTTCATAGAAATTTGTTTTCCAGGTAGTTAAAAGTGAGGATTGCTTCCCGATGTCTAGATTACCGAGAAAGAGAATTCTCCAAAACCCCGCTGCAAGTACCAAAAGCAGTAACCATCTCGTCCATCTCCTCGCTGATCTGGATCCTCCACTCCCTGGCATTTTCTCTTCCTCTCTTTATAGAGGAAGAAAAAATCAAGAGATGCGTATACCTGGTTTCTGTAATAGTTCTGTAAATAGGTATCTTAATGTCATTTGGATTCAAATTCAGCGGAACCCAAAGAGATGGAGACAATATTTTTAATCCTCCTTGTCAGTGGATTCTGCAGAGGCTGAGAAGTGGGGATTGAATCGCAAACGTTTCAATAGCTTTTCTAGGTTAGATTGGAGACTGGATTTAGTATTAGTCAAAGAGCTACCCTTCCTCCAGAGTAATTGGAAATGTACAAGAAGGTAACCAATGATGTTCCGATACGCCGTATACCTTGTGAAATAAGATTAAGACATGTTTTAATGTACTGTAGTTTGGTTAGGACAGGGTGACACAATGTAAATGATTTATGGTCAACACAAGTAAATGGCAATTGTTTTATTTGATCGCCACTATGTAAATGATTTATGGTCAACACAAGTAATTGGCAATTGTTTTATTTGATCGCCACTAGCCATAGGTGAGGTGTTTGGCTGGCCGCTCTACAAAAGCAAAAGCATGTGAAGGTAAAAAAAATAAAAAAATTATTGATTTTGATATTTTTTTACTAGATGATGTTTATGGTTTATTGGAGTAAGTTTCAATTGTTCTACTTGACATCTTAGATGGGCATAAGTGTCTCACCACTTTGTAGAATGTATCTCTAAGAAATAATGTTTTTTTATATTAATTTTGGTATTTTTTTTATTAGTTGTTTATCGTCCATATGATTAAGTAAATTATGGAGATAGATTGGAGGGGTTGAAGAATAGTGTAGAAATTGGATTATCTGGAATTTCATTTCGATGTAGCTATTGCCATGAAACGGGCTACTTGAGGAAGACTTGTAAGGGTAGAGTGGAAGAAGAAATTTTGGAGAACACTGCACTTCATCGGGACTAGAGAGAAAATGATGAAGAGATAAATTGACGCAGTCGCACTCCTCGGAGCACGTCCGCTTCCTCAGGATCTTCTTGCACTCACGGCCTGAAGAACTCAAAGGTTCCTCTAATTCCCTATCGGGAATTTTCCTTACCCACAGCAACTCTTCAACTGATCCCCCTTAATGATCGGGAAATCGGACCTCGGGATTTCGCGAATCCTCTGGTCGCGCACTTTGTGCTTCACAATACCCCGAAACTCGATGGGTAATTATCAATGCCTTCCTGTTCCTATCGGGAATCCTTCCGTCGGGATTTCGGCACTTCTGATGTTGAAAACAACTTGCCTCGCTGACCCCCGATCCCCGATATGCCGATATATCGATGCACATGTGCGGGTTGACTTTTCCACCTCCCGTCACCTCTGTCGGGATTTCAGGATTCGCGGGATCGCGAATCCTGATGTCAATGGATTCGGGACTTTCCTTTTCCCGATCCCCGATATGGTACGCCACCTGTCTTCCACTACTCTGGTTGTGGCCCCACACAACTCTTCCGTCGGGATTTCGTGTTTCGCGATTCCAACTTGCAAGAGTTTCTTACCTTCGAAATCCCCGATGCCCCGAACTCCGACTCCTCGAGATCTCCTGACACGCGTCCCCGCTGATGGACGGTTCTGAGCTCGTCGGGATATCGCGGATCGCGATTCCTGATGTGGTGATTTCTTTGCTCCCGGAGTTCACGAAATGTCAAACCCCGACGCCTCTATTCACTAGAGCTTAACCCCGATGCAGCTTCTACCAAATCTAACGACTGACGGGAAATCAACTGCTGATCGAACGGCTCAGCAGTCTTTCGAGCTCGGACTCTGATATGGCCGTAACCTCCTCGTTGTTCTTGTCAGATCTGACGGCTGGCGGGATTTTCACGAGTTCCCTCCACAAGATCTTGACCGTCGCTTCCCCTTCCTTGAGGATTTCTTGATGTGAAACTTTCTGTGCAGTCCTTCAACAGATTTGAAGGCTCTACTCCTCCTTAGCTTTCCCCAACTTCTCGCTCTTTTGGAAATGGGAACCCCTTGCTCGCACTCCTTGCGGCAACTCTGCAAACACTTCAAGTGTTCTACCTTCCCTGACTCTGCGCACTCCTGCAGCAGCAGTCCTTCACTTTCTTACTCAGGTTTGCAACCCTGAGACCTTTAACCTGACCTGCGCACTCCTTGCACGACACTGTGCCTAACTGCACCTTCGAGGAAATGAGAACAAAAGCTAACTCTAATTGAACCCTTCTGTCAACGCACTCCTTGCGGACACTTCGACTACACTCCTTGCAGGAAGTCTCTGGCTCAATTAGAGAAACAATTGAAACTCATCCACTCTTCCTTTCAGACTTCAATTCATACATGAAATCACATACACAGCATATAAAACTGAATGCATGACAAGAAGCAAACATTCATGAGCATATCAACAACACACAGAGAAACAACACAAACCCTGAATTTGAATCAAAGTTTTCTTCTTATTAATTAAAATGCCTGTACATGGGGTGTTCTTCATACAGTTCTCTGCTTGCTCTTCTGCTCTTCCTGGATTGATAATACAATGATACAACGAGGGTGTCTATATCCGTTTTCCCTCTTGGACTCCAAAACTATCAAATCTAAAATTAAATTCCTATCTACCAGCATTAACTACATTAAATGTTGACTATCTATCTAAGGACGAGAGCTATCCGCTCAAGGTCCATTACAATATACAAGTGTGCCTCCTTCATAAATAACTCCATTAAAGATTTGCGCAACAATCCCAAAGCATTTCAAAATTTGTGCTGGCTTGTCTAGCTGTCTTCCGCTTTCGCGTTGGCTCGCTTGATGAGTCGGTGATGCTCCTGCATCATACTCCTCAGCTTGAAAACTTTCATGGGATCCTGTCCATGAGCTCCTGCACGGTCTGTCCATGCTTCTGTACTTCTACTTCGCTCTCCCAGCTGACATTTTCCACTGGGTGATTTTTCCACTTGACCAGATACTCGAAGTATTCCTTCC
The DNA here is from genome assembly GCA_010110895.2 of Picea sitchensis. Lineage (NCBI taxonomy): Eukaryota > Viridiplantae > Streptophyta > Pinopsida > Pinales > Pinaceae > Picea > Picea sitchensis. The sequence goes on along the minus strand of SNQJ01S0001301.1, from coordinate 170,266 downwards.
TTCAGGTCTTCTTACCCACTCTCTTGTCCAGTATGCATTCCATCTGCGGCTTTTCTGCAACTGGCAATTGTTTCATCCACTGGATCACTAGCTCCTCAGCCCCAATCTTTACTTCTCCAGCTCTGTATGGGTATAAATTTGCGATATTGAAGATCGGAGATATTCCGATGCCCTCTGGCAACTCGATCTCATAAGCATTTTCTCCGAATTTTCTCAAGATCTTGCATGGCCCGATTTTCTTCATTTTCAGCTTGTTGTATGTTCCCCTTGGGAACCTTTCCTTCCTCAAATGTGCCAGAACTAGATCGCCAACTTCGAATTGAAGTTGCCTCTGATGCTGATCTGCTCTGCGCTTATACTCCTGACTTGATTCCAGCAACCGCTCCTTCACCATGCTGTGAAGTTCCTTCATTGCCTCAGCAAACTCTTCTGCACGAGCGCTGCTAGTCACAGTCTGTTCTGAATCCCTCAGCTCAGAAACCCCTCTCGGCTACATCCCATAAACAACCTGAAATGGACTTTTGCCTATGCTTATGTTCACCGAGTCATTGTATGCAAACTCTGTCTGCGGCAATATGTGGTCCCAACTGCTGTGGTGCTCGGTCACCAAGCTTCTCAGTAAGTCTCCCAAACTCCTATTGACCACTTCTGTTTGTCCATCTGTCTGAGGATGATAAGCAGAACTAAACGCCAAGTTAGTTCCTAGCTTCTTCCATAAGGTCCTCCAAAAATGCCCTATGAATTTTGTGTCTCTGTCCGAAACTATACTTTTCGGCAATCCATGAAGTCGAATGACCTCTTTGAAGAATAGGTTCGCGATGTGAGTCACATCGCTGGTCTTCTGGCATGGGATGAAATGTGCCATCTTGAAAAACCTATCCACTACTACAAAGATTGAATCAACACCTCTTTGCGTCCTTGGCAACCCCAATACAAAATCCATGCTAATCGCCTCCCATGGCCTCTCTGGTATGGGCAATGGCTGATAGAATCCTGCATTATGTTTCCTTCCCTTCGAATGCTGGCAAATTCTACATCTATCAACAAATATTTTGACATCTGCTCGCATTCCCGGCCAAAAATATGACTCGCTCAACTTTGCAAATGTCTTATCATGGCCAAAATGTCCTGCCAAGCTTCCGTTGTGCTTCTCCTTTATCAAGTTCTCCCTCATGGAGCATTTGGGAATACACAGTTGATTGCCTCTGAACAACAATCCCTCCTGAATCATATAGTTTATCCAAGGGCTTCTGTCTCTGAGAACTGGGTTCTCAGCTGCTTCATACGATTCTCCAAAATCTGCATCACCTGCGTACATGTCCCTGAGGTTCTCAAAACCCAACGTTTTGACTCAGAATTCCTGCAACAACAAACACTTCCTGCTCAAAGCATCAGCCACTTTGTTAGCAGTACCTGAAATATGCTTAATCACAAATGTGAAATTCTGCATATACTCTACCCATTTGGCATGTTTCTGATTCAACTTCTCATGTTGAGTCACAAACTGCAATGCATGATTGTCACTGTACAATACAAATTCCTTTGGGATCAAGTAATGCCTCCACTTCTTCAATGCCTGTATGATAGCATAAAATTCTTTATCATATGTGGAGTATTTCAGTTTCGCCTCATCCAGCTTCTCGCTGAAATATGCAACCGGCCTGTTTTCTTGACTTAAGACCGCTCCTATGGCAAACCCGCTTGCGTCGCATTTCACTTGAAACGTTTTCTGGAAATCTGGCAACACCAACACTGGTTGTTCCGTTATCTTTCGCTTCAGCAGATTGAAGCTCTTCTCAGCCTCTGCTGTCCAGTGAAAAGACTTATGCCGCTTCTTCACTGTATCCATCATCGCTGCGCTGATTCCACTGAAATTCCTAATGAATTTTCGGTAGAAACTAGCCAAACCATGAAAACTTCTCACCTCGAATACATTCCTCGGTGATGGCCAATTCTTAATTACTTCCACCTTATCCGGATTCATCCTCAACTTATTCGCCGAAATAACAAAACCCAGATAAATGAGTTATGCCTTCATGAACGAGGACTTCTTCATGTTAATCAACAGCTTCTCCTGTTGTAGCTTCTTCATCACTATAGCCAAATGCTTCAGATGTTCAGCCTCTGATTTACTGTAAATCAGTATGTCGTCCAAATACACAATGACGAACTTCCTGATGAATTCCCTCAGGACTTCATTCATCAACCTCATGAAGGTACTTAGTGCATTCGTCAAGCCAAACGGCTTGACTAGCCATTCATACAAACCTTCGTTTGTCTTAAATGTTGTTTTCCATTCATCGCCTTCTCTCATACGAATCTGGTGATATCCGTTTTTCAAATCTATTTTTGAAAAATATTTTGCCCCACTCAGGCAATCCATCAGATCATCCATTCTCGGCAGTGGAAACCTGTACCTGATGGTTATCTTATTGATCACTCTCGAGTCGGTACACATCCTCCAGCCTCCTTCTTTTTTCGAACTGAGCACTGTTGGAACGACACATGGACTCAAGCTTTCTCTAACCAATCATTTGTCCAATAACTCCTGGACCTGCCTTTTAACCTCTTCATTTTCTTGCGGCGTCAACCTGTACGCGGCTTTGTTCAGCAAACTAGCTCCTGGTATGAGGTTTATATGATGACTCACACTCCTCATCGGTGGCAACGAACAAGGTAATTCGTCCACTATGATGTCAGCGAACTCTTCCAGTAGTTCCTGAATCTCCTCTGGTAGATCATCCACTCTTGTGCTAGTCAGAACAATCCTCGGCTTTCTGACCACAAAGAATTGTGGATCCTCCTTCTTCTTAACCTCATTAAGGAGTTCCTTCCCACTCATGAGAAGTACAGTGTTGCTTACTTCCGACTTCACCTCCTTATCCATTATCGGAAGCAACATATGGGTTCTCCCATTCTTCTCCAGGGTATATGTGTTCATTCTCCCATCATGAATCACATTTCTGTCATATTGCCATGGTCTACCCAACAATAGATGACAAACATCCATGGGAATAACATCACACAAGATTTTATCATTATATCCACCTATTTTGAATTCGACCAAGCATTGTTTAGTAACAGTTACCTGGTGTCCCTTCTGTAGCCACGAGACTTTGTATGGACTTGGATGATCAGTCGTCTCCAACTCCAGCTTCTCTACCATCTCTGTAGATACGAGATTATCCGTGCTACCACTGTCCACGATAACCTTGCATACCCTGTCCTTGGTCTTGCAAGCTGTTCTGAACAGTCTGGTCCTTTGGACTGAACTTTCCACCTCCTTCTCGAGTGTCAAAAGGACTTTTCGCATCATAAGCGATATTTCGCCTTCTGCATCTTCGGCCTCAACATCTCGCTTTTGCGCTTCTGTGATGTGAGCTTCTCCAATGTCCTTCTTTTTCTCTAGACACTCGTAAGACTTGTGCCCATTCTTTCCGCATGTGAAGCATGTGATTACTCCACCTCTTCCTCTTCCTCTACCCCTGGTATGAGGAAAAGTGTTGTTGTCAGCATATCCACCACTCTGCTCTGTATGCTGCTCTCCCTGTTCAACATAGGGCCTTCTCTGTGAGGTTCCACCTCTTTCTACTTTACCCTGAGGCTTCTTCCATTCCTCCTTGGGCTTTTGGTATTTGTCTTGGGAAACTGCCTTGCCTCTGGGCTGACTCCTGCCTCGGCCTCGCTGACCTTGCTTACGGCTCAGCTTCTCTTCAGCCTTCAGGGCCATCTGATAAGCATCCTCTACCGTTCGGATGGTTACCATACTCAATTCATCCCGAATGTCGTATCTCAGACCATTCAGATATCTAGCAACCTTCTCATCATCGCTCTCCCGATGACCTGCTCTAATGTTCGGTCGATAGAATTCCTCAGTGTATTCTTTCACTGTCATCAACTTCTGTCTCAGGTTTTGCATCCTCCTGAACAGAGTAATTTGATAGTCTCTTGGGATGAATTTCGCTTTCATCTTCGCGATCATTCGATCCCAGCTTTTGATCTTTTGCTTGCCTTTGCAGCGTCTGTCAGCTTGTAACTCGTCCCACCATAATGTTGCATGTTCTTTCAAGCGCGTAACAACATGTTTGACCTTCTTATCCTCTTCGATATCTTCATAGTCGAAGTAGGTGTCAAGAGCTCTAATCCAATCCAGTAGCTCCTCTGCATCCAGATTTCCCTCATAAACTGGAATATCCATCTTTGCCTTTGCACCCATCCTGGCAATAGCTTTGATTAGACGCTTGTTTGCTGCATCCTCAGCTGCAACTTCTTCCTCGCGTTCAGCTTCTATTTCGCTCTCGGAATCACTAAGATCCCCTGCACTAGCTGTGCATCTTTGTGCGGTCTCCATGTCTTCGAGTCTTGCTCAGAGATCTCTCATCTGTCTCTCCATTTCCGGATTTGTTACCTGCCTGCCTCTTCTCCGCACCTCCCTATCCTCTGGATCGGGTGATTGTCTTTCTCTCCTGGGCGGCATGGTAAATTTCCTTCTCTGCTACAGAAAGCAAAGAGATATTCCCGCTCTGATACCACAACTAACGCAACCGCACTCCTCGGAGCACGTCCGCTTCCTCAGGATCTTCTTGCACTCACGACCCGAAGAACTCAAAGGTTCCT
>SNQJ01S0001301.1:144605-165599 GCA_010110895.2 Picea sitchensis | reverse complement strand
CTGTCTCTCCATTTCCGGATTTGTTACCTGCCTGCCTCTTCTCCGCACCTCCCTATCCTCTGGATCGGGTGATTGTCTTTCTCTCCTGGGCGACATGGTAAATTTCCTTCTCTGCTACAGAAAGCAAAGAGATATTCCCGCTCTGATACCACAACTGACGCAACCGCACTCCTCGGAGCACGTCCGCTTCCTCAGGATCTTCTTGCACTCACGACCCGAAGAACTCAAAGGTTCCTCTAATTCCCTATCGGGAATTTTCCTTACCCACAACAACTCTTCAACTGATCCCCCTTAATGATCGGGAAATCGGACCTCAGGATTTCGCGAATCCTCTGGTCGCGCACTTTGTGCTTCACAATACCCCGAAACCCGATGGGTAATTATCAATGCCTTCCTGTTCCTATCGGGAATCCTTCCGTCGGGATTTCGGCACTTCTGATGTTGAAAACAACTTGCCTCGCTGACCCCCCGATCCCCGATATGTTGATATACCGATGCACATGTGCGGGTTGACTTTTCCACCTCCCGCCACCTCTGTCGGGATTTCGAGATTCGCGGGATCACGAATCCTGATGTCAATGGATTCGGGACTTTCCTTTTCCCAATCCCCGATATGGTATGCCACCTGTCTTCCACTACTCTCGCTGTGGCCCCACACAACTCTTCCGTTGGGATTTCGCGTTTTGCGATTCCAACTTGCAAGAGTTTCTTACCTTCGAAATCCCCGATGCCCCAAACTCCGACTCCTCGGGATCTCCTGACACGCATCCCCGCTGATGGACGGTTCTGAGCTCGTCGGGATATCGCGGATCGCGATTCCTGATGTGGTGATTTATTTTCTCCCGGAGTTCACGAAATGCCGAACCCCGACGCCTCTATTCACTAGAGCTTAACCCCGATGCAGCTTCTACCAAATCTAACGGCTGACGGGAAATCAACTGTTGATCCAACGGCTCAGCAGTCTTTCGAGCTCGGACTCTGATATGGCCGTAACCTCCTCATTGTTCTTGTCATATCTGATGGCTGGCGGGATTTTCACGAGTTCCCTCCACAGGATCTTGACCGTCGCTTCCCCTTCCTTGAGGATTTCTTGATGTGAAACTTTCTGTGCAGTCCTTCAACAGATTTGAAGGCTCTACTCCTCCTGAGCTTTCCCCAGCTTCTCGCTCTTTTGGAAATGGGAACCCCTTGCTCGCACTCCTTGCGGCAACTCTGCAAACACTTCAAGTGTTCTACCTTCCCTGACTCTGCGCACTCCTGCAGCAGCAGTCCTTCACTTTCTTACTCAGGTTCGCAACCCTGAGACCTTTAACCTGGCCTGCGCACTCCTTGCACGGCACTGTGCCTAACTGCACCTTCGAGGAAATGAGAACAAAAGCTAACTCTAATTGAACCCTTCTGTCAAAATACTCCTTGCGGACACTTCGACTGCACTCCTTGCAGGAAGTCTCTGGCTCAATTAGAGAAACAATTGAAACTCATCCACTCTTCCTTTCAGACTTCAATTCATACATGAAATCACATACACAACATATAAAACCGAATGCATGACAGAAAGCAAACATTCATGAGCATATCAACAACACACAGAGAAACAACACAAACCCTGAATTTGAATCAAAGCTTTCTTCTTATTAATTCAAATGCATGTACATGGGGTGTTCTTCATACAGTTCTTTGCTTGCTCTTCTGCTCTTCCTGGATTGATAATACAATGATACAACAAGGGTGTCTATATCCGTTTTCCCTCTTGGACTCCAAAGTTATCAAATCTAAAATTAAATTCCTATCTAGAAGCATTAACTACATTAAATGCTGACTATCTATCTAAGGACGAGAGCTATCCACTGAAGGTCCATTACAATATACAAGCGCGCCTCCTTCATAAATAACTTCATTAAATATTTGCGCAACAATCCAAAAGCATTTCAAAATTTGTGTTGGCTTGTCCAATTGTCTTCCGCTTTCGCGTTGGCTCGCTTGATGAGTCAGTGATGCTCCTGCATCATACTCCTCAGCTTGAAAACTTTCATGGCTTTTTCAACATGCTGGTTCAAGATCATAAGCTACTGGATATAAAGCCTGACACGATTGTATCGACTTGGAGAAATGGTCGCGTGGGCTTGGAAGCCATTGCCAAACTGTTGGATAGGTTTCTTATTTCGGAAGATCTACTTTTGGAGGTCAAATTGCATAGGACTTGGGTTGAATACCCCTTTGTGTCGGATCACGCTCCCATCTTATTACAAATGGAGGATTCTATAACTCACAAAACTTATACATTCAAATTTCATGCTCAATGGCTTTTGGAAAAGGATTTTAATGATTTAGTAGAAAATTTGTGGAATGACCAGAAATACTTGTAGGAAAGTAACTGTCAGAGAAGATTCATATGGAAATTAAAGGATCTAAAGGTTTCTACAAAAAGATGGGTAAAAGAGAAAAAGGATCGGGATTCAACAAAATTGATTAATCTTGAAAGAAACATAAAACTGATATTACAAAGGACAAAGGGTGACAGTTTATCTCGGGAGGCAGAAGCAAATCTTATTTACCTGGAATCTGAGAGAAATGAATTATTGAAAGAACATGAAGATGTATGGAGTAGTAAAATCCGGGCTATTTGGGTAAAAAGTGGAGACTAGAATAACAAACTTTTTCACCAATTTGTCACACAAAGGAGAAACAATAAATATATTTGGGAAATAGTTGACAGTGCGGGGACTATTCACAAAAATCAGAAAGATATAGCGGCTAAATCATTGAAATATTTCAAGGATTTCTTCATGTCTCCACTAGATTATATAACGGAAGAACAAGTTCGAGTGGTAAGAAACTACCCAAAAATGGTGGATAGGCGAGAAGCAGAGGATTTATATAAGCCTGTCACTTTGGCAGAACTGGAAGCTATCCTAAAACTTTTCCAAAAAGAAAAGAGCCTTGGGCCCGATGGATGGACGGTAGAGCTATATCTACATTTTTTCAAGATTATGGACGAGGATCTTCTAGCCCTGGTGGAAGAGACTCGTTTATCTGGCCGCATCTCAAGTAGTATCAACTCCATGTTTATTGCTCTGATTCCAAAAACCAATAAGCCGCAGCAGTTCGGGGATTTCAGGCCTATTTCATTGTGTAATCTGGTATATAAGGTGATATCAAAGGTGATAGTGAACAAAATTAAACCGATATTATCAAAGTTCCTATCAGAGAAACAACTGGGATTCTTGGAAGGGAGCCAGATACAAGATGTTATTGGTACATCACATGAGTGCATTCACAGTATAAAGAAAAAGAAACAAAAAGCTCTCTTATTAAAGCTGGATTTACAAAATGCTTACGACTGCATCAGCTGGTATTATCTCAGAATGGTACTTATACATGTAGGTTTGGTAGTCATATGACTAATTGGATCCTGGCCTGTGTAGATTGGGCTTCCTTTGCAGTATTAGTTAATGGTGAGGCACCATGATTTTTTAAAAGTGGTTGTGGTCTGCGATAGGGATGCTCGCTTTCTCCATTGTTATTCATAATGGTTATGGAAAGCTTGAGCCTTTTATTAAAAAATAACTAGAGACAAGGATTATTAAGCGGTATCAAGGTAGCCAGGTTCACTAAAATTTTACACATTTTATTTGTAGATGATATTCTGCTTCTGACAAAAGCATCAATCTTGGAATGGAAGGAAATTGAGAGAATTGTTTAGCTATTCTGCTCAGTCTCGGGATTAAGGGTGAATATGACAAAATCAATTGTACATTTCTCGGGGATGGAAGAATCAGAATTAACTGTTTTAAAAATACTTTGCCTTACAACTTTTCTGATTTATCGGTCGGTTTCAAATATTTGGGTTATTATCTGAAGTCGGGCGTTCAAAAATCTATTGATTGAAGATGGCTTCTAACAAAAGTTGAGAAGAAAATACATCAGTGGAGTTATAGATGGCTCTCCCTGAGGGGGAGGTATATATTGTGCAAATCAGTATTGGAAACTCAATCTATGTACTGGCTTTCTTTGGTAGCAATTCCTATATCTATTCTTCATAAATTAAGGAGCATTCTATATAAGTTTATGTGGAGTGGGAACAGAGAGAAAAAAAGTTATCATCTTTGTAGATGGGAGTTATTGGCTCGACAAAAAAAAAGGGGTGGTTGGGGTCTACATAATATCTTTTCCTTTGGAAAGGCATTGGCGGCATCGACATTATGGAGAGTTGTTTATAAACCAGGTATTTGGCACAGAGTATTAAAAGATAAATATTTCCCCCACAACACATTGAGCAATTGGTTGAGGTCGACAACTTTCCATTACAAGTCTGCTTCCAGGATTTGGTCCAGTCTTTTAAAATCGGTGCATCTTATCACAAATTGGATCGGTTGGAAGCCCGGTTCAAGACTTGCTATTTCATTGGGTAGGGATAATATCCTGGGCCTTGGGCCCTCCTCATATCTTTCCACAAACCTTATAGAAGTTCTTCAACAAAAAAAATATCATTTTTAGCATAGGTTTGGTTACAACATGGACATAATTCATTTTTATCCAATTGGAAAGATAGTAACAAGTTGGGTTTATCAAGGGATCTTTCCATTGAATGGTGACAATTTTGTCGGGAACTACAGGTAGCTGGAGTGATACTCTCGGGAGAAGAAGACGAACTGGTCTGGACAGGAGGGGACTCGTCGGGTGTTATCTCGGTGAAGAATATTTATGAGGCTATACAAACAACTCAAAATAATCCATTGGTTATTGGCTGGAAGACTCAATTGTGGAAATGGGACATTTCACAAAAGATTAAACTATTTCTATGGCTAGCAATTAATAATAAAATATTGACTTGGGAAAATCTCCTTCATAGGGGTTGGAGCGGGCCAGGAAGATGTATCATGTGTAAAAAGGAGTCGGAGGATAATTCCCATATGTTCATAAACTGTTCTTTTACGAGGACAATTTGGGATACTTTAAATTAGCATACAAAAATTGTTCATTGCTGGAGTGGGGACAATCTTTGCGAGTGTTTGACTTATTGGATTGAGGCTAAATCAAGTATCCCTAGTTTGGCGGTAGTAGCTTGTTGGAACATTTGGCTTGCCAGGAATGAGGTTGTTTTCAAGGGAAAGGAGCCAACAATATCAATTGTCGCTATTAAAACTATGAGTATCTATCATAAGCCGACCATTAAGCATTAAAAATTTCGCTTTGTAACATGTATGAGCACCGATATTATTGACTATCCTGTAGCTTTTTTTGATGGAGCGGCTCAGCGGGATGGAAGATATTGTGGAGCGGGAGGGATTATAAAAGTTTCTAAAACTTTGACTTATAAGTGGTATGTGAACTGTGGTCAGGGTACAAATACAAAGGCGGAGTTATTGGGAGCCTGGGCAACTCTCTAATTAGCAAAGCACTTCGATCTTGAAAAGCTCCAGGTATTTGGTGTTTCCTTGGTTATTATAAACTGGTTAAGTAAAAAAGGAAAGCTCGAAGTATGTTCTTTAGAAGGCTGGAAAAGGAGAATCATCATATTAAAGGAAATTTTTATTGATATAAACTTCTATCACATTCTTCATGAGTTCAACAGAGCCGCAAACGATCAATCTAAAAGAGCACTTACTGATCAAGAAGGAAAGCTCGAGATCCATAAATGGATTGATGTACGAGAAAATTCCACAAACATCATCCATATTTATTGATGGATGCTTCTATCTTGTTTATCTTTCTGATCCTATTTTTGGATGAAATTCTCAGAGTCTCACTGTAGTTTTTTTTGGTACTATATCCCTCTGGAACTTAGCATTTGGATGTGATATCTCTTTTTTTGAGTCTTGAGGTGGGACAGTCTCTTTTTTTGTTAGATCAGGAGACTGCTACTCCTGTATTTTGGAAAGTAGTTTTGGAATGGTGTGATGATTACTTTCGGTGAACATATTATAGGGCTATTTCATAATAGCGCCCGGTGGAGCGATATGTAAAAAAATATATACTATAATATAATTGTGTTAATTTTCTTTCTGGAAAAAGTAGCTATTTATTTTGCTTGAGATTTTAATGGAGAGAAGTGTGTCGCCACTTTACAAAATTTATCCTTCGTCTAAGACATCACAAATGGGGGTATCTATTCAACGAAAGTTGTCGAGGACTTGCATCTAACCCCAACCATTATTATAAGCACTAGTGTACAACTATCATCAACATTTCATGGGAGAGACTTGAATTCAAGTGGAGACATTCATAACATCTAGCTTTCATCAACTCGACAAATCAACATTAACAATTATAGTATTTTATTATTAGTTTTATATGTGATAATCTTATACAACAAACTAAAATGGATTGTATTTTGCTAATAAATGAAAGAGTGATAAAAAATTAGTGATTTGCAATAGCCAACCAAACAATTATAAGAGGGCAATGAAGAAGCTATACAATTTGAATTCAAACAACTTCAACGTGAAGCAATTCAAAAGGGACAATGAAGAAGTTATATAACTTCGATTGAATTCAAACAACTTTAGTGTCAAGAGAATGTGCATTAAGATGATATTAGAAAGAGAGCCAGGAATTTTGAGTTATTCCACTTGTCTTTGAAATTAAGATAATCTTTAAGAAGTTTACTCTTTTAAGTCGTACAAAATTTGAAATTTACCCTTTTTGAAACTTACTGAGTATATTTATTGCTATGTATAAAGAAAATATTGAATGAGCTTCAATTTTTTTAATGAGAATATCCCATCACATCTCTATCTTATTTTTTGGAAGTCATTAAAAGGAAAATGAAAAACACAACCATCTAATTTAGCTTAAAAAAAAATGACATCATGTATGTTGCTCCTAACAATAAGATAAGATCTTTCCCAAATGATTAAGGGAAGACTTTTAAAATATAAAGAAGTAAACACATAAATACACAAAAATTAGGAACACCATCTTGGTCCACACCTATACATTATCATTGTTATTCTTCTCAACCATATAATTGTTATTCTTCTGGACCATTTTTTTCCATGTAGGGGAGTAGGGAAGGATCCACATTACATTATCATTAAAACTAACATGAAGCACCATATGTCATTGTTCCTTAACCATTCTCCATCATTTGCATGGCCCTGAGACCACACTTTAGTTTTTAAAATCATGACCCACAATTATCATAGAATCCCTTTATACCTATCTTCAGTCATAAAAAAAAGGTATTATGGTATATCACTCATCTCATATAACAATTAGAGTTACCAATACCATGGGAGTCTATGCCCCATTTATGTGATGAAACACTCAAACTTTAATGAGTGTGTCTTCTAAACTTTGAAAAGGCTTTCAACATAGTCCTTCGACATGTTTCTTTAAGAGTTTCTTATATCAACATGGTCTTAGTTATCATACATTTGGAGGCACTTACAAATTCAAATTTCAACATAGTCCTTCGACATGTTTCTTTAAGAGTTTCTTATATCAGCATGGTCTTAGTTATCATACATTTGGAGGCACTTGCAAATTCAAACTAAAATGTTTAAGACTAGTCCAAATACATTCATAGGAACCATCATGGTATTAGTTATTATACATTTGGAAATGTTTAAATGTTTAAAGCTAGTCCAAATACACCCATAGGAGCAAAGAAGGCATAACTAACTTTAGACCAGTCACAATGAACTAAACAAAGAAAATCACCTATTGAAATTTTAGTATCGCCATGTTAAGATCAAAGCCTTCTAAATAAACTTCCAAATGAATCTTGTGCAAAAGTGTTATGAAAGCATGATGCAAAGTTATCTTCAATGCTTGCATAAATTGGTAGACAATGAATCATTAATCACCCCATCTTAATCTTTACTTGATTGTGACATAATCTTTTATGGGATTTCCACCAAATATGGCATTTTTTTTTTTGTGGGTGGGGCATAATGCCACTAATTCTAATTTTAGGCTGATGAAATGTTGGTTGTTGTAAAGTGATAGGGACATAAAGTTTGTCAAATTTTCTCTTTGTTTTTTTTCCAAGAAAAAAACAAGTATATTTTGTATTTCAAGGAGAAATTAAAATATATGTGGCTATGTGCTTTATTGATATTTTGGAGGCAAAAAATTCTGAATGAATACAAAGTTCAGAAGAAAAAACTATCAAGAGACTCTCTAATTTTACATATATCTTGACTTCATGACATCATTTTCTAGGGAAAAACAATTGAAAACTAAATAAATCTACTACAAAGACCATCTAGAAAAAATATCATCAACAAAACTTAAAACCTCATTTCTCATAATAGATTATAATTTGGTGAGGATGGCATTGAACGAGGTGGATTTATCGCTAGATCCCTATGGGGGACAAGACATATGGGTCTCCTACTCTGTTAGAGGGGGATCCTTTGGCTCATTTGCTAGGTATTGGAACCTCGCACAACCCAAGGTCCATATCTCTTGGATTCTCCAAATTTGGGTTTCAATGCTATTGTGTATAGGGTTTTAAGTGTATTATGTTCTCGCAATGGGAATAATACCCTTATCAGGCCATATGAGGAGGTGGCAGTACCATCAAACCATCTAGTGGTGGAGGCAACACAGTAGGTGGATTGGCAAATGTCCTTTAAGGATCCAATCAATCAAAGGAAGTCCTTTGGGGTATTGCACTACTTGGATTTTGTAATTCTATCGCATAGTACAACCCCTTATTTTCTTACTTTTGGTGGATATGCTCTCCCTACCAGTGTAGGTTTTTTTGGTGCTTTAGAGATTTTGGGTTTTGAGAATGTGTCAAACTCGTGGGTGACTTTTAGATCTAGTGTATGTAGCCTAGGAGTGGGGTTCATTTATCTATTTGTCAAAGTCTCATGCTTGCAGAGCCAAGAACAATATGTGTCATCAGTGGTTGTAACACCAAAGGTTCCTGGCTCTCAAGGGCTATTCCTGGTGGGTGATTTTCAATTAATGGTGGGGAAGATTTATCATTTTCAACACGTAGTTTATTTTCTATAGGAGACCCAACTATAGTTTTTTTCATTGATAAACTCAAGGGAGGTGTTGGTAGCGATAATGAAGGTGGTGTTGTAGTGGTAGGTGATGTGCAGAGTAAAAAGCACAAGAAGTGTGTTAAACTCAAAGGAGCGCCAGTTAAATTAGTTTTGGGAGAGGATATTCACATGAATGAAGTGGTATCAATGGCATCAATGGCATTGGTAGGTTGATTTATAGGCATAAGGATGGATGCAATGGATTTTAGGGCATGGGTGAAGGAGTTTTGGGAGCCAACGATTGTTTATATGCCAAAATATTTCATTCTTGCTCGCGATTGGATGGGTTTTATATTCATATGTGAGGAAGACTCAAAGAGGATTTTAGACTCTATTTGGAGGTGGGACTCAACCATGATGTTTTTGAAATGTTAGACTCCCTTTTTTAATGCGAGGACAAATAAATTGGAAATAATGCCTATTTTTGTAAAACTACCAGGGCTCCCTCAAGAGTTTTAGTCCTATGAAGTTTTTGAAACCATTGGCAATGAGCTAGGGGTTTTCTATGAGGTAGACATGGGTTTTGAAGAATCTACCATGATGACAAATGTTTAAATGCTTTTGGGTATTGATGTACATGATGGGTTGGCATTAAAATTGGTTTTACAAATGGGTAACTCTTCTTTCACTTAGGTCCTAGATTACTGTGGGGTTTTTTTCAAGTGTGCTTATTGTCATGTGTATGGGCATGTGGTTAAATATTGTACCTTTCCTTTTTGCCCAAGTTTTTGGTTAAAGAAGGGAGGTCTTGTGGATAAGTTAGAGCATCAAAAGCCTTATGTGGGTGTTAATTTGGTGGGAGGGAAGGTCTAAATTTAGGATCCTATCTCATCTCATGGTGCTTCAAGGGTCTATAAGATGTTTAGAATTAGGAGGGTGCTAGACCTAAGGCCAAGAAGATAAAGGATGTTCCATCATTGATTTGTGAATTTGGGTTAAAGGTGGTGGAATAAAAAGAAATCACAAAGGCAAGCTCAATCTTTGACACATCTATTAAAGGCATGTCCATATGTGACCTCGCTCCCTTAAGCAATCTTTCTCGAGTGGTAAATGGATTTGAGGAAAAAATTGTTTCTGCCTTTTTGAATTTTGACAGTCCTATAGGTCATGTGTGGGCACAAGGGATGGGAAGGGTGGTCTTTCATCCTCTATATGCTTAGTTGTCCTGAGGCCTAATATGGGGCTTGGTTTTTGTGAGGATCATCCTAAAAAACTATTTCCATGTTAAGAAGGGAAGGCCATGGTTACCATGGGTGAGGAGGAGTATGGCAATGATGGTGTGCCTAAATTTTCCCTTGGACCTAGAAAATGTGATGTTCTAGACAGTGAAGGGGGTGTGGTGAGTGGTTTGGCCATGTCTAAAGTTAAGGGTAGAAAGGGAGGTCTCTGAGGAAGGAAATCCAATCTTTCATTGGCATAAGAGAAGACACACCTATAAGTTCAAGCTAGTAAACAACTATACATAATGGGGGTTCTTAGAGCAAGCCAGTCTTAAGGAGTGGGTACTTAATTATTGTTTTTTCATTAAATTGTGGGGGGTTGGGTCACCCCTAAAAAAAGCAAGCTCTAAAAAGGCTTGTGGAGGACCAAAAGTCATACATCATATTACTTCAGAGGTCCATGGGGGAGGGTGATAGAATTTGTTTTGATTCAGAAAAAGATTATTAATGTGTGGGATTTTATATTTTCTGACTCGAGGAGTCGATCTGGTGGTTTAAATTTGCAATGGAGACCTAGATCTCTATTATGCACTAATACTTGGGCTTGTGACTCGGTTCTAGGCATGATATTGTTTTCTTAGGATATAGGGAGGGAAATTTCAATCTTGAATATATATAGACCTTATGCAAATAGGGTCCCTTTCTATGAAAGGTTCTTTGACTCTAAGCAGCTTGACCATGGTTACACAACTGTAGGGGTGACATGAATTTCTCTACTAGGAATGTTGAAACATGGGGTGAAGCAACACCAATGGACCCTTTATCTAATTTTTTTGTTAGGAATATAGAAGGAAGAGGTCTATTTGATGCAATGTCAGTTAAAATTAGACCCACTTGGAGGAACAAGAGAGTGGGGCTTGGTAGGATTTCCAAAATATTAGACAAGTTTTTAGTGACAAAAGGCTTTATGACTTAGCATATGAGAATTAAGCAATGGGTTGTCTCTAGAGGTGACTTAGATCATTTCCATGTTCTATTGGAGTTGGTTATTGGGGGTGAAAAGCCTCCAAATCCCTTCAAGTTCAATGCTCAGTTATTGGAGGATTTGGACTTTGTAAAGCTTGCAAGCGATTAGTAGGTTCCTTTTGACAAGAGAGTAGGGAATCTACAACTATTCAATTTGTTTCCAATCTTAAAAAGGTAAAGCAATTTGTTGTGAAGTGAGCTCATGAAAAAATAATTAAAAGTGAGAAGAGCTTACTTGAGATAGAAAAGTAGTTGGATGATCTATATTTTCAAGATTTGGTTGGTTTCTCTAATAAGGATCACAAGTCTATTGTTAATGATCTTGAAAAGGGGAGGAGACATATGATGGCTAAGAAAGAGGGTAGTTGGACACTCAAAAGAGGAAAAGGGGGATGACAATACAAAGTTTTTTTGTCTGTTTGCTAATCATAGGAAAATTGTCAACACCATCTAGAATATGTAAGGGCCTGATGGTTCATTAATTTCAAGTTTTAAGGATTTGGCAAGTGCTAGAATAAATAATTTTAATGGTCTCTTTAAGGAAGATGATAGGGCATGTATTGCCAAGGTGGTCAAAGTGGCAACTTTCTTTCCTAGCTTTGCTTATGAGGATGACAATGCTAGTTTGGTGGAAGTTATATTTAAGGAAGAGCTCCTAGTGTTTTTGGAATATTTCCAAAGGGATAAGAGTCATGGGCTAGATGGGTGGCATGTGGAATTATTCCTTCACTGTAGGAGGACCTTTTAAGGGTAATTGAGGAATCTAGAATCTCATGAAGGACATTCAAAGCAATTAATACTACTTTTATGGCTTTGATTCCCAAATCAAATAACCTTGCTAGTTTTGAGGAGTATAGACCCATCACTTTGTGCAATTGTATTTATAAAATAATATAAAAAAATTACAAGAAGGGTGAAGGAAATATTGTCAAAGTTTATATCTCAAGAGCAGATTGGGTTTCTGTCTGGGAGGCAAATTCATAAGGTTGTGGGGGTGGCCCAAGAAACCTTTCATTCAATTAAATTTAAAAGGTTTCCAGCTATGGTAATCAATGTTTATTTGTCAAAATCCTATGATAGAGTCACTTGGCTTATCTAAGGCTAATTTTTATTCATGTGGGCTTCAATCTCAACTTTGTCAATTGTGTTACGAATTGTGTATCGACAGTTTCTTTTGTAGTGTTAGTTAATTGGTCAACATCTAATTTATTCAGGAAAGGGAGGGGGTTATGACGATTACGTCCTCTTTCTCCTTTATTGTTTCTCACAGTGGTTGAAGGGTTGAGTAGAGCACCATTTGAGGCAAAGTCTTCTAGATCTTTTTAAAGGAATCAAAGTTGGTGGGTCTTTACATATCTCACACTTATTATTTGTTGACGGAATTCTTTTTATTTTGCAATGGTTCTTGAAGAGATAAAAAAAGACTCAGAGAGATTATGTGTAATACCCCATTTTTTATACTTGATTCAATATTGTGTATTTATATAATAAATGGCTAAAATATGAAAAATGTGATTTGTAACCGAACATTGAATGTTAATAAAACACATCATTGACTGCAGAAGAGAAGGACAAAAGAAGGGGGGTTATAAATCCACAAGATGGGAAAGACACGGGTGCTCAAGTAGGCTAAGGACCCTAGTAAAGGATTTAGCTCACAATCTTTGTAAAATTTAATTGTGTCTCTTGATTATTAGCTCATTGTTGTTTTATTAAGTCACGGGGGTGGGGGGGGGGTGCATTAGTGCATGAAGAAGGTATGAGGGTCTCCATAGAGATGCATGGCCCCTTCATACCATGCAACTAAAAACTTTACTTTTTGTCATGCAAGTAAACCATTGTCCAGATGGAAGGTTTGAGAGGGGAGATTGAATGTTGGGTGTCGTTCAAATTATTAGAAAGCTATACTATTAGAATTTCAAATTACCCTATGAACTATCCTTCATTTAAGAAAATTATGAGATTTATCCTTGAGCAAACTGCCATGAGAATGTTGTAAACAAATTATGGAAAGATACAACCACAAATTAAGTGAGAAAATTGTGGTTATATAGAGTGATAATGGCTATTATTGAGGAAATTCACCACGACCGATACTTCCCTAAAATCCCAGTAATGAGATTTCTTGGCCAACCTATGTTGGAGCCTTGGAGGGAAGCGGGATAGCTTGAGGGACTACTAAGCAGAGAAGGGAATGTCATTCCTTAGGTTGTGCACATCGATGGGGAAGAGGGTTGTGGAGTGGGAATTTTTGTAGGTGTAATTAATGACTATGAGCTTAGGAATTAGGCAGTGAGAAGAGAAATTAGAGGCATCCATAGGAAGAGTTCACCCTAGTGGATTTGTAGCCTCAACTTGGGGGTGGCATCTATTGCAGAGAGAACTGGTGCAACATGAAGCCTATGATTGGGTGGAACATCCCTCTTCTACAACCAGTTGTTGGACAATTCCATGCAAATAAGAGTTCATAAATGTATCTATGAATTGTGTTAAATTCATACTGAATTATTGTGGTTTTATGTCATGGTTGAATTAATTTCCAGATTCTTCTTTTGACTACTTGGGTTATCATGCATTTATGATTTATGGTTTCATGAATAATTGAATGGGTACATTTATGTTGCACAAACCTATATTGTTTTTCCTACTTATGGTAAATAATTAATAATAGAACAATGAGTTCAATTCCTTAGTGAATTAATGCAAATTTAAGTGGTTAAAAGAAGTACCTCATATCCTCAAAGTGCATAGAGGATATTGGGTATGTTACATAATGGTATCAGAGCTACTAGTTACAACACTAGGATTGTATGGACTATAAGTCAATGGTATATGAAGAAATTGCAGTTTGTATGACAATTGTTTAACAAAATTTCCTCGTGAGAATAATTGGGGAAAATAGTGTTTGAAGTTTGCAAATGTTGAATTGAGTACTACAATTAACCAATTGGAAGGCTAATAGAGTATTTAGGTATCTTATGGAGGCATAAATGAAGAAATGCTTGAATTTTAGAGTTAGCTCTGTGAAAATTTTGTCAAAATGCAGTTGTAGGCTAAGTGTTTGACAAAATGTCCATGAAGAGAAAGGACTATATAGAGCCATAATTCCTAGTTTAAAAGCCCAAATTGGGTATGGGTGTAGTCATTGAAAGATTAATTAAGTGGGGAATAATTTTGATGGATCATATCTTGGAGAAGTTCTTTAGAATTCTTTAGAACTTGAGAAAAATAAGAGACATGTGGCCTTGATTTGATAAAATTAATAAAGTACATATTTACCGACATTTGAAAGAAAATGCCACATACATGGAATTAAGATGTATCTAAGAGTTTATTGGTATGCACACTTCTTGCATATTCATAGCTACAACAAGGAAGAGTAAAGAACAAAATTGAAGAATATTATTAAAGAGGAGACATGGAAGATAGATAAAGACATGACATCCATGAAGAAGTTAGACAACACAAAAGAGATAGATCCTAATGAACACAAAAAAAGAATGGAGTCATTGGAGTTGGTAGAAACTATAAGGATCTCGAAGATGGAGGTGTAGAGATATAAAAATGACAAGGAAAGGATGTTGAAAGCTCAAGAGGAGCAAAATCCATTGAACACCTAGTTACTACAAAGCCTAAATCATTTGCAAAAGAAAATGAAGAATGGATCGGGTTCAAGGTATGGTGAAGGAGAAAGAGACCATTCAAGAAAATAAAACCATGGGAGATCATGACACTCAAGAAGTGCTACCAAAACTCAAAGGCATCATTACTCAATAACACATTCAATGAAGAAGCTATATGCATCTGAATAATCACAGAGCAGGGCAAAAGTGTCTCCATTTAGACATCAAAGAAGAAGGTATTGGCAAAACCAATTCCAATAAGAGCTTAGGAAGATAAAGCCGCCAACTTTTGATGGTGAAAACAAGATGGGAGAGGATGTTGAAGCTTGGATGTTGGGAATAAGGAAGTATTTTTCATTGCATAACTACTCATTCAATCTAGAAGTTAGAATCACCATATACAACCTACAAGGGAAAGCCTCATGGATTGGTTGGATGCGCATCATGTTGCCCTAGATTGTCATAATAAGACTTTCACTCATCTCGATGAAGAAGGAAAGCATAGAACAAAGGAAGCTATTCCCAAACCCATTTCTATAAGGGAGATTCAATCCTTACAACTGAGGATATTCTCTAGGAAAGGGTGTCAATTGTATGTAGCTCACGTGGAAAATCTATGAAAGTGTATAAGCCCAAATATTGAGGAATTTCTAGTGTTGTAGGAGTATGTGGATGTATTTTTAGAGATACCAAGTTTACCACCAAAAAGAGATATTGATTTCTCTATTAATTTGATGCTTGGAGTTGCTCTAGTATCTAAGACTCCATACATAATCAATACACTTGAATTGAAGGAGATGCAAATGCAATTAGAAGAATTATTAAAGAAGGGGTATATACACCCAAGTGTCTTTCCTTAGGGAGCACTGATACTCTTTGTAAAGAAGGAAAATGGGACTTTGCGGTTGTGCATTGATTTTAAACATATGAACAAGGTCACTGTGACAAACAAATATCCTCTACCAATAATTGATAACCTATTTGATCAATCATGAGGAGTCAAGATCTTTTCAAATATATATCTGAGGTTGGGCTACCATTGGATAAAGATAACAAATAAAGACATCAATAAGTCAACTTTTAGAACTAGGCATGGGCACTATGAATTTGTAGTGATGCCATTTGGACTGACAAATGCACTAGCTACCTCCATGTGCTTAATGAATGGAATATTTAGAAATTACTTAGATAAGTTTGTCATTGTATTCCTAGATGACATTGTTATTTATTCAAAGTCAGAGGAGGAGCATGAAGAGCACTTGAGGTTAGTACTACAAGCACTAAGAGAGCATCAATTGTACGCAAAATTAAGTAAGTGTTCCTTTTTGTTCCTTTTATCATATGTGAACTTATTAATTAGGACACATCATCTACGAGGAAGGAATAAATTTTTATATAGAGAAGATTGAAGCTATTAAGAAATGGCCTACACCTAAGAATGTAGATGATGTAAGGTCATTCATGAGTCTTTTTGGATACTACAAAAGATTCATAGAAGGATTTTCCAAGATTGTTCATCCCTTTACATCTTTATTAAAGAAGGGAATTAAATTTGAATGGAGACCAAAGTGTGAAGAAAGCTTCCAATTGTTGAAGGAAATGCTTACTAGTGCACCCATTTTTAAGATTGTTGACCCAAATGAAGATTTTGTGGTATGTACAAATGCTTGCAAAGAGGGAATTGGTGGAGTTCTTACTCGTAATTGGCATGTGATTTGTTATGGATCCAGGAAGCTAAAGGAGCATGAAAAGAACTATGTGACGTGACTTAGAACTTGTTGCAATAGTTCATGTGTTAAATATGTGGAGACATTACTTGACAGGGAGAAAGTTTGAGTTAAGAACAAACCATAATGGTCTGAAATATTTATTTCAACAACAAACTTTAAATGTCAGGCAAACAAGACGGTTGGAATCTCTCAGTGAATATGACTTTGATATTAAACATATTAGAGGGAAGGAGAAGAAGGTTGTTGATGCACTCAACACAAGAGTACATGTAATGCATGCTACAACCATTGGTATCTGAAAATTTGACTTGAGAAACATAATTCTTGATGTTGTTACCTCTGATGAGTATTATCTTTGTATCAAAGAAGGCCTAAACAAGAGAATGCACAACAAAATTATGAGGGTTATAAGTTCAAATAGAATGACATTCTTATGCATAAAAACATAGTGTATGTTCCTAATCCTTCTGAATTAAGGAAGCTTGTATTAAAAAAAGTCAATAATGTTCCATATGCTAGAGATCCTGGTTATCAGAAGACAATGACAAGGGTAAGAAATCAATATTTTTGGCTAGGAATGAAGAAGGATGTGGTTCTTTATATAGCTTGGTGCATGGAATGTCAAAGAGTAAAGGCCGAACATAGACATCCAATAGGTCAACTACAACCATTACCAATTCCAAAGTGGAAATGGGAAGTGGTAACTATTGATTTCATTACTAAGTTGACCAATACAGTAAGACATCATGATTCAATAATGGTAGTGGTGGACAAATTAACCAAAGATCCTCACTTTATTCCAATTACGTTGACTCATAAGATGACTAATATAGCAGAGATTTATCTGAAGGAGATTGCTAGGTTGCATGGGATACCTAAGGTAATTGTTTAAATCATAGATCCAAAGATTACCTCAAACTTTTGGAAAGGATTATTCAATGGTTTTGGTACAAATATGAACTCCAGGACAACCTATTATCCAAAAATCGATGGGCAAACAAAGAGATTCAATCAAGTGATTAAAAACTTTTAAGAATGTATGCGATGAATAAGCCATCGAAGTGGAAGGATTGTTTGCATTTAGTAGAATTTTCCTATAATAACGTATATCAAGCTCACTAAAGATGAATCTAATTGAGTCATTGTATGGCAAAAATTGTAATACTCCAATTAGTTGGGAAAATCTAGTAAATAGAGTAGTACTTGGGCATAATTGCTCAAAGAAATGGAAGAGAAAATGGT
The DNA here is from genome assembly GCA_010110895.2 of Picea sitchensis. Lineage (NCBI taxonomy): Eukaryota > Viridiplantae > Streptophyta > Pinopsida > Pinales > Pinaceae > Picea > Picea sitchensis. The sequence continues at coordinate 147,813 of SNQJ01S0001301.1, read as the reverse complement.
CAAGATCGATTAGAATTTAATTGCAACACGAGACATACAAAATAGTTATGCAGATAAAGGTAGAATACCAAGGGAATTTAAAGTTGGGGAACATGTGTTTATGAAAGTGAAACCAAAGAAAGGTTCATTGAAGTTGGGGTGTTGCACTAAATTGGCAACCATACATTGTAGTCTTGGATAGGACAGGACCTATTGCATACATGATTTCATTGCTTGCCACCACAAAAGTGCATAATGTGTTTCATTTTTCATTATTGAAGAAGTATGTGCATGATCATAACCATGTCATTGATTGGAATTTGATTTAGGTGGAACTAGAAGGATATTTCCAAGTACAATCAATGTGCATATTGGACACGAAGGTAGTTGTGCTCAAGAACATAGTCACAGGGCAGGTAAAAGGTCCAATAGACCCACTACAACCATGAAGAAGCAACGTGGGAGTTGGAGTATGCAACATGGTAGGCATATATACATTTGTTTTTGTTGGCTCTACATTTTTCTCGTTGGGGAGTTAAAGACCCAGGGTTCGTCAAGCTTGACCAACAAAACCCCAAGGCATCGACATATTCAATCTTTAGTTGAGGACCGAAGAAGGTCTCACTCGAGATGCCATGAGAATCACATAGACCATTAGTCTCGTATTGGATGTGAAGGGACATTGTATACAAGAAAACCCCTCATGCATAAACACATCCATTCATCCATAATGGAGTAACATAGTGTTATGCACTAGAAAGTAAAACATATATACATTCAAACCACAACACACACAAGAATGTAGAGAGAAAGGATTTCACATTTCATTCATTCATTTCAGATACAAAACATCATAACAGACATCTGCATCAAGCGCTCTAAACTCATACAACAGTCATAACAGAGATCTATGACATGTGCTCTAGACTCTTTTCTTCATTCATATACAATTCTTTTCTCTATTACAGATTCATGCAACACTTAGAAAAAAATGGTCGTGGAACCCTCTCTTATTGTTCTAGTCGACTCTTTATTACCATACTAAATTGTCTCTTCTCTCAACTACTCTACTCCACTCTCTTGGGTGAACAAAAATCCCACACACTTCATGTGTTTGCATGCATCCTCCTTATCTTCCTAGAGTGTGGAAATCCTAACTAACTTTCTAGCTCATCTATATCCTTGCCTATGATCATTCAGGTTGTTATATAAATCATTTATAAAAGATTCCTAAAGATACACTCAATTTTTTTCTCCATGTGATCTCTTTCTGATTCCTTGTACATAGTGCAAAATTGGGTTGGCACGCGTGATATTCCTTTGGTCGACATTAATGTTGATCCTTCTTGGCGTCGTGCAAAGTTTCTTTATGGGGGAGCGCGCAATATTGATTTGTGGTGTGCATACAACTTCTTCAAAACCTTAGGTACCAACATGCCCCCAACACTATTAGTTGGCTCCTCCTCGAGCCAACGATGTTGTTTATGGCTTAACAGAGGTGGTTAACGACATTGTTGTCAAGAGTTGTTGGATGAACTATTGAAAGTGAGTGTCAACACCGTCAGAAGTGTCATGTAGTTTTTGTGTGAGCTAGAAAACCTAGTTTGCATTAGTTGTTATAACCTTTGGAGACTGAAGGTTGATCTTTTCCATTTGTGTGAGCATTGGGGTTGTCGTTGAGATTGTCGATACTAGTTGATTGTAATATGTCTAAGCTTTGTCATTCACGTCTAGTGTAATGCCACAGAGGGTTTGTTGTTCAGTGCAGGTCATTGTGATTTCCCGCAGTTTGTTGGCAATCATTGTCATTGCTACATGTCGTTCACCTCGAGGTAAGGACGACAATTCTTTCTGATGTTGGGAAACTTGTGCCTCTGTGGTTCAAATATGTTCATCAATGGCACAGACTTTTGGTGGATTTTGGAGGTGATTCCAATGTGTGAACTGTATTTGATGAGTCCCACAAAGTCATTGATACATGCTTGTCCCTTTTTGAATGCTTCCTCAACCACTGTTATATTACGTTGCAACTCCTAGTTTTCTGGAGTAGGCCTCTTGAGATTTCCTCGAAGCTTGATATTATGTGTCTCCAAGAATTAGATGCACTCCTAGACTGGGTGAATCTTGCGAGGTGTAGGTATATATGGAATATTTTCCTTTGTCCTGGGTAATGCATGTATACTTCATCTAGTGTGTTGATGACTTCTTTGTGGGCATTGAGCGTCATTTTGTGTTGGGATTTACTCTCATTGTGGGCAGCGTCAACCTCTTGGCGAGTCTACATTTCCTATTGATGTTTGGCTTGAGTGTCTTTGTGCGCAACGAGTTCTAGATCATGCTACTATTGTAGTCGTTCATGCGACTAGCTAAGGGCTCGATGTTTATCTCCCAGATCTGTCATGATTATGGTCATATAAGTCTGCAGGTCCTGGGTAACATCGCGTGTACTTCATTGAGTGTGTTGATGAATTTTTTGTGGGCGTTGAGTGTCATTTTGTGTTGGGCTTTAATCTTAGTGTGGGCAGTCTCAACCTCTTGGTGAGCCTGCATTTCCCATTGATGTTTGTCTTGAGTGTCTTTGTGCACAACGAGTTCTAGATCATGCTACTATTGTATTTGTTCATGCGACTGGTTGATGTCCAGTGTCTTTCTCCCAACTTCGTCATGATTGTGGTCATATAAGTATGTAGGTCATGTGTAAGCACCTGCACCATTTCGAGCTCGATATTAGCTGAGTGAAAAGAAATAACAACTAATGGATTGAACCGTAGTACTCTTCTTTGGCTATTGTCGTTGGCTTCATTTATCTATTGTGCCTTAGGAGAGTTATCCAGTGGCAACGCAATTGCCAATTTTCAACAAAGGTTGTCAAATTCAATATTTACCTCTTTATATATGAGTTGTTATATCATCATCTGTCCCTTGAACTCCTTGATGAGGCTCGAGATGGTTGCAACAATTTGAGTTTCTTCCTTTTCCAGTGTGTTGGTATTCGACACTTTACTTTTTCTCATCCATCGTCTCTTGTTGCTAACTGTTAATGTTTATGCCATTATTATAGTTCTTTGCATTTCATTAGATAAAATCATAATAAGAACAAGATCACTGAGAAATACACATTCACAAGAGACACAACATTTATCTTGGGAAACCCTCTAGGGGAAGAAAACCCAACAAAAACTTCCTTATCATAAATAGCTTATACAATGTTCAAGAGATAACTCAAACC
>SNQJ01S0001301.1:82109-138543 GCA_010110895.2 Picea sitchensis | reverse complement strand
TTACATTATTTCAACTTGACTGGGAGCCACCCATAGGGGATTTCACCTTGTTGACCAATATCTTATTACATTCATTCATAAAGGGGGTTTTTAAATTGTGGAAATGGGGTCAATATATTGTAGGTATTGGGGGGGTGTGGGGTATGGGGGAATTTATTTGTATTGGGGTGTATAAAAAGTAGCATCTGGTAAAAATAAGGGATATATAGTAAAAATAAGGGCTTTTTAATTGGAAAGATGTATTGGGAGGGGGGTTCAAAAAAAGGATTTTTGGATATGTTTTTCAGTATCTAGTGAAATTAGGGGTATTCTTTAACATCCCACAAATGCATCTGTTACGTCATAGGTTCACTAAATAGATACCATGTGGAGCCATTATGTGTTGTGCGGATGATGCAGGAACTTCCTCTGTGATGAGTGTAGGTTGGACTTTCGGTGGGGGAGTTGGTGTGTGTTCTTCATCCGAGTTGGAATCTAAGTTGATCTGAGCTAGACCTTGTGGACTTGAGGGTTGTTTTCTCTTAAGGTTCCTATCTTGGCCAACCTTCGTCTCCACCTCAGCGTGCGTCCCATTACCAGTAGATCACTTTCCCTTTGCTTGTGATGTGCCTACCTAGTCTTTCTATAGTGTTATTTTTCTTTTCCTTTCCTGATTCCTCTTTGACCATGTTTCAAGTTGCTCTTGCTCATCCTCGGGGGTAGGTTTAAGAGTATTGTCCCATTCTACGACACCCTGTTGAATGTCTTCATTCGTGATACAAAATGGGAGAATGGCGGTTGTGGCTTGTTGGTATGAAAGTGGATAAATAAAAAAATTATGGAAATTGCATTCGAATTGGTGGTAGGCTTTGTACGTGTCCATGATACTTTTTGAAATGAGCAACATTGAATTAGATGCTTTGATAAGTTGTATCTACCACTTATCGAATGACTTGTGATGGGTGGCTTCAGCCTCTTGTTCCTTAGTGTACTGTAGTGTGAGAAATTTGGGTGCAACAAAAAGTGGTATGCCAGTTACCTCATCCTCGTGGCCTGGGGGAGGGGGGGCTCCACAAAATCATGACAATTAGTAATAACACCCGCCGACAATGAAATTCTTTGTCCAAGTTTTGGGCCTCCAAACAATCATCAATAAATTCATTTAATAGATACATAGCCCACACCATCTAGAATCCCATGGCACGTCGCTCGGTATCAACGACGACTCTAATTAGACATTCATCTATGTGGAATTTGTGCAGTATCTTGCAAGCAAGTAACTTTTGAGCAAAGTTGACTCTCTGGTCATTGATCTCCACAATCACTACCCCACGGGACCCTCTGTGTGAACCATACTTTGTGTAAATTTCGTCTTGGGCCTTCCTTAGCCTTAAGCACTTTCATTGGGTCTTTGCCCCTTATTGGCATACCTGGAACTCGATACATGGTGTCTTCATCAACTGGGTACTTTTGATCAAGCTAAATAAAACCACCATGCAATTGGGTAAGTAAGAATTGAATGCATGCCTAAACATATGGGCCTCGACCAAAATGTGGGAAATCTACCAGAGTTAGTACACCTAATTGCCAAAGGGGCTTGACCCATTATTGGATGATCACCTTCTATTTCTCGCTTGCCCCCTGAATTATCTCTGGATATCAGTTGAATTGTTACTCAAAGAATTGGGTCGGATGTCGAACATTGTAGTCGGCGTACTGCAACAAAGGAACTTTCCCTAACTGATGCCTCGAGAATCTTACATTGGAAGGTATGACAGGGTTAGGAACCCATTGTTCCTTGGAGGTCTTAGCTTTTTGTCTTGCATGAGGCTTATTAGGCGATGTAATTCTCATCTATGACTAGGAAACACCTATGTATTCTTTGAACTCTTTGTTGGGACAACTAGGGTGGCTGACACTACGACTTAATTCTCATGAACTATTAGAACTATGCTACTTGAGTATTTCCCCCTCGACTTTTCACTTTTCTCTTGTCATATTGGGCAGAAATGGTGATGGAGCTTTAAATATATAAAGGGTAGCATACCCCTTGACAATGTTGGCTTCCAAGTCATTATAAAATCCTTTTATGATTAATCTACCCCGTTATAATTATCACATGCCACAAGTACCTTCTTTCCATAATTGTTTGCTTTTCCCCAGGTCGTCGTCATCTTCCCTGTGGCTAATAAATCACTTTCTCATCATTGTATCCTCTTACATCTTGTCAATCAGTTTTTAAGGGCCATTGTTATGTTCTTTTGGTTTTGATATGGCATTTAAACCTTAATCTTTTCCAAAATATGCAAAATCCTAATTGGGTACAACCAGTCATGTCCCACCTTATTATGTTGAGTTGTCTATGCTGCATATTTATTACTTTGATGATGACTACTCTACCTATGCCCCAAGTCTTATCCTACTGGGGTGTAACACATGTCTACTGTGCACCCCTGCTCCATTCTAGGTATGTCATCCCGTCACATCCAACCCTTGCAGACTGAGATGCTTCTTCACTTTAGTCCTATCCCTCAGCCCTTGTCATGGAGGGCCATTGGTTATTATGGTTGGGACCATGTTAGTTTTTCAACCACCCAACCCGTGGTTTGGTTTGAACTCTAGCATGTGTCACCCACATACTGGAATAATCCTAATCAAAGGTACTTGATTGTTGGGGCTACTTTTTGACACGGTACGTTTGTAAATCTGATGGATCCCTTGTATACTCAAACTTTTCTTAGCTAGCCAATGCCTTTCATAGGAACACACATGTTCTTGGGGATTTACCACAGTCCAAAACCTTCCTTGATTGACTTCACCACCTTTTCTTAATATCATAGATATTTCTGATGCGTTACCCACCATTGCGCATGTATTCCTTCTAGTACTATATCAAGGGAATGCATTATGTGGTTCATGCGAATATTCTACATTTGTGCAAGGAATGCATCCATTGAGTCTATTTTGTCAAACTTTTGTAGTTTATAGGGTCTTATTCCATTCTTGTGCACACTTTGGTGACTCACACACATCTTTTGGTATAACCTCATATAGCTTATTATGCCATCTCTCCATAACATCCTCTAAATATGTGTCATAGGAGCATACACATCTCTAGCTCAGCTCACCATCAGTTGTGGGATTGACATAATCTTCCCCGAGCCCTGTAATATTATAGATGTTCTCAATGATGGAAATTTGTGCATCCTCATTCAAAGGCTCATTATACTTGTTGCCTTCATTTGGATCCAATGGTGCAATGACACATAAGGTATCTATTTCAAAAGAAAATTTTCATTTCTTGAAATTAAAAACTGCATTATTGTCAAATTTCAGTCAATGCCAAGTAGAGTGGGGTAGGGATCTGATTCATCCATGATCTCAATCACCTAAAAGTCTTCTTTGGTCTGCACCCCTTCAATGTTCACCTCTACTTTCTCCAACTGACCGACCAGATAGATTCAATATTGGTTAGCCAACCTGAGTTGAATGGGAGACCACACCAAGTTTGGATTACCCATTAAATCCCAATATTTCTTTGGCAACATGTTCACATCAGATCCTAGGTCTAACATGACACCATCCATATCATAGCTTCTAAGTCCAACCATCATCTTGAACTCTCTTCTTTTGCACTTTTACTTGCGCACCTAACGCACATCCCATTCCGACAGCGGGGCAAATATAACTATGGTGTTTCTTCTTCCCCCATACATCTTGCCAACATATGGGTTTACTTCTTTGCAGCTTCGGGGTGACGTAACATTTTCAAGCAACAATGTAAGAAGTTACTTACTTGGTCCTCTAATTTCTCCTTGCGACAAGCGTCGTCTTGCGTTTCTCCTCACACTATGCGTCGTAGCTCTTCGCAGATGCATTCCTCTATTACCTTTTTTTAGCCCGATGCACCTCTTCATGTCTATGGGCTTCTTCCAATGACCTTTGTGTCACACATTGTATCTCCTCATGCACACAAGCTTCCTCCAATGATTTTTGTCTTGTGCAGTGTAATTCTTCACGGATGTAGGCATCCTATAATGATCTTTGTGTCATGCATTGTAATTATTTTCATGCTATGTCCTCCTTCAGGGCCCTCCGTGCATCACACAAGAATTGCTTTTGTTGCGTAGTGTCAAACTTAGGAGGCACATGTGTTGCTTTTCTGATCTTTCCTTCAATGTTCTTGCCCATACTTTCTCCATGGTCTAAGTCCATTCATGTTTGGATTCCTCCTCGTATTACCACCCACACATCAACTTCTTCCTCTGGATTTTGATCCCCATGTGTCTCCATAGTCACCATATTGCAGTGCACTTTCTTCTCTTTCCACTTTTCCAACAAATACAAACAATATTTTGTGATATCCTTTGTATTTTGGAAGTACCCACAGAGTGTGCATTATTTGGTACAGAATCATGAGACGTGGCCCACTTTTCCACAATTAAAGAAAATAGGTAGTGTTCCTCCACCACCACTATATCCTCGTCCTCTTCCTCGTCCATATCCTCCTCTCGGACTTCCTTGGTATTCTCCTCTATCTAGTCCTTCGTGGTCACCACCTTTTTGTTCTTCCAAGACCCAAAAGGCATCTATAGTGTGCTCCTACATCAATTGAAGTGACTGACATTTGTTCAGATCGTGCCCCATGGATTTGCATAGCTCTCAAAATAGAGTATGCGTAGTCTTTAGATATTTATGTAGTGTTGGGAATTGGGGAGGTATATGTCCCCATTGTCTGCAAATATCACACCACAAGGTATGAGGTCTAGTTGGAAATGGATTTAGCACACTTGTCGATGTGTAGCTCGCTAGCATAAGACATTCATTCCCATGGTGACCTTTTGTGCAACACATAGTATACCACAATGCTTGTGCACTACCTTATCCTAAGCCATATCTTGTAACTGCATTGTGAGATTTATGAGTTGGGATTGAACCTGTGCTAGCCATGTTGATGTCTCACCACCTCCTTGTGCGTCTTCTAGGCACATCATCATCTGCATGGTCTTCGCTTGAGTTTTCACCTTCTACTAGGTGAGCAAGACTCAAATGTGGGGTAGAAGTCCTGCAATAAATTACTCCCTGTGTTGGATTTCTTAGATCTGAAATTTTAGTCTGTCTAACAATATCTTGATCCGCTAGTCATAGTCCCATACATTTTCTCCAGTATGTTGCTTGATCTCTTTGATCTCAGTAATACATTGTGATTCTGACTTAGGCTTTTGGAACTCCCTAAGAATATTTCTCTTAATCTTTGTTAGGGACCTAGTTTGTCCCACCGATCCAGTCACCTTGTAATTCATATACCACATTAGAGCTCTATCTTTGAAGGTGGTATCCAATTTCACTATCTTAGATGCTTCATCCATGATTCACTTCACAGACCAACCAATGTTGTTATGCATCGTCTTTTCTCATCCCATGGAACATGGGAGCCTTAGAGTTATGTCTTAGTTCACCATACTCAATCTAGTATTAAGTCCTCCCGACTGACTACTAGTTGTGTGGGACATAGATACTAATATTGAAACTATTCCTTGAAAAATATTGTTGACTTCCATATCTTCTTCACTCATATCTTCTCTTTTCCTCCATATTCTCTCATTATAGTTAGTGATAGATCCTAAATATCTTCTAACTTGTAGCTGAGCAAGCCAATTCACAATAGCAAAAGCCTCTTCCCCTCCTTGAAGGGGTCCATTGCCATCTTTTACCGCATCGATGCTACTACTATGTGCCTCATCTTCGTCTGATGTGACTACATCTCTTAACAACCAAGGGGATTTAACTTCGTCTTCTTTGACACTACTCCCACTACTATTGGTATCCTCACTTGATACCCTACTCCTAACATTGCATCTCTTTGATGACCTCTCTACTTTTGTGCTTCTCTCTAGCACATAATTGTCTCCCGCACATTCTAATAGTGTAGTCTCCTTTCTGTTCATTCTGGGTCTAACACCTCATCCTTCACACCTTGCTATATTCTTTCCTCTCCTTCGTTCAACTGTCCTCCTTAGCTCAAATATTCTTGTGTATCTCTCAACTCTTTTTCTCATATACTCTTTTGGGTCCATTATCTTCTCACATCATATCATCAGTGTTTGGACCCCTCCCTCCAGACCCATTCTCTCCCTTTTACCCCCTTCTTTCCAACCTCCCTTCTATGTGAGGGGGGCTACTTGACCATCCTATTGAGCTCCATGTGCATCAGTCCCTTCTCCACAATCAACATCTTGATCCATAGGGGAATCTCTTCCAATAATATCTTTCTAGGGTTGACCACATATTTTCGTTTAGCCTCTATGAAAGAATCATTATATTCGACATCAAACTCAACAATGCATCCTTCCTTAACCCAATAGAACTAGAATTCAATTGTTTGAGCCCACTTATTTTCCATATATTTCGGTCTATTAACCATTTTCTAGTCCCATACCAAGGGTTCTTGGGTTCCTAATGCAGTGTTAATCATGGTATGCCTCTTTAACCATTCATACAACAAACAAGGAAACTCAACAAAGAAACTTCATGCAAATCTCTATAAATATACTTATGCTTCCAACTTTCGATGTTGGTTATCAAGTTCTTGTTTTCTCTCAGTGCAAACTCATCTTCCTTCTCAGATATCCAGTCTTGTATTTCCTTCCAAGAAGGTTTCCACCTCATTCTTTCCCTTCATCATGCAATACAAAAACTTCAGGTCTCGACTACGAAACCATTTGTTGTTTCTACACTCTTCTCCCTGGGAGGTTAAAGACCCAGGTTTCATCAATATTGACCAACAAAACCCCAAGGCACCGACATATTCAATCTCCAGCTGAAGAACAAAGAAGGTCTCACCCGAGACACCATGAGAATCACAGAGACCATTAGCTTGTTTTGGATGCGAAGTGACAATGCATAAAGGAAAACACATTCATTCATCCATAATTGAGTAACATAGTGTTATGCACTAGAAAGTAAAACAAATATACATTCAAACCATAACACACATAGGAATGCAGAGAGAAAAGACTTGATATTTCATTCATTCATTTCAGATACATTCAAATACAAAATGTCATAACAAACATCTGCGTCAAGTGCTCTAGACTCATATGACAGTCATAATAGAGATCTGTGCCATGTGCTATAGACTCTTTTCTTCATTCATAAACAATTATTTTCTTTATTACAAACCCATGCAACACTTAGACGAAACTAGTCTTGGAACCCTCTCTTGTTGTTCCAGTCGACTCTCAATTACCATACTAAACTCTCTCTTCTCTCAACTACTCTACTCCACTCTCTTGAGTGAACAAAATTCCCACACACTTTACATGTCCACATGCACCCCCCATATCTTCTTGGAGCATGGAAATCCTAACTAACTTGTCGGCTCATCCATCTCCTTGCCCATGATCATTCAGGTTATTATAGAAATCATTTACAAAAGATTCACGAAGATACACTCATAATTGGTCTGGATGCAGTCTCTTCTTGATTCTTTGCACACAGTGAAAAATTGGGTTGGAACACATGATATTCCTTTGGTTGGCGTTGATGATGATCCTTCCTGGGGCTGCGTAGTGTATCTCCATGGGTGCACACAATATTGATTTGTGGTGTGCGCACAACTTCTTCAAAAGCTTAAGTGCTAACAGTTTTGACATTTTCATGTAAAAATAAATTGTTGTAACTATATATAATGGTGATGTGCATCGAGGATGGTGCAAAATCTAGTGGGAGGGGAATGTAATACCCCAATTTTGATCCTCGGTTCAGTATTGTGTATGTATATGATGAATGGATAAAGACTAAATGATGTAATTTGTAATAGAACATTAAATGTTAATAAAATGGATCATCAATTGTAGGAGAGAAGGAAAAAATAAGGGGGCTTAAGTAGGCTAAGGAAAAGGACCTTAGTAACGGATTTAACTGAAAATCTTTGTAAAAATTAATTATGTCCCTTGATTATTAGTTGATTGTAGTTTTATTAAGCTGTGGAGGATTAGTCCATCAAGGAGGTATGTGGGTCTCCATAGAGATATGTGGCCCCTTCATGTCATGCAACTAAAAGCCTTACCTTTTGTCGTGCAAGTGAAATATTGTTTGGGTTGAAGCTTCGAGAGGGCAGTTCAAATGTTGGGTGTTGTTCAAATTATAAAAGAGGTGAACTATTAGAAGTTTGAATTACCCTACAAACTATCCTTTATTTAGTGATGTCTTAAGAATTATCCTTGAGCGGATTGCCATGAGAATCCTATAATTTTTTTATGGAAAGATACAACCATGAATTAAGTGAGAATTATGGTTGTATGGAATGGTAATGGCTATGATTGAGGAATTTCATTATAGCTAATAACTCCCTACAATCCTAGTAGTGAGATTTCCTAGGTAGCCTGTGCTAGAGCCCTGGAGGGAAGTGGTATAGCCTCAAGGACCATTAACTAGAGAAGGGGACCCCATTCCTTGGGTTGTGTAGGATGATAGGGAAGAGGGCTGTGAATTGAGAATTGTTATAGGTGTAATTAATGACTACGAGCCTTAGAATTCTGTCGCGAGAAGAAAAATTAGAGCCAACCATAAGAAGAGTACACCCTAGTGGATTTATAGCCTCAACTCGGGGTTGGCATTTGTTGTAGGGAGAGTTGGTGCAATAGGGATCCTATGATTGGGTGGAACATCCCTCTTCTACAACCAGTTGTTGGACAATTCTAGACAAATAAGTATTCATAAATGTATATGTGATTTGTGTTGAATTAATACTAAATTGTTATTGTTTATGTCGTGGTTGAATTGATTTCCAGTTTGTTATTTTGACTGCACATGTTAGCCTACATTTATGATTTAAGGTTTCATGATTAGTTGAATGGTTACATTTGTGTTGCGTAAATCTGTATTTTCATGCCTACTTATGGTAAATAGTTAATAATAGAACAATGAGTTCGGTTCCTTAGTAAATTGGTGCAAATTTGGGGCATTAAAGTAGTACCCCATATCCTCAAAGTGTATAGAGGGTATTGGCTAGGTTACCTTATGGACCTTTGTTGTAAGGCCACTAGCATGGTGGTAAATTTGCGGGAATCTATTGTTTCTTTCATGGGTGTCAATGTGGAAGAAAAAGTGCAATTTATGCAAATGTTTACTTTTATAGAAGTTGATTTGCAATCATGTTTAAAGAACCTTGGGTTGTATTTAAAGCCTAATGACAATACCAAAAGGGATTGGGATTGGATGATTTCTAAGGCAGAGAAAAGATTATCTTTATGGTGTGATAGATGGTTATCCGGGGGTAGATTGGTTATGGTTAAATTAATTCTAGAAGTTATTCCAATTTATTGGGTCTCTTTGTCCTTTATCTCTAAAGGTGTCTTGTAAAGCACCAAGCCCCAGGCTGGGTCACGCCACTACTAAAATGACTATATAAATTTTCTGATATCAATTATAAATGCGGAAATAACACACAACATGACATCCAAACTCATGCAACTATCTATGCTACTTAAAAACGTAAGTGAAATTACTTATATGTGCATGACAATAACTAAAAAACATACAACAACATTCAACCACGTAAATAAATATTTAGGTGCATCATTCTACTCACAACAAGTAACATTACCCAAAATAACTCAGAGTAAAATGCACAACAAATATATCAACATTTAACATAAGTAAACACATCAAATAAGAACACTTATCTTATGAAATGTGCAACCCACTGCAGAAGACAAACGTTCCCCCCAACCATAGAATTGTTGTTCCAGTTCTCAACAACAAGTCACCCTTGAGTTGGGGCTATGAATCCACAGGAGATGATGGTCCCTAAGGCTGGTTGATGTCCCCCTCTCAACAGTCAATTCCCACAACTAATTTCAGTCCACCGACTATCTTCCCCAAAACTTGCGCAACCTAGGGATGGGATCCCCCTTCAATACTCATAGTCCCTTAGGCCTTCCCACTCCCCTCTAGGGATCTCAACACAGGTTGGAAAATAAATCTCTCTCTATTGGGACCTCGAGAATTCTACAATTGAAATAGGAATTTACATAACAATAAAACACTTACTGCTTTTGACAATTTTCGAACAAAATATTGCTCACTGGCCTGTAGTCTCTCTTCCCATGAAATTGCAGCTCCAAACAACTACCAAACATGCCTGCTATGATTGTCTTCAAGCTTCAACACTCCAATCTCTCTTACTATTTAGAAATCTACATGTAAAAATGGCTCTGCATGCAAAGATGTGAATGTGTAATTTTTCCACAATACCCATATGAATTTCCTCTCTTTCTCTTGCTTGCTTGACTTACACTCTTCTCTAAGTTGACTGTACTCAGACCCCATGCTCTTAATAACTATGGGATGTGACTTCTCACACCCACCCTCTTACATGAATTCAATGATTGGGCTCTAGAACACTCAACAGATAATGAGACGTTCATGGTAAGGATAATTTAGAAAGAAAACAAGTTTGGGTTTAATAGAAGTGGGTAAACTCTTCCCCCTTGGACCCCTTCCCTCTCTCATGGAAACTAATCCCCCAAATATTTGTTCGTATCCATCTACCATTGGTGATACATTTTATTTATTATATTCAATTTACATAATTTACATATTATATTGCTTTTCCCTCAGCCATACATTACATTTACAATGTATATTGTTAGTTTTGGGGTTTGAAAATGGGGATGGTACGTTCCCCTCCCACTACAAATTGCACTATCCTTAGTGCACATAACCATATAATTTACACACACACACACACACACACAACGTCTTCAACACCGTAGCAGGTCCATTGAACCTTTACCAAGCTAATGGATTTTTCCTGAGCATTTTGACTTTTCAGTTTAGGATGTGCACTGGTTCCGCTTGGAATTCTCCTTCGTGTTCCACTCGGATCACAATCCAATCAATCATATGTTTAGGATCATGTACATACTTTTTTTAATAAAGATACATGGAACATGTTATAAATTATCATGGATGTAGGCAGTGCTAGCATGTATGCAACTAGACCTATCCTTTCTAGAACTTCAAAGAGTCCACAATATCTCGCTGCCAACTTTGGGCAATTTCCCAATTTCGGCAAGCTTCTCTTAGCTTTAAATTTTAAAAACACATGCTCTCCCACTTTGAATTCTCTATGTGTTGTTCTTTTATTGACATATCTCTTCTTCCTTTCTTGTGCATTTTTCAAATTTTGCCTGATCTTTACCATTTGTTCTTCCATTTCCCTTAACAATTATAGCCCAATCATGACTCTATTTGCTGGGTTATCCCAACTTACTGGTGTGTTGCATTTTCTGCCATACAATGGTTTAAACGAGCTCATCTTCAATTATTCATGATACCCATTATTGTACGCATAATCAACTAAATGTATATAATCCTCCCACCTAGAAGGCTTGTCCATTACATAAATTCTCAACATATCTTCAACTATCTAGTTAATTCTCTCTGTCTACCCATATGACTCTAAGTGATATGTTGTACTTAAATTCAAATTGGTCCCATATCCTTTAAATAACCCCTTCCAAAAATTGGAAGTGAACTTGGGATCTTGGTCTGACACTGTTGCCTTAGGCACACCATGTAGCCTAGCAATTTATTTCATATTTATTTTTGCAATATTGATTGCCTTATGAGTTACCTTCACTGGAATGAAATGTGGAGCCTTTGTAAGCTTGTCCACCACTACCATGATGGAATCATGTTGCCTTGTTGTCCTAGGAAATTTGGCAATGAAATTGATAGTAACAACTTCCAATTTCCATTTAGGAATGGGCAATGGTTGCAAAAATCCCACTAGATGTATGTGCTCAGCCTTGACCGTCTGACATTCCATGCATATGGCCAAATAATCAATGATAACCCTCTTCATTCTAGGCCAAAAATATCGGCCTCTTACAACTGTAATAATTTTCTAGTATCCTGGATGTCCAACGTATGGCACATTGTGCATCTCCTTTAAAACCGAATTTCTCAAATCTTGAGAAATGGGAACATAGACTATGTTATCGAATAAGAGAATTCCATCCTCTTCTAGCTTGCAATCCTTATATTTTTGTTGTAGAATATTCTGCTGCAAGCTTTCTTTGACTTTCACATAATGTTGGTCTGTTATTACAACCTCTAGAATTCTATCTTTTAAGTCTATCATGTACATACTAATGGTCGTATCATGCATTTTATGCACCCTTCTGCTAAGTGCATCAACCACCTTGTTCTCTTTTCCCTTTATGTTCTTGATGTCAAAGTCATATTCATTGAGAAAGTTCAACCATTTAGTTTGCCTGGAATTTAGTGTTGGTTGTTCAAATAAGTACTTCAGACCACCATGGTCTGTCTTCAATTCAAATTTTCTGCCCATAAGTTAATGCCTCCACATCCTTAAAGCATGTATTATGGATGCCAACTCGAAGTCACGCGTGGCATAATCATTTCATGCTCCTTAAATTTTCTGGACTCATAATAAATTACATGTCCATTTTGTGTAAGGACTCCACTAAGCCCTTCCTTGCATGCATCTATGTGCACAACAAAATCCTCATTTGGATCTGCAACTTTTAGAATAGGTGCACTAGTTAGCAAATCCTTGAATGATTGGAAATTCTATTTGCACTTGGCACTCCATTCAAACTTTACTCCTTTCTTTTGAAATATGTTATTGGGTGTGCAATCTTGGAGAATCCCACAATGAATCTCCTGTAATATCCAACTAGACCCATAAATGATCTAACCTTTGAAATGTCTGTTGGCATTGGCCAACTCTTGATTGCTTCAAACTTCTTTGGATCCACTGCTATGCCATCTTTTGAAACAACGTGACCCAAATAATGGATCTGCTTTCGATAAAAAAAAAGTGCATTTACTCAACTTGGCATACAACTGGTTCTCTCCCAACACTTGTAGCACCATCCTTAGATGTTTCTCATACTCCTCCTATGTCTTAGTATAGATAAGAATATCATCCAAGAATACAATGACAAACTTGTCCAAGAAATCTCTGAACAACCCATTCATTAGACACATAAATTTAGCAGGTGCATTTCTCAACCCAAAAGGCACCACTACAAATTCATAGTGTCCATACCTTGTCTGAAAGGTTGTTTTTTCTAGTATCTTCTTCTCTAATTCTCACTTGATGATAACTTGATCTCAAGTCTATCTTGGAGAATATATTTTCTCCCTTCAACTGATAAACAATATCATCAATCCTTGGCAAAGGATATTTGTTCTTGACTATAACCTTGTTCAACTGTTTGAAGTCAATACACAACCTCGACGTTCCATATTTTTTCTTAACAAAATGAACTGGGGCACCCCAAGGAGAAACACTTGGGCATATGTACCCCTTATTCAAAAAATCTTCTAGCTGCATTTGCAATTCCTTCAACTCCAACGTGATCATTCTATAGGGATTTTTGGACACTGAGGCAACTCCGAGCATTAAATCAATAGAGAAATATATATCCCTCTTTGGTGGAAATCTTGACAACTCCTCAAATACATCTTCATACTCTTACAAGACTGAATAATCTTCAAGACTTGGCTCCTTATCCTTCATTGGATATTCCATATGGGCTGCATATATCTAACACCCTTTTCTAAAACTTCTCTTCAACTGCAATGTTGAAATCTCTCAGACATATATAAGCCTCAGAATACCTTGCACTACCCTTGAATTCCCTTCCTCATCAAGACATGTGAAATCCTTGTTATAACAATATACGATAACACGATGCTTTTTATTTTCAATCTATACCAATCAAGCAGTCATAAGACCCAACCAATATGATATTCAAATTTTCCTTGGTGTTAATTCCATTCATGTTTACTGGGAAATCATTAACAAGCTCATTGATTCTTCTCTTGGTTCCAGTAGCTAGTTGAACTAACCAAGATTTTTCATGCTTACATTTATTCAATTTAAATCTTTCAACTAGATTTGATCTATATAACGACGACTAGATCTAGAATCAATCAAAATAACTATGGGTTGATTATCAAACTTACCTTCCACTTCAATCATATGGGATTGATAGTCTGCTTGTCTATTTTCCAAGGTTGCATAGATCCTTGGCATGCTTCCACCCACATCCTCTATTGTCTCCTCTTTCTTGATGTTATGCACAATCCTAATTTTATCTCCACGACGAGGACAATCTTTATACATGTGATCTCCTTCACATCCACAACACTTTATGGGCTGTTGTCTTGGCCTCTTTCCCAAGGAATATTTCATTTTATGATCACCTTGATATGTCTTCCCTTGTTGATGTGCTTGAGATATATTCCCGATGAAAGGTGGCTTGAGTGCTTTCTTCCTTTTATCCACAATCCTACTTTTATCTCCATGGTGAGGACAATCTTTATACATGTGATCTCCTTCACATCCCTGACACTTTATGATTTGTTGTCTTGGCCTCTTTCCCATGGACACTATCATTTTTTGATCACCTTGATATGAATTCCCTTGTTGACGTGCTTGAAATATATTATTGATGAAAGGTGGATTGAGTGGTTTCTTCCTCCGATCCATCTTTCCTTTCTTCTTATCATCCCAGGCCTTTTGGAAATTTGGCCTTCCTCTGTTATGCTCATACAAATACTTATCCTTTATTATGGCCTCTTCTAAATTCCCAGGCTCATTAAACATAATTTTATCCTCGTAGAAGGATGGAAGTCCACTTAGGAACCTTTGAATTTTGACATTCTCATCCCCGATGAAGCTCACACACCTGAGAAGTTCCAAAACTTTTCTCTCATATTCATCCGTGGTCATGTTCCCAAGTTTGAGTTCAAAGAACTCTTACATCTTCTTGTCATAATATTTCTATGAGAAGTACTCCAGCCGGAAATATTTCTTGAACTGCTTCTAAGAAATTCTCTTTTCATCAAGGTGCTTAACCTGTTGAAATCGATCCCACCAGATAGATGTATTTCCTTGAAGGTGGTAGGCTGCATTTCTATTTTCTACATTTGATGAGTAATTATATAATTGAAAATATTTCCTCATTTTCAGAAACCATGCTTCTACATCTTCTCCTTTCTTGTTCTCTCCATCAAATGATGGTGGCTTGATTTTCCTTAGCTCCCCTTGCAAGCTATATTATCCATGTCTCCTCCTCAGATTCCTAATAGGAGACATACTTGGGTTGTTGTCTGAACTTGAACATGTTTATGCTCTTTTGGTTGAGTTCCCTTGGTAATGATGATGTTGATGCCTACTAACTCTCCTTTATTGTCTAGATCCTCCATGATCATCCCTCCTATGACGATATCTAGAAACCTCCACTTGCCTTTGTTAAGCCCTAAATAGTGGCACATTACCCCTTAATTGGGGCATATTACATTAATATTGTTATTTTATTCATGTCGAATTGGGTCCATTAGTTGTAATTGTACGTCCTAGTCTACTATATATACCAAGGAGACCTTTTCCTTTGGAATCATCTTGTATTTGTGAATTTATGTGGTGTATAAGGAGGTTTCCCCCTCAAAGAGACGTATCATCTGAAATTATCTACCTATCAAGGCATGGAGTACTTATTCTGATGTTTTTATTCTATTTGGATATTTGTTTCCTAACATTTGGTTTCAGAGCTCAAGGTCTTGGGGTTTTGCTGCTACATCTGAGACACCTTGAAATTTTCGCTATAACTTTTTTTTTTTTTGGGGGGGACATTTCAAAAGGAATGCCTTAAGGGATATTTAGTAGAAGGATCAAGGTACTTGTGGTTAAAATATAAACTTCTGGCTCTTTATACTTTAGGAGATATAGCATGTGGAAGATCGGGTTCTTGAATCATCTTAAATTCAGTCATCTTGGAATTTTCGCTATAATTTTTTTTCTGTGATGTTTCAGATGGATATTTAGAGGAATTATCAAGGTATGTGTAATTAAAATTTCAGCTTATGGGGCATCTTAATTTTGGATATACACCATGTGTAAGACAGGGTAGCTGATTAGTCCTATTAACTAGTCTCAAACAAGTGTTCAGGGTAAAACAATGATATCTTCTTGAGTGAGTATCCAAATTAAGGTAGACTAGTTGCATTGGATAGTGGACACTATGTAGTATTTATGGTGTGAGTTTTAGAATAATATATTATATATTGTGCACTTGGCATGCTTTACAAGTACACTCTCCTAGAAAGGCCAAAAATCAACAAGGTGTGGGGAAGTTACCATAACTTTCACTTGGCACATCCGATTTTGATTAGACCTATGGCATTGTAGAGAGGAAATATTAGATAACTACAGAACAAAATTTCAGACCCAGAAGGTTTGAAATTTTAAAGATACAATAGAAGAAAGGTCGGCTAGCAGAACAACCTCCAAATCAAGGTTTAAAAGGTGCATTTTTTGTTGTTGGAAATTTGCATATCTTTTGACTAGACGATCCAATTGGGGTGATTCAAAAAGTAGAATAAAGTGGGATAAAAGGAGTATCACATAAATTTGAGAGAAACTTAGGGATTTTTTTAGGTACATACGTGTTCCGACGTCTCTAAACGTAGGAGCTGTCGTTACTGGTCAGCGCTACAACTCAGGGACAATGTGGTTCTTCCACGTACCTAGAGTATATCGGAAGGCCCATTTTGAACAATTGCACATTAGAAAAAAATACTATAGATCTGAGTTCCCACGTACCTGGCATATATTGGGATACCCCCTAGAATCCTAATACTTATCGAGTAAACCTTTTGGCCATCTTGTTGGTATAGTACATCGAGAACAACACTCGAGGAGATCACTCTATAGTACCTGGGTAGTCAGATAATACAACTAAGGGCATGGTCAAGCCTCCATAATTAGTACCCTAATATATTGGGCCGAGTACTATTATTGGACCCCACACGTATATCAGAGAGCTATAACACCTGGCACTCCCTTGTATGCGAGGACCTCTACCTAAGCTAATCAGGAATTCCTACCTTGCAATGATACTTGGCCAACATGCCACCAAAAAATGGAACTTCTATGCCAAATAAGCCTTCAGACAGTCCTACTTGGACTCTTGATGAAGGTGAAGAAATGCACAGAGACATAAATGATTTACAAAAGAAGGCAGTAACAATAGATGAACTATAAGGGATGTTGGATTCAATTGAAGCTAAGTTGGAAGCGATAATGGATACTAAGATGGATGGTTTAAAAGGGGAGATAATGGAAGGATTGAAAAAGTTGCTAATTGAGAGGCCACTTGAAAGTGACAATGTATCCCATGATATTTCTGATGAGGACACAAGGAAGATGAATCAAGACTGGAGAAACTCCAACTTTGGTTTGAAGACCAACCAATTTCCTAAGATCGATATGAGGAAGTTTGATGGCAAGGATCCAATCACATGGATACTCCAGATGGAGCATTTCTTTGATCTACATAATGTGCCACACACGCAAAAGGTATGAATTGTGTCTTTATATTTAGAATCCAATTAGTTTGTGTGGTATCAATGGCTTTGTTCTCGCAAATCACTTGTCACTTGGACAATTTTCACAGAAGAAATGATAACACACTATGAGGATACAAGGAGCAATACCTTCTTCAACCAATTGATAAATCTCAAGCAAAAGGGTTCAGTTGCAGAGCACATTGAGAACTTCCAAAGATTGAATATAAAGGTAGTAGATATTCTAGATGATCACCTGATTGATTTATTTATAGGAACTTTAAAGGATAACATTCAACATGAGGTTCGCCTTTGGGAAACCAAATAATTGGAGAATGTGTTCTGGGTGGCGAGGAATGGCGAGAAAACATTGGGTTTCCTACTGAAGATTCCACTTGGGAAGATGATTCTTTTATACAGAAGCATCCAAAATTACTCGAGCGTTGTGGACAACACTTTTCTGAAGGAGAGGGGCATGTTAAGCCCTAAATAGTGGCACATTACCCATTAATTGGGGCATATTACATTAATATTGTTATTTTACTTATGTCGGCTTGGATCCATTAGTTGTAATTGTACCTCATAGTCTCCTATATATACCAAGGAGACCTTTTCATTTGGAATCATGTATTATTTGTGAAATTATGTGGTGTATAAGGAGGTTTCCCCCTCAAAGAGGCTTATTATATGAGATTATCTATTTGTCAAGGCGTGAAGTACTTATGATTATGTTTTTATGCTATTTGGATATTTGTTTCCTAACAGCCTTGCACCAACTTCTTGCTTTGTGCCCAAATATTTGTTGACTTGCTTCTACATCATATTCAGACTCTGAAGTATCTCCTCCTAAGATTTCATGATCTTTTGGTTATTGGCCCTATAGCTTTGCACTTCTCTTTTCAGACTTCTCATAGTTACAATCTCTTGCCTGTCTCTTCTTCTATTAGATTTTGTCTCAACATTTCCCATGTTGACATGCAGACCTCTGATCTCCTACTCATGGCTATAAGACCCTTGTGCATTCCCCAGATCTCTAGTTCTCATATATGAACTAAAATTTGTTTTCTTGTACCTCTAATTCTACAAGAATATGCATGCAATAATTGTTGTTAAAGTTAAGCATATTGCAAAATATCTATTAATTAGATTACAAGTCATTCTTCATTTCAAATTTGAAGAACACAAATGCACTAATCTAATTTTTGGATTTATAGATGGCTTCTCCTCCTCAAAATATTTCTAGTGACTATTTGTTTGTTCAAATATGAGCTCCTACATGAAAGTTATGGTCTCTATAAGTTTAGATTGTTTTCTCATTTTAGCCATGTATGTTACAAGTGTATTCTTTCTCTTCCTACACATTTTTGTATACCCATATTCCAAATCTGGTTTCATAGTTATCTTATGTGGTTCATAATATTTCCATAGACTACTCCTGTGCCCTAAACAAACCTCTAATCAAGGAGTTATGTCCTTTGGAAGTAAATTGGTGCTGAAAATATACCCTTAGTTGTTTCAGTTGTAACTTTCTCATACGAGCTATGTTTTGTGTTCAAAATAGCTTGTTGGAAAGCTCTCTCTGAGTTCTTTTATTTGAGTTGTAGAAACTCTATATGGTGCCTTTGACACTTATATCTTTGAAAATTCGAACTCCTAAAAACATTGTTTAGGGCCTCAAAATCACTCTGCAAGTTTATGACCTTCATAAATCATAAATTTTCATAGAAAATTGACTATTTTTATTATTATAACACTCCCTTAATATGAGTCGTCGATCTCAAAATTGGGAGAAATCTTAGCTATTAATTCACTAAACCTTCCTCAGGCCTGCAGATGAATCTCCACCATTGATCACCGACTCGGAGCAATTTGGATCATTGATTTTCCAACACTATATTGACGATTGACGATTGGTTATTTCTTTGTTAAATCAAACTTGTTCACTAATTTCCCTGAACCTTGATCATCAACCATCAACCATTTTTTTTAGCAAGCCGATGTTTTCCCATAAATCTCGTCGAACCCTGATTATCAACGATTGGCCATCGACAAATTTCCTTGGAAATCAACTTGTTTACAAATTCCGTCGAACCCTGGTCATCATCCATCTCTTGGTTGACGTGGCATGACACGTAGATGATGACATGGCATGATACATGGATGTTGAAATGGCACTATCACTAATGTGGCATGACACATGGATTTTTACGAGGCAAGACACATCACTCATCCTCTTTCCTTTATCGAAGATTGTCAATTTCTCTTGGATGAATTAAACACCTCACTAAATCTACCGAACCTTGATCATCGACCATTTGCAATTGGAGATTTCCTTTGGACGCATGAAACCTTTCACCAAATTCTTCCAACCCCCAATCATTGACCAACAACAATCATATATTTCCTTTGGCCAAACTAAACTATTTGCCAAACTCACCAATCTAATCATCGACCATCAACGATTTCCATTGCAAACCAATTTTTTTTTCAAATATCCCCAACCAGACCATCGATCATCGAAAATCTCTCTTGGAAAAGTCCAACACTTAGAATTTTCAACCAAATCCTAGATGAATCTAGGCCATTGATCTTCAATTCAATATGATCTTGATCATTGATTCACCAAACTTTTTCGAACTGCGAAAAAAAATGTTGGTTTTTGATTCTTTAATTTCGCCAATTTGTGAAAATATGTCATGGGTGTCGATTCTCTTCTTTTGGAAAAACTCTGAAAAAATCACAAGTTTTTAATTCAATTTAGGATGAATCTAGGGCATTGATCTCAAAATCAACCACAATCTTGGTTGTCGATTCACCAAACTCTCCTGGATTCTTTGACCTCAATCAGAACATGAATTTCGACCTTCCAGGTCGAATCTAACTCTCCAATATTCTCGATTGATGCCATTAAACCCATGAGACAGTTCCAGGGCATTTAAAACTTGAATTTTCTCACGAATTTATTGATTTCACTACGATTTTTAACCGTTTTCCCGAAAATTCATCACAAATAGAAATCTGTAACAACGAAGTTTTACCCAAATTTGCACTGATTCTTCGCCCATACAGGTCCAATGTTGAACTTAGGCTCTAATACTACTTTGTAATGCACCCAACCAAAGGCTAGGTCATGCCACTGCTAAAGGACTATATAAAATTTCTGATACTGATTTGAAATGTGGAAATAACACACAACATGACATCCAAACTCATGCAATTGTCTATGCTACCTAAAAACGTAAATGACATTACTTATATGTGCACAACAATAACTAAAAAACATAAAACAAAATTCAACCACATAAATATAGATTCAGGTGCATCATTCTACTAACAAAAAGTAGCATTACCCAAAATAACTTAGAGTACAATGCACAACAACTATATCAACATTTAGCATAAGTAAACACAACAAATAAGAACACTTATCTTATGAAATGTGCAAGCCGTTGCAGAGGACAAATGTTCCTCCCAAACATAGATGCGTTGTTCCAGTTCTCAACAAAAACTCACCCTCGAGCTGGGGCTATGAATCCACAAGAGACGATGGCCCCTAAGGCTAGCTAATGTCCCCCTCTCAAGAATCAATTCCCACAACAAATTTCAGTCCACCATCTCTCTTCCCCACAACCTGCACAACCTAGGGATGGGATCCCCCTTCACTGCTCATAGTACCTCAGGCCTTCCCAGTCCCCTCCAAGGCTTCCAACACAGGTTGGAGAGGAAATATCTCTCTATTGGGACCTCAAGAATTCTACAATTGTGATAGGAATTTACACAACAACAAAATGATTGCTTCTCTTGATAATTTTTGAACATAATATTTCTCACAGGCTCGCAATCTCTCTTCCCATGAAATTGCAGCTCCAAACAACTACCAATTGTACCCACTATGGTTGCCTTCAAGATTCAACACTCCAAACTCTCTTTTTGTCCAAAAATCTCCATGTAAAAACTGTTTTGCATGCAAAAACGTGAATGTGTAATTTTGCCCCTCTATCCATATGAATTTCCCCTCTTTCTCTTGTTTGCTTGACTTAAACTCTTCCCCAAGCTGATCATACTTATCCCCCGTGCTCTCAATAACTATGGGATGTGACTTCTCACACCCACCCTCTTATATGAATTCAATGGTTGGGCTCTAGAACACTCAACAGATAATGGAAGGTTCATTGTAAGGATAATTTAGAAAGAAAACAGGTTTGGCTTTAATAGACATGGGTAAACTCTACCCCCTTGGAGCCCTTCCCTCTCTTTTAGAAACTAGGCCCCCAAATCCTCATCTGTGTCCATTTGCAGCTAGCGATACATTGTATATATTATATTCAATTTACATCATTTACATATTACATCGCTTGGCCCTTGGTTGTACATTACATTTACAATATACATCACTAGTTTGGGGTTTGAAAATGGGGATGTTACATGTCTTGGAAGAAGTAAAAAGACTAAGTTTCAAATTACTTTGGGTTGGTGATTGTAAGAGGAAGAATTTCCCATGGGTATATTGGAAAAAAAATCACATTCCCGAAAGAAATGGGTGGCTAGGGTATTAAAAATATTCATTGCTTTGCAAGAGCAATGGCTACAAAATGTGTGTGGAGACTTATTGAACGAAGAGGGATGTAGTGTAAGGTGGTTAAGAAAAAATATAGTGAGCCCTTATTTGTGGAAGATTAGATAATATCATATTCTAAATCTTTTCAAAATGCCTTAGTTATATGGAAGACAATAGTTTTGGCCTTCTCATTGATTGGAAAATTACTAGTGTGGAAGGTAGGTGCTAGAAATAAAGTGAATCTAGGAGATGATCCATGGTCAGATGTGATGAAAACTGTAAGTTACCTAGGAATATGGTGGAAATTTTGAGAGCTGATGGATTTTATTATTTGTATCAAGTACTTGATCCTGTAAGAACAACTATTATAAGTCTAGAATGGTGTGATGCTCAGAGGATGGGTTTTGTTGGAAAAGAGGGCCAGATTTGGAAAAAATATTCCCATGCTTTAAAAAGTAGTCAAGTTAGGATAAAAGAAGATGAAGATGAAGATGATATTATTTGGTCCAACAATCATGTTTGTGGTAGATATACTCCAAAGTTAGGTTATAAAGTTCTCAGGGAGGAAGATTTGCCCAAGAATAAGATGCAGTGGTACAAAGGGGTGTGGAAATTCAAGGTGTTGGAGTTACTTCACACACAACTAGGATTTTTTTCCTAAGGTTTTTCCTTGTTTATTAGTCATAATTAGTCATTATCCAGTCTCATGTATTTTAGGGGAGAATATTCCACCTGGAGAATATTCTCTTTCATTTGACACTTCAATTTGACTAGTTGAGTTGAGTTTAGATGTTGCATTGGTTTTGTCACCATGAAACATTGGGATCATCACCATGATAATGCGCACTTTCCTTGGGATCATCACCATACTGGCGCATTACCCTTGATTCCTTGATCTACTCCTCACTACTCTATGTTCAGTCAGTTAACTGAAGACTAGTTGACTAGTTAACTCAACTACGTTGCAGTTCACTCCCGTAACTGCCTGAGAGACTAGACTAGGTGGAAGTTCACTCCCATAACTGCTGGTGTGTGTCCAAATCACTCTAGACCACCAATATGGCACATTGGTTCTCCTCAAGTGCACACTCATTGAGTTATACATAGTATATCATGTGTAAATTATTCATTATTCATTACAGTTAATGAGAATTCTTATATTCTTTCTCTCCTTCTTCTTCTTTCTCAAATTCTCTCTGCAAATGTGTGTATTATTGTTTATCTAGATACATTATGTGCAGGCTCAACACATTTGCATGGTATCAGAGCCGACAGACTGCTAAGCAAAAGTTGCACCAAAATTGTTTGCAGGTACAAAAGATTGAAGACAACGGAAAGATGGATTTCCAAAAAGAATTCATTCTTACACCTTACAACTACTTTGCATGGAAGGAGAAAATGACCATACATATCTGAACCATAGGGTTGTACCGGTTAAAATTGAATATAGAGACAAAACCAACATCATCCATATAAAAATCCAAGTACTTAAATCGCATGGATGAGGCACTTAGAACAATTTGCAGTTTTATTTCTCCCGATCTCCTTTTTCACATATCTTCCTGTAAGACTCCCAAGAAAGACTGGACCACCTTGGAAGGGATCTTTCGAAAAAAGGATGAGATGAGGGGACACATGCTGGAGGTGG
Source organism: Picea sitchensis (assembly GCA_010110895.2). NCBI lineage: Eukaryota > Viridiplantae > Streptophyta > Pinopsida > Pinales > Pinaceae > Picea > Picea sitchensis. The sequence goes on along the minus strand of SNQJ01S0001301.1, from coordinate 114,964 downwards.
GTCTACTCACATTAGATCCAAAAAGCTTTGATAATATCCAAGATTTCTTTACAAAATTCAAGGATTTACTGTCACAACTCAAAGCTTGCGGGGTTGATAAATCGAAGGAGGAGAAACAAATGGTTTTCACCATTCTCTCCAAGCTTGGTCCTGAATTCTCTGTAGTTGTATCCACATTCCATTTGGTCATATTCGCCTCTGGAGCCATCTGGAAGATGCATTTTCTTGAGGACTTTATTGAATCCCTAACACAAGAGCAAACCAAGCTCATCAACATGGGCACAATCAAAGGCCCAAGGGAACATGCAGTCACTGTGCAAGATGGCAGCCAAAAATATCAGAAATCTAAATAAAAATATAAACGGAAAGCTCATGCAAGGGTACACAAAACCCTTCACCGATGCCTCCGGATCCAAAGGGGAAAAGGGAAGAAAAGGGGAGAAATGAACGTACTGTCACAAAGGATTCCATCCAGAATCCACATGCATACAAAAGAAAATAGATCTAATGTCTCAAATACTTCAGCAAAACAAACTTGGAGATTGCATCCTCAAGGGTTCCAAGAAGAAGAAGCCAGAAGATCTGAATTCTAAGAAAGACAATTCTAGCCATGCCTTGATTGCCATCAACTCCTCTCTCGATGCTTGGATCGTAGATTAGGGAGCATCACATCAAATGGCTGCCTCAAAAGCAGTATATTCTTCATTGGATGCATGCAAAGGTCCTCCTATTCTGATGAGGGACAACTCTTCTGTCGAAGTCACCGACAAAGGAAGGATTGAACTCACCAACGAAAGCTTCGAGAATGTGTTGCATGTTCCCAAACTTTCCGTCAACCTTCTCTCCATGCATCAGATGACGAATTCTGGCACTGGAAAGAAATTCATATTCACACCAAATATCATGGACATATACGACATGCAAACGAACTCCAAGGTTGCTACTGGTGAGGTAAATCATTAGTTTAGATTTCATACATTTTCTGAATTCATTGAACCTGATTCTTCTATACTGCTTACTCATGTTGATGAAAGTAGTAGGACATGGCATGAAAGGTTTGTACATTTGAAGTTTAGATACATGAAACAACTTAGCAAGAAAATATTGGTTGATGGTCTACCATACATCCATTTCTCCAAGGGAGTATGTGAGGGATGTGTTCTCTGAAAACACCCTCAAGAGAAATTCGACAAAGGAAAGTCTCAGAGAGATTCTGTGCCTTTAGATCTGATCCACAGTGACCTTATGGGTCCTTTTCCGTATCCATCTATCACCTAAGCGAGTTTGTTCTCATTTTTGTTTATAATTTCTCACGTTTTACATGGATCTACTTTCTGAGGCAAAAATCCGAGGTCTTTCAACACCTCAAATATTTCAAAGCCCCGGTTGAGACACAGTCCAAAAAGACGATAAAATTCCTCTGAACTGATAATCGGGGATAGTATGTCAATCCATGATCTTTTCCATGAGGCAGGGATTCAATTGAAACACACAGTTCCCTATACTCCGAAACAAAACATAGTTGCTGAGTGGAAAAACAGATCTCTAAAGGAGATGACATCTTGCATGCTGCGTGCGAAGTCACTACCACAAAGACTATGGGCCGAAGCACTTAATTGTGCAACATACATCCAAAATAGATCTCCCCATAGATCTGTCAAGGATAAGACCCCCTATGAGGCTTAGAGCGGCCTCAAAACGGAAGTGACCCACTTTCACATTTTCGGTTCACGTGCATGGGCCCAGATTCCCTCTGAAAAGAGGAAGGAACTTGATCCACATAGCACTGAGTGTATTTTTGTTGGATACCCTGACGATGTGAAGGGATATAGGCTTATTTATCTTTCCTCAGACCGGCTCATCATCGAGTGTAGTGTCCAATTCGAGGAAAGTGTCTCGCATGTACCTCAATAGTCGCATGCAGGCACCTTCATTCTTCCACCTGTCCAAGATGATGATCATGCACATGCCGACTCATCTTCAGATGAGAGTTATGATTCAAAGGACTCAGATGATTCAAAATCAAATTCAATATAGTCAGATGCAGAGTCAGAGCATCCAGATGGAGTTGCAAAGCTAGAGAAGAGGCTCAAGTGTGCGCAGACTACTCTTCATGATGTAGGGGATCTCATTGGTGATCCAGTCGATACTATGAGGATTCTATCTTATTTCGTGGAGCCTCCTGTTGCACTCACTGCCACCGAACCATTTCCCTCCAGGCATATTTTCTTGGTTCAATCTTTTGATCCATAGTCTTATGGCGAGGCTGCTGAAAATCCCTTTTGGGAATCCGCCATGAAGGAGAAGTACAACTCCCTCCTCGAGAACTAGACTTGGGATCTGGTTCCCCTTCCTTCTGGGAGGAAAATTGTCAGATGCAGATGGGTCTGCAGGACCAAGATTGCAATGGATGGATAGATTAGCAGATACAAATCCAGGCTTGTTGCCAAAGGATTTCAGTAGGTGCATGGTATTGACTATGATGAGACCTTTTCTCCAGAAGCAAAGATGGATTCCATACAATTGGCACTTGCCATTGTGGCAACCAAGGAATGGGAAGTCCATCAGATGGACACAAAGAATGCATTTCTTCATGGTGATCTCTGTTAGGAGATCTATATGGAGCAGCCCCAAGGATTTATGCAGGACTCATCTTTGGTCTGTTGACTGAAGAAGTCCCTTTATGGTCTCAAGCAGGCTTCGAGGGCATGGTATGCTAAGATGGACTCCTACATGTTGTCATAGAACTTATTACGTTGTAAATCAGACCCAAATGTATACATGCTCAGGACGACTGATTCACTTCTACTTTTAGTTCTATATGTTGATGATTTGTTGATCATCGGTTGCTCGACTTCATCTATTGCTATAGTCAAGAGAATTCTACATGACAGGTTTTTGATGACGAAGATGGGTCTGTGACACTTCTTCCTTGGACTCGAGATCAGTCGGGATGCATCAGGCATCAAACTGTTTCAGGCTGAGTATGCACAAGATCTTCTTGAGAGATTTCACATGACAGACTGCAAGTCTGCTCCAACTCCTTTCCTATCAGGAGTCAAACTTGAGGACGGCGGGTAGATTCCATTGGTTGACAACACACTGTACATACAACTAGTGGGGAGCTTATTGTATCTCACACAATCCATACCAGACCTATCCTATGCAGTTGGCACAGTTTCTAGGTTCATGTAGGAGCCACATGAGCTACATTGGAAGGCTGCAAAGTGTATCCTTAGATATGTACATGGCACTATCACCTTTGGGATTCATTATGAAAAATAATCTACATTAGATCTCATTGGGTTTACTGATTCTGACTGGGTTGGCAATAGCACCGATCGTAAGTCCACATTTGGTTACTCACTCAATCTTGGTTCCGGGCCTACCTGTTGGTCGAGCAAGAAGTAAGTTGGCATCGCTCTATCTTCAACCGAGGAAGAGTACAGAGGGGTAGTTAACATAACCATTCAGACTATGTGGCTACAACATTTTCTCACTGAGTTGGGCATTCAGTTTCATCGACCGATCGTCATCTGGTGTGACAACGAGAGCACTCTGAAGTTATGCAGAGATCTAGTTTAGAGGCATCAGATGAAGCACATTGATATCCACATCAACTACATCTGAGACTTAGTACACGAGGGGATCATCGACCTACAGTTCTATCCTTCAGCAAAACAGACAGCATACATCTTCACCAAGACATTCACTGAGCAAAAGTTCCAATCTCTGTGAAGTCATCTTGGAGTGAAGGACAAAGTTGCCTAGCAATTGTAGTTCTTCTTTTTACATACATTGTACATTGAGGGGGGGGTTTTCCCATGAGGTTTTCCCTCTTTCCTCACTTTATTTTAGTGTATCTCTTGTATTTGGGTACCTAACATGGCCCCGTTGCTGGGACCCATTCTTTATTTTCACCATAGTGATGTTCAGGGGGGGTGTTGGAGTTACTTCACACACACCTAGGATTTCTTGTTCCTAAGGTTTTTCCTTGTTTATTAGTCATAATTAGTCATTATCCAGTATCCTATATTTTAGGGGAGAATATTCCACCTGGAGAATATTCTCTTTCAGTTGACACTTCAGTTTGAATAATTGAGTTGAGTTTAGATGTTGCATTGGTTTTTTCACCATGCAACATTGGGATCATCACCATGCTAATGCGCACTTGCCTTGGGATCATCACCAGACTGGCGCATTACCCTTGATTCCTTGATCTACTCCTCACTACTTTCTGTTCAGTCAGTTAAATGAAGACTAGTTGACTAGTTAACTCAGCTTGATGGCAGTTCACTCCCGTAACTGCCTGAGAGACTAGACTAGGTGGCATTTCACTCCTGTAACTGCTGGTGTGTGTCCAGATCACTCTAGACCACCACTATGGCACATTGATTCTCCTCTAGTGTGCACTCATTGAGTTATACATAGTATATCATGTGTAAATTATTCATTATTCATTACGGTTAATGAGAATTCTTCTATTCTTTCTCTCCTTTTTCTTCTTTCTCAAATTCTCTCTACAAATGTGTATATTATTGTTTAGCTAGATCTATTATGTGTAGGTTCAACACATTTACACAAGGGCCCACTCAAAACAATTTTTTTGATGTGGCTAGCTATAAATCAAAGGATCTCCACATGGGATGCCATGCAAAGGAGAAGATGGTTGGGTCTTGGGAGATTTCCATTATGCAAGGTATGTTAGGAATACATTCCATATATTTCCATTCATTTTTCATATGTTGTTTCTGCGTGGAAGGAAATTGATGTTCTATGTTCTATTAGGTATGAGAAATCCATGGGGAGGTGCATAATGTGGAGCTTTCTCTTACTACTCGGTGTCAAAATCTCCTGATAAGGGTGTGTAAGGAACTGCCTATTAATTTTTCTTGGGGGATTTGTCTCATTAGGAATTCAAGTCTATTTGAAGCTATTATTACCCCTCCACAACTATATGCTTCTTAAGGACTATCAATTCTTAAACATTTCAAACAAGTTAATGATAACAAGTCCCCAAGAGTGGTGATAAATGAAGTTATTGACAAATATGGATCCTGGGCCTACTTTGATAGGCTGCCTAGAGGGAACCACTGATTGGAGGGGTAGGGCAGATAATATATCTATCTAACACTCACTGGTACAAATTTAAAGCATTCCATGATAGAAGTTCCAATACCAAAGTTGAATTGTTGGTCTTAAAATAGGTTTTAAGTGTGGCAACAAATAAGGTTGTCCAAAAAATTTAAATCATGGGTGATTCTCTGTTAGTCATATAATGGATGAAGGGGGAATGAGAATTATAAATTTTTATTCTAAGGCCCATATTTGAGGAGATCTTGAATATTAGAGATGTGATAGTTGATGTTTCTTTTATGCATGTTTATAGATAAAGGAACATGAAAAACAAGTGGGAAAAACATGAATAAAACATGAAAATAGATCGTATTTATTCATTGTCTTCTTGTTTTTCCCACCTGTGCCATCTGCAATCCTTATTTTGATAGTAAGTCTATTTTCATGTTTATAGATAAAGGAACATGAATAAAACTCAGTGATGTCCTATTGTTTGTACCTTGACCACTTCTCTTAAATGAAATGATTTTTTTTTCCACCATGTATAAGATGCCACCTACTCCATGTATCCTTGGCGAGCCTTGGCATGTTGTAATGAACTAGCCCCATGCCTTAGATATATTAATATTTGGATTCCTTATTACTCTTGACCTTTTTACAATTCGTAGACTTCCTTATTTATCCACAATCATAACTTATCTAATGACTAACATGTATTGGCATAACCTCTTTCTCCTAAAATGCCATTTCATTCCTTGCTATACATAGACCCAGGGTTATGGTACAAGATAAAGCCCTATGTTCTATAATTGATTTGTTATTGAACTAGGTTTTAAAACATTTAATAATGTTTCCTGTAGCCTAGGTCCTTTTTCCATTCATCATTTTCAAAGCTTCCATCTATACTTATTCAATGAAAGAACATTGCACAAATAAATGATCTAGTGATTCATCACTTGATTTACATAATATGCACCAATCATGACCATGCCCATTCTTTGTTTGCAATTATCTCATGTCATAACTTTATTAAATTAAGCTAACCAAAGAAATATTCTAGCTTTTAAATGACAATTCAGTTTCGATATTTCCTTCCACGACCATTGCTTTTCTTCCACTTATTCATCTTCTATCCTAACCTCATAACCTAGTTTTGTAGTGTAGTTTATGGAGGATTTGTTTATAGACCATATGATTTCATCCTCTTCATCTTTTAACCCTTTTCCCCGAGGAAAAAAGTCATAATTTTGTTCATGTATATTAAATTTACAATATCAAATATTTGTGCAAAATTCTAACAGTCTTTTAAGTGTAAAAAAAGACTTCTAAAATCCCATAATTATTCATCTCCAGATGTTACCTACAAAAAACCTATGCATATTTTGATTCTTTTTTACATTCCTCTTAGTAGGCTAGCTTGTGGGCCACAATTTTGATAAAAAAATGAAACAGATCTCTTATACAAAAAGTGTAAATACAACTATCATAAATACAAAAGCAACCCAAGAGACGACCGATCAAATGAAAGGCAAGTGGGAATATTCAGTGTGGAACCCATTTAAATCTTCTTGAACAATCTATTCCCCAAGATGAACTTGAAGACATTCTTTTAATGGGAGATACACCCCTTGATTTCTTTCTCTGAAAATGTGAGAAAAGGTGAACTAGGCAAAGCCCTCAACAATACCTAGGATTTCCTCATATAGTTCTTGTAGATTAAAATTTTACAAAGTATACTCCCTCTTGAGCCATTTTATAACAAGTTGAGAATCACCAAATATTTGAAGTTTTCAAACCCCATCTTCTGTTGCTAGAGTTAGTATAAGCTTTGGTTCCATCAACTAAGTCTTGTTGTTGGACCCTTGACTAATGTCTTCTTTAAATATAATTATACGAGACTCATTGATATGTAATAGGCCTCCTACCCCTCCCACTAGTGGCTCACCTCGAGAGGCACCATCAAAATAGGCCCAAGAATTTGAATGATCAATAACCTCTTCAACCACCTATCAAGGAGATTTTTTATTCTTCGATTGCTTAGCATAAGAGAGAATGTTCCACACTTGAATAACACATTGGGTTGGAGTGATGACTTTGCTCCCAAAGATTTTGGCATTTTGTGCTAACCAAACACCTCAAGTGGTGATTAAGGGTAAGGCCCTAAAATCTTTAGTAGCAGGTTTTGTACACCATTTATATAGAGCACCTTCAATGGTGTTTCTAGAATAGGGATCTCTTATACCCGTGAGACCTTCCAAATCTTTCCAAACCAATTTTGAGTAAGAACAATCCAAAATTAAATGGCAATTCGATTCTTCATTTTCCATACAAATGCTGCACCATTGTGGGATCTTTATATTTCTTCCATGTAATATACCCCGGGTGATTACTTTTTTGTTGAAGAGTAACCACATAAAAACACAAGTTTTAGAAGGATAATGAAACCTACGAATTTCCTTCCACCACCATCTAAAGTCATCTTTTAACTTTATAGCATTGTGCTTCAAATTAAATATATATTGTTTCCATTCCATTACTATTTCCCCTTGGAGATCTAACTAAGTAATTGATTTCCATTATTGACTCCATAAGGATGTATTTTATTGATCTACAACATTTGCTAGGTTGTATATCTCTATACCATGTAAAGCTTATTATAGAGGTTCAAAAGTTACCTATACATCCCATTCAAGGATCTTCTCCTAACATCACTTTGCTTCATTTTCCTACCTTTCATGTGAACTACCTTCCTATCAAAGAAAATGCTTTCACCAAAGCCTTCTAGACAACTAAGGCTCCTCCAAAATCCTTTACCACAATTCTAATATAATCCTCCATAGTCATAGGTGCCATATGGTCAACACACATAAATCCCCCCCAAAGGCCCTCATTTTGCATCAATCTCCGCGAACTTTTAGTATCCAAAGCTTGTACAAACACATGTATATTCTTTAGACCCAAACTCTAGCTTCTCTAGAATTTGCAGTTTTTTCCACTTTACTAGAGGAATACCTTCCTTTTCTCCTTTGCCTATCCACAAGAAACTAAGCCATGTTTTTGTGATTTTCTCCAATATACCTCTGGGAATATGGGATAAAGATGAACAATAAAAAGGTATTCCTTCCAAAATAGATTTTACTAAAGTCAACCTACCTTCTACATATAATCATTTGTAACGCTAGTTAGTTAGCCTCCCTTCAATCTTCTCATAAAGCCAATGCCAATATTTGACTCTATGATCATTGGGATTTAAATAAAACCAAGCCATTTTATCCCACTATCAAAAGGATCCAAAGTATAGGCCATTACATCATAGCATTGTCTTTCTAATTCATCCCCAAGTCCATTAAACAAAATAAAAGACTTCTAGGCATTCACTTCCATTCTTGTAGCTTTATAGTACATGTCTAGAACTTCCTTCTACTCCTCTGCTTCTCTAACTAACCCTAAACCAAACAAAATAACATCACGAGCAATGGATAAATGTGTTAAAACTATAGAGTTTCCCATATTGATACCCTTAATCAATCCTTCTCTTTTTCAAATCAATACCATCCCGCTTAACCCTTTCGCCACTAGTAGAAACAAAAAGGGTGACATTAGGCACCCATGCCTGAGACCCCTTGTAGCATAGAAGAATTTTACGGTTGATCTATTTATCTTGACTACAAATTATGTTGAAGACAAGCACCCCATTATGTAGTTTACCACTTGGGGTTTTCATCCCTATTTGAACCAAAATTAATCTCAAGTAGGGCCTACTAACTTTGGCATGATGCCTTAGCCTGATCAAGTTTCATCACCATGATATACAATTTTTAAGTATTTATTGTGTGTAATCCTTCTTGTGTTGCTCCAACTGCTGCATGAATTTGTCTATTGTGTAGAAGGCCAAACTAATTTTCAAACATGAAATCATAGATGATTCCTTTAGGTTTGTTAGCCAATTTTTTTGTTATAATTTTGTAAATTGAATTACACAATGATATATACCTATAGTCTTCAAAGGATTCTGCACCATTATTTGGTATCAATGCTATGAATGTGGCATTTGGTGCACCTATAACTTTTCTTAAGATCCTAGATTCTTCAATAACCCTTAACAACTCTTCTTCCAAAAATCATAGAACCCCAAGTTAAATTAAGTTGTCCAACCATCTAGACCTGAACTCTTTCATTTTTTAAATGATTTCAAAATTGATTTCAATTTCCTTGAAGTAACTTCTTATTACTACAATACGAAGCTATAGTGTCATTATAGCCCTCAATCCCCTGGTTGAGTTTTTTGCTAGCACACGTCAATGTTTTGTGTCATTTTTTTTACTCAAGTTTGTGTTGTTTTTGCATTGTAGCCATGAGGCTCAAAATATTGAAAAATATGTTATTATTTTTCATTGTGGTGCATCATGTGTGTGTCATCTTGACATCACTCATGCATTACATGAATCAATCACGCGTCTCTTGTGTCCTTTGTGTGTCGTTTAGCATCAAAATAACATCTTATTTATAGCCACATTACATTGTATTAGCAATGTCACGAGGTCTATAATAAAACAAAAATTATGTTTTATGAAATTGTTGTCTCATCCACACAAAAGTTTAACTCCATTTTTCTAGGGAGTTCCAACTTGTCATTGCCAAGGGTTCAACTTGTAGAACTTGACATAAAGAATCATAAGGTAATCGTGTGAAGGGAATGATAAAACCTGATGTGAAGTATCATAAATTCACCATGAATGTCAGGAGGGGGTGTGTGTGGAGAGAAATCGAATAAACCAAGGAGGGGAAAATTTAGAAGAAATAATAATACCATATTTTGTACGATTGGATACCATCATAGCACATCACACTCAATGCACCAAGATATTACAAAATAGGGGATTATACATGCATGTATATGAAAATATGTTATGATATTGCTCCATGAACCAAAATTGCAGTTAAACAATTAAGCAAATGTATATCCTCCATGTAACCCATATTTTCTCTTCAAATGTCAAGATAATACACTACATTAGAGAAGAGAAACAATCACCATTCAAGAAGTTGTTAAGTACCTAGTATTGTGGCATACCACCTAGCCTAGATTCATGCTAAAGAATTCTTCCCTGTCATCTTATTTGATTTTAGTGGGATTGATAAGACCTTCATATCCTCAAATTGTAGCCTTTAAATTCCCCAAGGAATAGAGACTTGTTTTCTTTCCTTCACCATCACCTTTGGATTCATCATCATCCCCTCCTCCCTTTTTGTTTTCTCCACTATGCTTTTTCAAACTACCACCATCCTTCTTATCCCCACCACCACACCTTCCTTATTTTATCCCCTTCTTTATTTCTCATATTCTTATTGTCTCCATCCTTCTCTTTTGGGGTAATCTTCATATAATTCCTACTCTTTCTGTGGAGATATAATGGATTGCAGTGATTATTATAAATAATGGATGGATGGATCCAACGTAAAGATGAGAACGAGTTATCCATATTTTTTTGTTTTTGGTTGACTAGGGTAGGGGGGAGCTATGGGATCTAGAAGCCAAGACAAGAAAACTTTTCTTTTTCTTTAAATATTATATTGTAGAGTAGACATCATGTTGGGTATGGTCATGGAAGATGTGCCTTAGATGTGGGTTGATATGCTTAGCTAGTTCACTCTCGTTGTGTTATTCATGATGTTGAATGTGGTGATTGGAACCATTGTTGGATTACTTCTGAATAGGGGAAATTTTAAGAACCTCCCATAAATATATACGTATAATAAATGGGTGAATACCCATGATACATAGGAAAACGTGAAGGCTATTTTATCAATAATGTAATAGGCATATATAATTTTTTGGTGATTCTTTCTTTAAATTTTAAAATCTTGTAAATTCTTAGCGAATCTTTCACTGAAGATTAAAAATTGTAAAGTATTGGTGAATCTTTCTCTAAATATCATTACCACAATATCATAAATTTTCATAATAATGGTTTGAATGTCACTCACACAATATCATAGGTGTGAACCTAAAAGACATGTAAAACTATAAGTCAACGTAATTTTATGTTGAAATTTTCTAACTATGGAGATTACAACATAAGACACATATATAAATGTAGAACTTGTCATGAACTAGTGGGGAAGAAAATATTAATACAACTATTTCATTCAATGTAACCTTATGATTACAAAGTTGCTTCGATGAACGGTCAAAGCCATCTCCACCTCTACTTGTGTGATTTGTTAAATGTGGTGCAAAATTAACAATGTAAATATGATGCAAAATTAAATGTCAGTCGAGATTTATTTATTTTAAGAAGAATGATTGTATTTGTACTAAAAATAGTAGTGGACGAACCGTCAAGAATGATGATACAAAATTGAAGCAGTATTTCAATAATTTTCTCTCCAAAAATTGTCAAAAAGAGTTCTCTATTGACTACAATTTGAACTATTTGTAAATTTCTATAGCTACCACTTTCTATTTGGGTTTATTATTGTCATACAAATTGTCTTAACCAAAACACATATCTACAAACCATGTAAACTTTCAAAAATTAAAATGGGACATGCCCATTGAGGGCTTCCTTCTTGTTACCGACCTTAGATGCTTAGATGCCAAGTGAGAGCTTCTTTGCATGAGTTGATTCCTACTTCACTATCTCTGCCTCCCTGTCTGGCACATGTTCCAGTCCATAACATCCCATAGAGTATGATGGAGGTGCCATTGATTGAATACGTTCCCCAAGTACCTTTTTCTCCTTATTTAGCTTCTCTATTTTGTCATGCATCTCTCTCGATCTCTCTTCCAGTTCTCCCAACCTTTGAGTATTACTATTGTCGGCAATATCAATATGCATTTGCTTATTCTTAATGGCTTCAAATTGAGAATTCATACCTAATATCTACCTTTGAAATTATTGCAATACCAACTCATTCCTTTTGTCCCATTCCCTTCACCACCTTTCCCATTTCTCACATATAAGGAGACACAATATTGAATCTCCCCTGCTTGCCTCTCACAATGCCTAATTCCCCTTCACAAATATTCATTTTCACAAACGTTGCATTTGTTGGAGTGAACATGGGATTAACTATTTCTAAAGAGCTTAACCAAAACAACCAACAAACACTTGAAACACAAAGTTGAGGGTGGATTAGAGGATTCCCACTCTTTGCTAAAGGAACAATTTATCAAGCCAAGGAACAATATAATTCCAATTAAGAGAAACTAGCTCTAGGTTTAATGAGAAGATATCCCACATCTTACCATCGATCACATCCTTTTAGAGTTATTAATAATGCATTCATTTGAAGTGATGTGATTAAGTACTCTTCTCATGGGGGAGTTAAAGGCCTCTAACTCCACTACCAACCATTGTTGCCACTTGTCCCAAGGGCTCAGCTTCATTACTAATATTAATGGATTTATATTGTTTCATGGGATGTGGCGAAGATCCAATACCTCCCATTTTTTTCTCACTATTCTATTGTTCAAATTTATTGCTTCATTTGCTTATTTGTCAACTGAGGCACTGAGCTTCCCAAGAACCTAATCTATGAATTTGAAGCTTTGAGCCATAATTTTTCTAATGACAAGTCTACTTTGGAGACCATATTTTGGAATTGTTTTGTAATATACATATCATATTATTATTAAGGAATATCCTAGAACATATATTTGTTTGATCCCCACGTCCTTTAGAAACAATAGACCTTAATAGAGAGTTAGGATCTCAAATTGATTATTGGATTCCTTGCCTAATCCCTAAGTGTAGGTAATTTTCTGGTTTCCCTCAGGATGATGCATGATCCTTCATGCACCTACCATCCCTATATTTCCTTTTGAAGCCCCACCAAAGCAAAGAATATGATGTTTCCTAGATAATAGCTAAAAATTGAATTCTTCCTTATCATTATGAGTTGCCATGATGATAATTTCCTTGATCTCCCTAGCTGAACAAGGAAATTATCTATCCCTCTTGTTAGCACATCCTTTAGTCGTAATCTCTCCTATGTTTCTAGCTATAATATATTTTTCTCCTTCACCCCTTTTGACCAAATTATTTCAGAAAGTAAACCTCAATCCTGTGTTACCACCTTTTGAGGTGGGAGGACCTCATGTTGAAACATTTCTTTGTTTCTAGCATGCTATATTTTCTAGCTCAAGTATTTTTGGGTTTCCATCCAGATTCTTTTTAGAAGAGGATTGTTTGTGTTAGGGTCCTACCCTAACCCCCTTCCTTATATAAGGCCACCTTCCTTGAATAAGGCCAATTAAATAGTTAGTTAATAGTCACTAAATGTAATGAAGGGTCCTTTTTAGTAATAAGGCCCAAATTAGTTGTCCTACCATCATTATAAGGGGCCCATAGGTAGTTAATATTCTCTATGGATAGCTATTTATTGAGTAGAAGGTTATGTATTGTTTTGTCAAGAATAGTTACGTATTTGGAGCATTTCTCTTGGAGGTTTCCCCCTTGAAGATGCAAGTGAACATAGCTCTCTAATTTTATCTCTCCTTTCTCTTGTGTTCTTGGGGTTTTCACTAATTGATGTCATTTCTCTAAATTTTGGGGGTTAAGTACACTATAAGTGGTATTAGAGCTCTTTCTTAGGCATAAAGTGGAAGATTTTTTTTCTTTTTCTTTTTGCAGATGTTTTATGGGAAAAAGAGGATGACAATATTCAGGTAGATTTCTAAAACTTTATGTGTAGAAATTAAAGAAACCATCCATAGATATGAATTCCTCTTAAACAAATACCCAATTTCTATTAAAAAAGGCATCCAAAACGGTGTCTAGAAAGTGGAGATATCGTCAATTCAAAATCTACAATTTTTTAGGGTTTTTTCCCATGATGATCACGAATTTAGTAGATTGGATATCTTTTGACAAAGTGCTTAGATTTCAATCAAACCAATTCCATTAGATCCAAAAATTCTGTGTGTTTCATAATTGGGGTCATAATAGCCAATCATATAACTATAATTGAAGTTCAGATCATTTTACATTTTCGATATCAAGGCCTACCTTGCACAAGTTATATTATGGTGATTTTAAGAACTTTTTTTGGGGGTTAACAAGGTCATAATTTTTTATTTTTTTTAGAGACGTGTTCCGACATCTTTAATAACACAATGATCTGTCGTTTAATGGGTAAAACTACACTAGGGGAAGAATACACATAGGATATACAAGTGGAATCACATTGTTGGAAATCCTTGTAATCCATGTTGGTACCCCTTTAAGTAGTACCACATCAGACAGTACATGTGTATGGAATTTCACTTCGACATATCCTTGGGTATATAGGAAGCCCCCCAGGTATACCTGAAACTAGCTTTAGATAAGCTAATCGACCGTCTTATTGCTATAGTACACCAAGAACAAAATTTGAGGATACCACTCTCTAGTATTTGGGTAGTCAAGTTATGACTAAGGGCATGGTTAAGCCTCCTTGGTTAGTGCCCTAAAATATTGGGCCAAGTACTATTGTTGGACCCCGCACGTATATCAAAGAGATATAGAACCTGACATTCCCTTGTCCTCGAGACCTCATAACTTTTTCCATTGACATCACCCACAAATGATAATACCTATAAATCACCTCATGGTTCTCTAGACAATATGACCACTTGCTCTGCTTCAAATAGGTTGAACAACCTAGAAAATCAATTTAAGAAGTGGGATGATAAGTTAGATTGGTTGACTGAGCAGTGGAATAATAAACTATATGCAAAGTTCCAACAAAACCTAGCCAACTTTGAAAATATGTTGACTGATAAATTGACGGGTATGTCAGCTTAGGGCATATTAGAAGAACACCTTTGAACTACACAACAATTCAAGCCACACCAGAAAGAAACTTCTCTCTCAGGACTATTTAGCCTCACAATCCTTTTCGGGTCTGCACAACAATATATCAATGGATAATAACATATGACATCGTTCTCCTAAGGTGTATCTAGACAAGTTTGATGGTTCTGATCCATCGAGATGGGTCACCAAGATGGAACATTACTTTTCCCTCCAGGGCATTAGCGATGACATGATAAAAATTAGGGTGGGGGTCTTGTATCTAGATCTGGAATGATGGAAATGGTGGGAATGGCATAAAAAATAATATGTAAGCTATATTGCTTGGAGTTAGTTTGTTAAAGTTGTTTATGCATGTTTCAAGAAAGACACTCACATTTAGGGTGGCTTACCAAGTTATGTTGAACAAGCTCAATCATAGATTTTATGGCATCCTTTGAGCAATTAACTGTATGTACATAGAACTCAACAAGTTCTTTCTATAAAGGATGTTTCATTAGTGACCTCAAGGAGGAGATTCGAGCACAAGTTAGATTGCAATGCCCTACTACATGGTTGGAAGCAATGTAGAGGGCCCTAGAAGCAAAGACGGTGATCAATGCATAAAAAAAAATGACCTTCATTCCCCACACTGATCCTTCCAAACCTACTTCCCCAAGAACAAATCCTACTAATCCCTTGAAAGTACAACAATTCTCCAACGAAAATGGAAGATCACCAAAGACGAGGACTCTGTTATAATTGTGATGAAAATAATGCTCTGGGTCATCGGTGTAAAGAACAAAAATGATTCCAAATTGATATGACCACTCAAGCATCGACTGAAGACATACGTATCAAAGAGACCCCAAAGTAGACGCTGAAAACACCAACACTCAACCTTATCTGGATATCTAACCTCCATTCTCTCATGAATAATCACTTATCTCCCTACATGCATTATTTGGCATTTCAACTCCACAAACCTTGAAACTCATAGGTTACATTAAGCACCAGAAAGTCATAGTCCTAGTTGATAGTGGCAATACTCACAATTCCATTCATAAGAGAATGGAAAAAGAAACCCATTATTTTGTACACCCGGTGCCCAAATTTCAAATCATGATCGACAATCGAGATATGGTGAAATGTGGGGGAAGATGTAAAAATGTTAGACTCCAGATGGGAGACTATTAGCTCAAAACCCATCTATTTTCCATCAATATGGGTGGGTGTGATATAGTATTAGGGGAAGAATGGCTATGCACGTTGGGACTAGTCACCATGGATTTCAAAGAACTCTTTATGAGTTTCAATCAAGAGGGTCACGTACAGACCCTTTGAGGGCTTCATGCATGCTTTTCTAAAATATTCAACTCTCATCGTATGGAGAAGTTATTAAAGAAGGGTCGCTCTGGCATTATTTCCCAAGTTAATTTCAAATATGTTATGGATAACCCAACATAAGAAATCCACCCAGACTTGTAGCTAGTCCTTAACAAACATCATGAGGTCTTTGAGACACCAAAAGGTTTACCCCCTTCTCGAGGAGAGAATGACCATGGCATTCCCCTTATTCCAAGAATTCAACCACCAAATGTATGCCCTTATCACTACCCTTTTACACAAAATAATGAGATAGAAAATACAATTCACAAGCTATTAGAGGCAGGGGTCATACATCCTAGTACAATCCCTTATACATCGCCAGAAGTCATGGTATTAAAGAAGGCAGACACTTGGCACATGTGTCCTGATTTTCAAGCTCTCGATAAGTTGACAATCAAGGACAAATTTCTCATCCCTGTTATTGATGATCTCCTTGATGAACTTCATGGAGCAAAGTTTTTCACTAAGCTTGATGTACTTTCAGGATACCACCATATTAGGATGAAAGAGGCATGCATTCCAAAGAATTTTTTTTGAACGCATGAAGTTCATTATGAGTTTCTAGTGATGCCTTTTGGCATTTATAATTCTCCATCCACTTTCTAGAGTCTCACGAACAAGATTTTCAAACCCTTCCTATGCAATTTTGTGCTATTATTCTTCAATGATATAGTTATCTATAATAAAACATGGGAATCACACATAGATAATGTTTATAACTCCTTGCAACTCTTGAGAGACAATCAATTATTTGTGAAGCACTATGAATGTTCTTTTGGGGATACTAAGGTTGAATATTTGGGTCACATTGTAAGTCAAGAGAGAGTATGAGTTGATCCCAATAAAGTGATGGTTATGCAAGATTACCCCATCCCAAAACACTGAAGAGATTGAGGGGATTCTTAGGACTTATAGGCTACTACATGAAATTTGTAAAAATTATGGAAAAATTGTAGCTCCCCTAACTTCACTCCTAAAAAATAATGCCTTTGTTTAGAGTGAGGTAGCAACACAAGCCTTTGTTTCTTTAAAGGATGTCATGTGCACTACTCTAGTATGGAAGTACCCAACTTTAATAATACCTTTGTCTTGGAATGTGATGCTTCAGAAAGAGGTCGTAGAGAATTATTAATGCAAGAAGGACTCCCCTTGGCATTCACCAACAAAAAATTGTGTGACCACAAGTTGGGAAAAACCACATATGAGAAGGAAATGATGGATATCCTTCATGCAATGTAGACTTGGCATCCATATCTCACAGGGAGGCATTTTTAGATAAATACTAACCATAATAGTCTGAAGTACTTGCTTAAACAACAATTGTCTTCACCAGAGCAACATAAAAGGGTCACCAAGATGTTGGGGTATGATTATGAGATCATATATAAGAAGGGTAAAGAGAATGTTAAGGTTAATGCTTTATCTAGGACTTTAGAGGAGGATGGGTCACTATTTGCCTTATTATTACCAAGTCTATAATGGATTGAGGAGGCCCACAATAAATGGATAAGAAAAGATACTTTAAGGCAACTCATTCAATGGCTTCAGGTATATCCCAACCCACCTAAAGGTCATGCATGGCAAAAAGATAAATTGCAGTATAAAGGGTGCATTGTTCTAGCAAAATATTCATCCCTAAAACAACAAGTCTTACAGGAGCTACATTCATCATCGATAACCGATCACTCAGGATTTCATTAAACCTATGAAAGAACTAAGCATTCATTCTTTTGGGACAACATGAAATCAAATATCCAACACTTTGTAGCATCACGTGGCACGTGCCAAAGAAACAAGGGAGAGACAGTGAAGATAAAAGGGGCATTGCAACCATTACCAATCCTAACATAGATTTGGACATGTATTTCAATGGATTTTATTGTGGGACTCCCAGAAGCAGGCACTGAATCAGTCATCATGTGGTTGTTGACTGTCTTTCAAAAGCTGCTCATTTTTGTGCCCTAACTCATCCTTAGTGGCCCAAGCCTTCATGGATCAGATATCCAAGCTACAAGGTATGCCCACTTCCATTGTCTTGGATCGAGAGCCCACATTTACCAACAAATTTTGGCATGAACTATTTAAACTTTAAGGTGCACAGCTAAATAAGAACACTGTATATCACCCTTAAGCTGATGTTCAAAAATAAGTGTTCAACAAGTGCATAGAAACCTATTTGAGATGTTTTGCTTCCGAAAAACCGCACCAATGGGCACAATGGCTTCCCCTTGCCAAATGGCGATACAACACCTCTTATCATGGAGCAACCAAAATGACACCATATTAAGATAATTATGGAAAAAACCCCTTATCAGTAGCATCCTATGTACCATGAACCTCTAAGGTTCATGTAGTAGATCGAACACTTCACACTAGAGAAACCATTATCCATGTCCTCAAGGACAACTTGTTTATGGTGCAAAATCGAATTAAACAAAAAGCTGACCAACACATATCTTAACATTCTTTTGATGAAGGGGATAAAGTGTTTCTTTGTTTGCAACCTTATAAATAGACATAACTCAAAGACAAAGTTCCCCAGAAGTTGGCTCCCAAGTTCTATGGTCCCTATCAGATCATACAATGCTTTGGTCAGGTCACCTACAAGTTGGTTATCCCAACCCACTCCAAGATTCCTCTTGTCTTTCATGTGTCTTGTTTGAAGAAAGTTGTGGGATTAAATTGCAAAGTTCATACCAACCTATCAAAACTTGATGAAGAAGGTTCCATTTGGCTACAACCAGAAGAAACATTAGATACTAGAGAGCACTGCTTGCGCCATTGGATGATCAAGGAAGTATTGATCTAGTGGAAATATATGCAATCGAAAGATGCCACATGGGAATTGACAATGGTGCTTTAACATTGTGGACAATGGTGCTTTTGAAGGGGGAGGGCATGTTAGGGTCCTACCTTAATCCCCTTACTAAGATATTTTATTAATGTATGAGACCACCTTCCTTGAATAAGGCATATTAAATAGTTATTTAATAGTCACTCATTGTAATAAAGGGCCCTTTTTAGTAATAAGACCCAAATTAGTTGGTTGACCCTTAGTATAAGTGACCCATAGGTAGTTAATATTCTCCATGGATAGCGATATATTGAGTAGAAGGTTGTGTATTATTTTATCAAGAATTGTTGGCAATATGGCAATACACGTTGGCATTGATGGCATTGGTACTGATGAAAATATATGAGAGACATTGTTGTTCATTGGCATTGACAATATTAACTCTACTGCATAATCATGACTGATATAGGGATACTAAGGCTGCATATTGTTCAGACAGATGTGAAGAACATGATGACATATCTGCTTGATAAATGATTCAAATATGAGACCTCTTTAAGTACAGGGAGCCCCACATGCCTTGCAAAGGTTCTTGGTATTGTTGCTCTGCCATGCAATCTGCTGAAGTGTGAAGACGTAGTGAGTGTAATCAGACAATAGGCTAGAACAAGAAATAAGACAGAGTAGATGACTATGATGACAAAGTTGTTGTTAATACAAGGGATGTATGTGGCATATAAGAACATGAATTTGTGCAGAAGGTTATTGAAATGTATGACAAGTATCTAGATTGTGTAAAGCATGCATTTCAAAATGATCAATGTATTTATAAAGGCTTTACATGAAGAATTTTTGGTAATATGCAATAAAAAGTCGAACTAAGCACAATTGGAGAGTTGTTGGCAGAGTTTTGTGATAATATACTTAAGAAGGCTAGCATTGGAAAAATGAGGACGATGATTTTTTTTAAGTGGTCTCAAATATTTCAAATCTTCATCACATCAATATTGTAGAGCCTGTTGGTTATTGTGTTTAGCACAACCAACATTTACTTGTTTATGAATACACAAGTAATGGAACTCTTCATGACATACTCCATTCAGGGGATGAGCTAAGCAAGAAATTCTCATGGAATGTTCGTGTCAGGATTTCTATGATGCTATTGGAGAACCCATTGTTAGTAAACAAGTTATTATCATCCAAGAGATAATGAACGCAGTTCATTTTTGCTGGCAACTTTTCATCTCCTAGATTCATCTTATCTACTGCATTAACAATTTCAAAAACACTTTCTATGCTTCAGTCTATTGGAATCAAAGCGTCTGCATTTGATGCTTTAATTTGTAGCAGTGGGAGCCAACTTTTATATACAATTGGTGAAAATCTAGATTCATCCATATATTCGGATCCAGACTATGATTCACATATTGATTATCGCTGGGGTGTAGAAGAACTGAGAAAAAGCATGAGAAAATTGATAGGTCCAGAGAATTCTCGGTTCCTAGTGGAAGAGGTTGAAGCCTCTAACTCCCATTGCTTGGCCTATCAAGTCAAGAACATATCCACTGCTCCCAAAGTAGATGAGCTGAGGCGACAACTGAGAATGAGAGATTTGATATCCCACGTGGTTTATACTCAAAATTTTTCCTGGCTGTGTGTGCTGCCTCTTCATGCTTCAAAATTTCAAGCTTTAAGGTATTTGTATCTTCGGTGTGGTTGTTAAACTGGCGCAAAGACTAAACTGCTTGTTGAGGATTAATACCATATTGGTAGTGAGTAAAATATTATTTGGGTTTATATACACAACACTTCCCATATCATATCGACACGTAGTACAAGGGAATGGTGGGGGCTCTAGGTGCTTGGAATCCTCGAGAAGATCACCAGCCTGGAGCCCGGGACGACCTGTCAGGCCCCCTACATTTTGGTCAAAGTGAAAAAGAACATTGGATAAATATTTTTTTTATACACTAGTGGTGCGACGGTCATATGAGTGACCATGGGCTTAGAAGAGTCCGTTATGTCAGTTGGAAGTGAAACTGCCATTTTATCGGAGTTTTTTTTGTCATAATGCCAAGTCAAGTGGGTCACCAAAATATGCTACCAAGTTAATACCACTTCGAATATTGAATAGTGCTATTCCAATCGGAGTTTTTGGCATGCTGCCAATTGTGGAGGTTTGCTAAAAAAACACTGCACAACACCAAAGAATTCAAACTGTCACGATTTGGTATAATGATAAAGCCAACAATGGATTCACTTCTTGTGGTTGGTTTCCAGATGGTAAACGTTTTCTCTCTGGTGGAGTTGATAAATGCATCTACATATGGGATCTCGAGGGAAAGGAGTTGGATTCATGGAAAGGACAATAGATTTTTCCTTCTAAACCTTGCAAATCAAGAGATACACCTCCAGGATATTGGAGCTTGTTCAAAGCTATTGTTAAGGTAAAAACATCACAAGCAAGGTTGCTATATTGCAGAGGCTATTAAATCTACACCACAACTGTCGAAAGGTTAACATGCTACCATTTCTAGATGTCCACCAAAGTAATAAATCCTTGCAAAAATGCAAAGACAATGACCTATTAAAAGACGCAGTTAGATGATTCTTGGTTAATCATTCATACATTAAAAAGATGATGGCTATGTTGGTGAAAGGATTTGAAGTTCCTAAAACTGAAGATAAATACGAAGATGGTGATGCCAAACATAATGGATTCTGATGTTGAAGAAAAAATGACACTGATGTTGATGCTGATGAAGGGCATGGTGAAAAGGATGATCATCCTGGAAAGAAAAAAGACACAATAGATTAATAACTGTGTTATTAAAAATCAAAGGTTATTATCCTGAAAATGAAGGGGTGTGATAGTTATGGAAATTTATGTAACTATAGAACAAACATATTGTTTGGTGAAAAGGTGTGATGATAGGCCTATATAATTGCTAAAGATCAGAAGTAGTATTAATGTGTCTCTTGTTGAAGATAGAAGATTAAATGAAAAAGAGATAGAGTAGAACAAATGAAGTCCAATGCTTGATAGAGAAGATTACTAGAGGACTGCATATATCATTGTCAGATTGTTGAACAAAGGGTGGCTGGGAGGTGCTAGGGCAGGTTGGAGCCTGCAAGGGAGTAGGTTCTTCCTTGTCAGTTATAGTCGACTAAATAGGGGGCTGAACTGTCCTTCCAGTTGGAGCTGATGAACATGGGTGCGAGTGCATCCTAATCAGTGGGTATTGATCTAAGAGAAGTAACATCTTGCTTCTATGTAACTTGTAAAACATAATTTTGCAGTTAATAGAAAAGTGTTTGTGGTTTTCCCAATTGGGTTCCATGATAAAATATTGTGTTAAAATATTGATTGCATTAAAAGAAAATTTGATAAATTTTTTGTGTCATTGATTCACCCCCCCCCCTCTCAGTGACAGGATCTGGTCCTTCAATTGGTATCAGAGCGGGTCTCTTCACTAAAGGTTTAAATCACTTGAAGAGAAATATACATCGGAATGGATCAACAGTTGAAGATGTCATTAAAAGTCCCCCTATTTGATGGTGAAGACTATGTTTTCTGGAGTGTTAGAATGAAAATCTATCTGATGTCCATTGGAATGGAAGTATGGACATTAGTTGAAAAAGGATATGATGTTCCAAAATTCACTCCCACAGAAGTAGAAGACAAGAAGAAATTTTGGGAACATGCAAAGGCTTTAAACACACTACAAGCTGGACTGAGTAAGAAGATCCTTGCTAAAGTACTAAACTGTAAAACTGCAAAACAACTCTGGGATAAATTGGAAAGTATATATGCAGGAGATTCCAAGGTAAAGAGGGCCAAACTTTAGACTCTCAAAGTACAATATGAAGGTATAAAAATGAAGGATGAAGAAAATATCTCAGAGTACTTCGAAAGAGTTGATAATATTGTTAATGCAATCAGAGGTTTAGGAATAGAAGTGTCAGACAATGAGTTAGTTGAAAATATACTAAGAAAACTTTCTATGTTGTATAATCCTAAAGTGTCCACTCTTGAAGATCGAGAAAATATAGAGCAACTCACTATGGATGAATTGTATGGAATCCTCACAGCCTATGAGTTAATATTAGGTCATGAGAGTCTCCCAAAAGGAGAGGCAACTTTCAAGGTGCTTAAGAAAACAAAAATCATAAGCAAAAACCTCAACCCAACTATCATGAAGAATCTGATGTAGAAGAAGCCAATTTTATTAAAAAACTTCAGAAAGGATCAGGGAGGTGCAAAGGCAAGCTGCCTTTCACATGTTTTAATTGTGGCAAGGTTGGCCACTTTGCAGCCAAGTGTCCCTATCCCAAGGAGGACCCTGAAGATGAAGAAGACACAAATAAACAATACAAGAAGAAGGGAAAACCCAACTACAAGAAAACGTTTTACAAAGGGAAAAATATTTTTTACTCAAAAGAAGTAAACAACAGATCATTAGAGTCTAGTGACAGTGATGATGATGAAGTCCTTTTTCTAGGTATTGAAGAGCGTAATGAGATAGAATAAATTGAGCATGAGGAAGAGTCAGAAGATGAAGCAGAGGTTAATATGGAAGAATAACTTCTCAGTGCCTTGGATGAATTAAGAAGATACAAAACCAGATATAGACAACTGAAAATTTTTGTAGTTGAACAAAAGAAAAAACATGAACATAAAGAAAAAGAGACGGAAAAACTCATGAGCAACCTAAAAAACCAAATCCTAGAAGCAAATAGGATGGACGAAAGTCTAGAAAAGTCTCTTAAAGAGAAACAAATAATCTGTGAAAGAATGGAGGCAGAATTAGTTCACCTAAGAAAAGAACTTGCTGCAAAACTTATTCAAACAAGATATGAAAATAGCTCTAAAATATTAGATAAGATTATTACCACACAAAGGGATTCAGGTAACAAAAATGGAGTAGGTTATTCTCAAGAATAAAACCAAGTTAATTCAAAATATTATGCAGTTGCTCTCCTTAGTACATTCAAGAAGAAAGATGAAGAAAAGACAAGTAATGATCAGAACTCCATAGGACTACTTCCACCCATCAAGAAGGAATATAAGACAACACTAAAGAAGGTTTATCAAAACATGTATCCGCACATTTTCTTTGGGTATTTCTTTGCATTCTCTAATTTTAGACACAAAGCTATGAATTGTAGAGCATATGGAAGGAAAAACTTGAGGGCTAAGAACTATAACCTTAAAGATAACCAAATAGTAAATCAAGTTAAAAGCATAAATTATAACTCCTTTGCACCTCTACAAGAAGGGAACCTAGAATGCTTCAGATGTCATAATTATGGACATATAGCAAGTAGTTGCAGATTAATGGAAGTATTAGAAAAACCAAAGTTCATTAGAGAGAAAAAGAAGATTTGGAAAGAAAAAACATCAAAAGATTTGGGTGATCAAAACATATGACAAGAAATATGGACAAGTTTTTGAACTTAAATGAACAAAAGGGTAAAGTTACATTTGGTGACAATGCTTTAGGTAACATACTTGGGAAAGGCACTGTGAGTTTGCATCCTTTATTCCCAGAAATGTGATATTAGGAGAGAGGACTCAGGAAAATTGGTTGGTAGTGCTCCTAGAACTCCCAAGAATGTATATATACTAAATACAAATTTGAATGAGGAGTGTCATATAAATTTAGTAGATGAAAGTTGGCTATGGAATAGAAGGTTGGGGCACATTAAATTTGAAAATTTAGTGAAAGTCAACAATCTTGGGGTAGTAAGAAACTTGCCAAAGATCACAAATCCCTCAAATCCTACGTGTAGACACTGTCAACTAGGGAAGCAAACTAGAATAAGGTTCAAAACAAAAGAATAATCAACCTCAAAACCTTTAGAGCTTATTCACACCGACCTTTGTGGACCTACAAGGACCAAGAGTCTACAAGGAGAGTCCTACTTTATGTTGTTCATTTTTGATTTTACTAGAATGGGTTGGGTATGTTTTCTCAAAGAAAAATCAGAAGCACTTAACAAATTCAAAGCTTTTAAGACCCTTGTTGAAAATGAAAAAGAGACAAAAATCAAATGTCTTAGATCAGACAACAGTGGTGAGTTCACCTCAAAAGAGTTTGACTCTTATGTGAAACTCATGGAATTAAGAGACAATTCTTTGCTACTAGAACACATCAACAAAATGGGATTGCTGAGAGAAGGAATAGAAAAGTCCAGAAGGCTACAAGGACTATGCTCAATGAAGCAAGATTATCTGATGGATATTGGAGGGAAGCTGTAAGAAAAACACTATACATATTAAATAGAGGTCAGATCAGGATTAATAGTGATAAGACTCCTTATGAACTATGGTTTGGGAGAGCTCCTTCGGTAAAAAACTTCAAGGTCTTTGGAAGTAAGTGTTACATCAAAAGGCTTGATGAGAATCTCAGAAAATTTGATGCTAGATCTGATGAAGGTATGTTTCTTGGATATGCTTCTACCAAGAAAGCATACAGATGCTACAATCTTAGATTACATAAGATTGTTGAGAGTGCAGATGTAAAGGTGGATGATTTAAAAACAATAAGGATCAAACATCAAGAGACTATACTTGACAATGAAGATGAAGATGGTGATGAGTCAGTTGGTACACAAGTAGAAGAAGTAGAAGAGAATAAAGAAGAAAAGGAAGAGGATGATATGGAACTAGTGAAGGTGAGGAAGATATTCAAGAAGAAGAGATAAGATAAGAATCCCCAAGAAGAGACACACAGACACCCTCAAGAATGACTCAAAAGAATCATCTTGAAGAACTAATTATTGGAAATAAAAGCGATGGAGTGCAGACAAGAAGACAATTGTTGTATCAGACAGAAATAGCACTTTTGTCACATATTGAGCCCAACTCAATCAAAGAGGCATGCAAAGATGAGAATTGGGTCAATTCTATGAATGAAGAATTGGACTAGATTGAAAAAAATCAAACTTGGGAATTAGTTCCAAGACCAAAAATTAAGAATGTCATTGGAACTAAATGTGTGTATAAAAACAAAGTGGATGAGAATGGGAAAGTAATTAGGAACACAACCATATTGGTATGTAAAGGGTATGCTTAGGTTGAAAGGGTAGACTTTGAAGCAACCTTTCCACCTGTGGCCAGATTAGAGGCAATTAAGATGTTCTTAGCCTTTTCCAGCTACAAAAAATTTAAAGTATACCAAATGGATGTCAAGTCAACATTTCTCAATGGAAACTTAGAAGAGGAAGTCTATATTGAGAAACCATAAGGATTTCAATTAACTAACAAAGGAGACTATGTTTGTAAACTAAAGAAAGCACTCTATGGGCTAAAACAAGCACCCAAAGCATGGTATGCAAGGCTAGATTCTTATTTACAAGTACAAGGCCTCAAAAGAGGATCAATAGACATTAATCTTTATTGTAAAATTGTTGGTGATAACATTATTATTGTGGAAGTATATGTTGATGATATTATATTTGGGAGTGATGATGAAAAAATGAGTAAGGGCTTTGCTAGGAGAATGTAGCAAGAATTTGAAATGTCCTTGCTTGGTGAACTGAATTTCTTTCTAGGATTACAAATAGTACAGTCCAATAGAGGATTATTTATCCATTAGTCCAAGTATGTTAAAGATATGCTTAAGAAATTCCAGTTAGAGGATTGCAAACCTGTTAGTACACCTATGACAGTTGGATGCAAACTAAGCAAGGAAGACGAGTCCAAAGATGTAGATCCAAAACACTACAGATCAATGATTGGGAGTTTACTCTATGTAACAACATCCAGACTTGATGTCAGGCAAGTTGTTGGGATGGTGGCTAGATTCCAAACAACACCAAAAGAGAGCCATGTTCAAGCTGTGAAAATAATCTTTAGGTATTTGAAAGGAACCATAGATCTTGGTTTGTGGTACCCTAGCAAGGATTCATTCACTTTAAAGGCATATTTAGATGCAGATTGTGTAGGTTGTGTAGATGACAGAAAATGTACAAGTGGAGGAGCATTCTTCTTGGGAGAATCATTGGTAGCTTGGATAAGCAAGAAACAATCCTCAATTTCTCTGTCTACCACTGAAGCTGAGTATATTGCAGCAACAGAATGTTGCACACAAGTGGAATGGATGAAACAAACCTTACAAAACATCAAAATAGTGTTTGAATAACCTACTACTATCTACTATGATAATACAAGTGCTATAAGTCTCTCCAAGAACCCTCTCCAACACTCCAAATCAAAACACATTCCCATAAAATACCACTATCTAAGAGATTAGGCTAAAAAAAAGAACATTAAATTGGAATATGTCCCAACACAAGAACAGGTGGCAGGCATTTTCACAAAACCCTTAAGCAAAGATGTATTTGAATACCTTAGGCAAAGACTAGGAGTAGTCTCTCTTCCAATATAAACTCTCAAGAAAATAATGCAGTTGTTGGCATCAGTTCAGGGGGAGACAGTGATCAAAGTCAGGGGGAGTCATTCAGGCCTTTGCCCTTGATTTCAAAGGGGAGAAATGAAGACAGTATTGCCATCAATGCCAAAGGGGGAGATTGGTGGAAATATGGAAATATAGGTTGGCATTTATGGGATTGGTACCGGTGACAATAAATGAGAGAAACTGTTGTTAATTGGCATTGGCAATATTAACTCTACTGCATAATCACGACTGATATAGGGATACTAAGGCTGCATACAGTTCAGACATATGTGAATAACATGATGACATATCTGCTTGATAAATGCTTCAAATATGAGACCTCTTCAAGTACAGGGAGCCCCACATGCCTTGAAAAGGTTTTTGGTATTGTTGCTCTACCATGAAATCTACTGAAGTGTGAAGATGTAGTGAGTGTAATTAGGAAATAAAATTGAACAAGAAAGAAGACATAGTAGATGACAGTGATGCCAAAGTTGTTGTTAATACAAGGGATGCATGTGGCATACAAGAACATGAATTTGTGCAGAAGTTTATTGAAATGTATGATGAGTATCTGGATTATGTAAAGCACACATTTCAAAATGATCAATGTATTTATAAAGGCTTTACAGGAAGCATTTTTGGTAATATGCAACTAAAATTTGGACTAAGCACAATTGTAGAGTTGTTGGCAGAGTTTTGCGATAATATACTTAAGAAGGCCAACATTGGCATAATGAGGATGATGATTTTTTTTAAGTGGTCTCAAATATTTCAAATCTTCATCACATCGATATTGTAGAGCTCATTGGTTATTGTGTTGAGCAGAACCGACATTTACTTGTTTATGAATACATGAGTAATGAAACATGACATACTCCATTCAAGGGATGAGCTGAGCAAGAAATTCTCATGGAATGTTCGTGTCAGGATTGAAGTGGATTGATATGATGCTATTGGAGAACCCCTTGTTAGTAAACAAGTTATTATCATCCAAGAGATAATGAATGCAGTTCATTTTTGTTGACAACTTTTCATCTCCTCGATTCATCTTATCTACTGCATTAACAGTTTTAGAAACACTTTCTATGCTTCAGTCTATTGGAATCGAAGTGTCTGCATTTGATGCTTTAATTTGCAGCAGTGGGAGCCAACTTTTATATACAGTTGGTGACAATCCAGATTTATCCATATATTCAGATCCATACTATGATTCATATATCGATTATCGATGGGGTGTAGAAGGACTGATAAAAATCATGAGAAAATTGAGAGGTCCAGAGAATTCTCGATTCCTAGTGGAAGATGCTGAAGCCTCTAACTCCCATTGCTTGGCCGATCAAGTCAAGAACACATCTAGTGCTCCCAAAGAAGATGAGCTGAGGCGGTAACTGAGAATGAGAGATTTGAGATCCCACGTGGTTTATACTCAAAATTGTTCCTGGCTACGTGTGTTGCCTCTTCATGCTTCAAGATTTCAAGCTTTAAGGTATTTGTATGTTCAGTGGGGTTGTTAAACTAGGGTAGAGACTCAACAACCGTTCGATCAAGAGATCAATTATGCTGATTAAAATGATCGTTGAGGATTAATCCCACATTGGTAGCGAGTAAAATGTTATTTGGGTTTATATACACAACACTTCCCATATCATATGGACACATAGTGAAAGGGTATGGTGGGGGCTCTAGGTGCTTGGACTCCTCGAGAATATCACCAACCTGGAGCCCGAGATGACCTGTTAGCCCCCCTACCTTTTGGTCAAAGTGACTAAGAACGTTGGATAAATATTTTTTTTATACACTACTGGTGCGACGGTCATATGAGTGACGATGGGCTTAGAAGAGTCCGTTATGTTTGGAAGTGAAACTGCCATTTTGTCAGAGTGTTTTTGGCATAATGCCAAGTCGAGTGGCTCACCAAAATATGCTACCAATTTAATACCACTTCAAATATTGAATAACGCTATTCCAATCGGAGTTTTTGGCATGCTGCCAATTGTGGAGGTTCGCTAAAAACCCCTGCACAACACCAAAGAATTCAAACCGTCACGATTTGGTATAATGATAAAGCCAATAGTGGATTCACTTTCTGTGGTTGGTTTCCAGATGGTAAATTTTTTATCTCTGGCGGAGTTGATAAATGCATCTACATATGGGATCTCGAGGGAAAGGAGTTGGATTCATGGAAAGGACAATATATTTCTCCTTCTAAACCTTGCAAATCAAGAGATAAACCTCTAGGATATTGGAGCTTGTTCAAAGCTGTTGTTAAGGTACAAAGATCACAAGTAAGGGCTCTATATTGTAGAGGCTATTAAATCTCCACCACAACTGTCGAAAGGTTAACACGCTGCCATTTCTAGATGTCCACCAAAGTAATAAAACCCTGCAAAAATGCAAAGACAATGACCTATTAAAAGACACAATTAAATTATTCTTGGTTAATCATTCATACATTAAAAATATAACGGCTCTGTTTGTGAAAGTCTTTGAAGATCCAGAAACTGAAGATAAATACGAAGATGGCAATGCCAAACAGAATGGATTTTGATGTTGAAGAAAATAATGACACTGATGAAGGCCATGGTGAAAAGGATGATCAGCCTGCAACCTGGAAAGAACAAAGACACAATAGAGTAATAATTGTGTTATTAAAAACCAAAGGTTATTAGCCTGAAAATGAAGTGGTGTGATAGTTATGAAAAATCATGTAACTATAGAACATACATATTGTTTGGTGAAAATGTGTGATGGCAGGCCTAGATAATTGCTAAAGATCAGAAGCAGTATTAATGTGTCTCTTGTTGAAGATAGAAGATTAAATGAAAAAGAGACAGAGCATAACAGATGAAGTCTAGTGCTTGATAGAGAAGATTACCAGAGGAATGCATATCTCATTGTCAGATTGTTGAACAAAGAGTGGTTGGGAGGTGCTAGGGCAAGTTGGAGCCTGCAGGGGAGTAGGTGCTTCCTTGTCAGTTGTAGCTGACTAAACATGGGGCTGAACCATCCTACCAGTTGGAGTTGGTGAACATGGGTGTGGGTGCATCCTGATGAGTGGGTGTTGATCTAAGAGGAAGACCATCTTTCTTCTATGTAACTTGTAAAACATAATTTTGCAATTAATAGAAAAGTGTTTGTGGTTTTCCCAATTGGGTTCCACGATAAAATATTGTGTTAAAATATTGATTGCATTAAAAGAAAAATTGATAAAATTGTCATGTCACTGATTCACCCCCCCCTCTCAGTGACAGGATCTGGTCCTTCAAGAATTGTTATTGTATTTGGAGCATTGCTCTTAGAGGTTTCCCCCTTGAAGAGGAAAGTGAACATAAGTCTCTTTTTTTATCTCTCTTTTCTCTTGTGTTCTTGGGGTTTTCACTACATTTTATGTGATTTCTCTAAATTATTAGGGTAAAGTGCATTACAGTTTGCAAATGTTCCTTGGTAATTTTTATTCCA
Source organism: Picea sitchensis (assembly GCA_010110895.2). Classification (NCBI taxonomy): domain Eukaryota; kingdom Viridiplantae; phylum Streptophyta; class Pinopsida; order Pinales; family Pinaceae; genus Picea; species Picea sitchensis. Next base: position 84,062 of record SNQJ01S0001301.1, on the reverse strand, counting down.
TGTCTAGAACATTTCCTTCCAATCTTGAGGCATTGCGAACTGATGTCCAAGGTCTGAGAAGGCCATTTTCCAAACTTTATGAGTGCATTCACATTTATAAAATACATGAATAAAGGTTTCTTATTCTTTAGCACAAAGAGAACCCAAAGACAAATCTTAGATTCCCCTATTTTTTAGATTTTCTTATGTTAGTGCCTTTCCATGCACCATTCCATGCACCAATATCCAATAATATTTTTATTTTTATTTTTGGTAAACAATCCCCTTTGCAGATTGATTTCCATAGTGTGGATTTTGGAAGTTGAGTTTGTTTTGTTATTTTTAACTTGTATCCTTTTTTTTTTACTCTATAGGGTTCAACTTTCCTTTCCCACCCCCCTTTCTATTGTGTCTCTCTACTTACTGGGGTTGCTCCACTTAATTTACTTAGAAAAATATTCCATTGGTCACATAGATGTTGAGTGTATTATCCCACATAGTATTCTTTGTTAAGATAGTAATTGTCATGTCACCTCTTGGATTTATAGGTGTTCTTGGAGATCCATGAGTTGTTGTGTTAAATACTTTCTCTTAATGGATGGATCTCTGAAATGATTTTTAGCCTAATATTTTAAAGTTGTTTTCACAGTTCTCAACTTTGCCTCACAAATGAAGGATGGAGAGCCTTGAACTGATTTTTTCCAAGACTCTTTTACGATGCCCGATGCATTCTAATCTTGTAGCTAGAGACAATTAGACCTAAATGGGAGGTGCCTGCCCATTTCCTAGGGATAAATAAGGAGATGATGTCTCGAGACCCTTAGGTTGAAGACACAGAGTACCAAGTGACATATGTCTTACAACGTCCACATGCACATACATAGATCCGCATTACCACCACACCACCTCAGTTCATCATGATGGAATTCACCACATCAAATTTCTTCCAGAAGACAATGGGTCTTTCTCCATGAGGCACAAGTCAAGTATTGTGGTAAGTGTTGCTTTAATATTTGAGACATTTGAGTATGTTGCATTTTGAACTGCTTTTGATTATGCAATGTATGCTTTGAACTTATGCTCTTTGCCTTGTTTCACCTTGGTGGTTGACATTGTGCCATAGTAAGTGGTCACCCTTAGGGATGGGTTTGCTACTGGGAGGTCCCCTTGACAATTCATTATGCCATTCCTGATCATACTTATCATTTTCCACACTTCATCCTCTCATATCGCTATCTTTTGGGATTTTCAGGTGTACTGACCTAAGAGGGATTGTCCCTCATTTCACGGGAATAAGGGGATGGATGCCTAGAGGGAATGTAGTTGGTAAAAGATAAAATCAAAATCATAACCTTCCATATGCTCTCCCAAAGAGGTCTTGAGAACAATGAAATGTTTCTCCTAAAAAATAAAAGACCTACAAAAGACCATCGTCAAATATTTTACCTCGCACATATCGAGGTTTGCATGCCATTATGAAAGACATTAGAATAGATAATAAAACTATAGATGCATGTCCTAATGAACATATTATATATTATGGACAACATGCTTCAAAAACCGAATGTCCGCAATGTCTTATTAGTAGATATCGAACCGATCAAGTAACAAAAAGGGTGCCTCAAAAGGTTCTTCGTCATATTCCCATAATTCCACGTTTGCAGCGATTGTTCAGGTGTGAAAGCATAGCACAATTTATGGATTACCATGCACATAACAGAAGTGAAGATGGTGTTCTTCGAATGCCTGCTGATGGTTCTGCATTTAGGGAAATTGAGGAAAAATGGACAGATTTCAAAGATGAACCTCGTAATGTTAGGCTTTCATTGGTAGCTGACGGTGTTAATCCATTCAGAGAGCTTAGGTCTATTTACTCAGTGTGGCCTATTTTTGTTATCAACAATAACATTCATCCTTGGATGTCAATAAAGAGGGAGCACATAATGTTGACAATGATTGTTCCAGGTATTTGTT